>CM034044.1:14500787-14856710 GCA_019804595.1 Bruguiera parviflora
TTATTATGGCAAATAAATATTTGTTATAACCACATTTATGCTTGCGATGGACGGACAAATGCTAGGCTGGTAGGTTTCTTCTCTGATCACTCTGCCAATTGAAGAAAAATGATGATTTACGCTGTCAAAGGAGGCTCTTTTGCACGTAATCACATGTCTTTTCGAAAAAGAAATTGTTATGCCTTCGACGTGAATCATTATGCACGACATAAAGAATCGGACTCACGTGTATGGGTCTCTCTCGTGCTCCATTGTTTGGTTAACGTCGTCGAGTCTTAAATCATACGAATAAAGAATCGGGCAAGTAAATAGACGCATAATTTATTCCCACTCATACATAGTTAACGTGTTAAGTTCATGCTTTTCGAGGGTCATTATCGACTTATCGTTTTCCTGTTTCTTTCCCCATCAAAATCGAATTCCATTCATCCACTGAGCTACCCAAAAGGGCATCAGCTTACAGACGTTCATAAACCTCCGGGGAGGGTTCGGTACGAAATGCAATCGGCAAGCTTGAGATTCATTTTCCGTTTTCCTGGGCCTTGGGCTAAGGGTTACAATCAGGACGCCAATGGAGGCAGGCGAGGAATGAAATTCCAGGTTTACTGGGTAGGCTTGTTTTTACTGGAGCATCCACTATTTCGTCCACCATGGGCCCCTCACAAGCTTTAGTCAGTAAGGCCCAGGGTAACACTAGTGACGAAAATCTAGAGGCCCATGCTCGGGACCAGGCCTGTACCTTGGCGTTTTACATTTTTACCGTCTGCCAAAGCCGAGCCAGTTGTCCACAACTCACGTGTGGGAGATGACTACAGAGACCAGCGATTTGTTTGTAAGGCTGGCCAGCCAAGGATATGGTTAACTTGTTAGACAAATTAGGCTCTGACATTTGCATTTTATGATCTAAAAAAAAAAATGGAAAAGAATATTAATGGAAATTTGAATTTTAAATACCTATACTCATCGGCTATAGCCCGACAAAGAAGACCGGAGCTGACGACATATATCTCATATCAGAGAGAGAGAGAGAGAAGAATATTATGAAATATACCAAAAATTAAAAATATGGGGTATAGTCTTTCCCCTATTTTAACCCCTTTACTCCGGAGGAAAGAAAAAGAAAGTGGTAGTCACCTGAAATGGAAGTGTGCTAAGTGATTTGGTATATTTTTTATTATTAATTTGAATATATTTTTTAATAAATAAAAATTGATATTAATTAGGTAATGTTGAATTTTAAATTTATAATATTAAGTTGAAACGCAAGACAATAAGACTAATAATATTTAAAAAGATAAAGGGATTAATAGATAATATTAATTTAAAATTATAAATATAATAATTAATATATTTAATGTATATATATATATATATATATTAGAAAAAAAAAAAGAAAAAGTTGTATTGTTCGCAGCGCAGAGATTATTATTGTAAGTTGTGACCATCGGATTGAGGAGGTTGAATATTGCACGGCTGCTGATTAATTGACTAATATAATCATTTGCGCACGAAAACATCTTACATTATTATATACGTTCACCGGTGGATAAGCGTAACATTTCAAAGTTGGTGGTTTTTTTTTTGTTTTTTTGTTTTACCTTCAATATCACCGTTACAAAAATAATTATTACCATCAGAACAGTTGATTTATTTAATATTTTCCTCCTTCAACTGTAATGCTATCCGAAACTTAGAGAGAGAGAGAGAGAGAGAGAGAGAGGTGGGGGGGGGGAGAGGGATGGGGTGTTGGACTGTTGGCGGATGGATCCACATTAGGAGTAGAATTCGAGTCCTCGAAGAAATAAAAGGGTAAATCATTCATTATAGCTGGCGAGAAGCTGTCTTTCTTTTTCTTTCTTTTGTTTCTGGCTCCATCTCTCTCTGTCTCTCTGCCTGTTCCGGAGTTTGCTTTCTTTACTGGGTAGAGTTGAGGGGTCACGGTCACATTACATTGTCACCTCAGTTTCTCAAATGTTGCTCAAGAATTGAGAGTTGGGTGTTGCTCTATTTTGGAGCAAAGATTCAAGAATAGGAGAAGGAAGGTAAAGAAGAAATGAGTGCTTCAGGGTCCATAAAGCGTGTCACTGTTGGCGACGATGCCGTTGGCAAGACTTGCATGCTCATCTCCTACACCAGAAACACTTTCCCTACTGTATGTTATCTTCTGTGATTCTTGCTTTGCTTTCTTGCCTTCTGTTTGGCTCTTGAGAAAAAAAAAAAATGTGGGCAATTAAAATCTCGTGGTCAAGCCAACTGAGCTCTATATAATCGAAAGGGTTCGACAGTGAGTTGTGGGCCGTGGGGGTCTTTTCTTTTTCTTTTTTCTTTTTTTAGTTCATAGGCTTGGGAATTGAGTGTAAAGACCAGGGCTTTCGTTCTTTTTTCTGTTTGTTTCTTGGGAAAATGGAGGACCCTTTCACGCAACTGAAAAGTTCTCTCGTATCTCAAACTTACTGGGCTTCATTTTCTTTGCGCAACATGGTGTGGATTGGAAATTCAAGCTTAAGAGGCTTTTCTGGGTCTGTGATTGTTTTATAGCCGAGCAAAAAATACCAAAGTAAGAAGGAAACGTGACATATTGTTTATGTTTCTGTGTGTTCAACTTGTGGTAATTTTGTTGGTCTTCGTCCCAGCATCGGTTTTTTCTTCTTCCTTTTTGCTTGAAACATTGAACTTTAAGAATTTTTGCTAGATCAACTTCTAATTGACTGGTTGCGAATTCTCTTTGTTGCATATTTACAAGGGATTAATTGATCTGTATAGTGTTGTAATGCTGACGTGCCTTCTTTCACGCTGCTGCTTGGTGTCATGAAAAAGAGCATGAATTTAGGTTGCATTCTAGTAATTTATGCATTTCTAACTCAAACGAACCAAATAAGGTCTTATTTATATTTGTGTCCTAACACATTTGTACTTGGCTTTTTGGGTGTGAGCTTTCATGGTTTCTATTTGCAAAGCCCGTTATTGGTCTGATCTCTTAGCCTTTGTTTAGACTTCAGTCCAGAATAGATGATATCCTTGCATTAGTTTAACAACATAATCATATAAACCTCATCTTAGGCATTTAGCTTTGACAGCAACTGCATTTTATTATCATTATTGAAGGGAATACTCAGGAGATTTTTTTTTTTGTTTTTGTTTTGTGTGTGTGTGTGTAAGCAGTATCACCGTGCTAATACCATTAGACTGTTTTGGGACAGAATGACTCGGACATTGGGAATTCTCTGTTTGTTTTCTTTCATGATCTGTTGGTGAACAGAAAAATGTGCCCAATGTGTTATCGACAATTATATTGCCAATGTGGTTGTGGATGAGAGCATCGTCAATCTAGGGCTGTGGGATACTGCTGGCAAGTACAGGATTCATAATTGTCTTGTCTCTTTTGAGGTTTTCTTGTCATGGCATGATGTATTTACTTTATGGTACAAGTCAGGAAGACTACAATAGAGTCAGACCATTGAGCTATCAGGGGGCAGATGTTTTCGTGCTTGCATTCTCTCTCATTAGCAAGGCCAGCTATGAAAATGTTGTGAAGAAGGAATGACCTGCGTCATCTCTAGAAGCCTGTTTCTTGTCCTTGCAAGTTATAATTTTAATAATGTTCTGTGCTGATGAATTATCCGTGTTTTCTGCTTCACTGGTCAGTGGATCCCGGAATTGAGGCACTCTGTACCTGGCATTCCAATTATTCTTGTTGGGACCAAGCTTGGTTAGACTATCCTACTCCATTCCTGAATTTTCTGTTATTATGAATACCTTTTCCGGTGCTGTAATTTTACCTGCCTTTATTGTGCTTAGTGCCTTAATCTGATCAAGAGCTTTAATTCCCATGCTGGTGCACTATATTCTTAAAAGTATCTGAGTATCTTTATTAAGATGACTAATGTCTTTTTGGTGTATGTGCTAGAAGTTGGGGGAGTAATGATGATGGTTTTACATGTTATAAGTGTATGGTGTGTAACTTAACACTCATTTGTCAGGCAATACAAGGAGAATATTAGAATAAAATGATAGCCACTGGACATCTGCATGGTAGACCTTGTCAGCCAACAGAGCTGAAGTCTTCTTTGCTGTTTTGCGCCACTTTTGAAGTCTCATTAGAACATTTCCATTTCATCTCAAAAGGTGAGTGATCTGCCAAAATGGTTCTATTTCTTGGGACAACAAGTTAGAAGTATTGAGGTTGCAACCGAGGATTCTGGTTTTGAATCTTCATGGTTGTCACTGCATGCAAAAATATTGAAAAAATAATCATTTGTCAAATGTTCCCAGAGCCAGCTCAATTTGGTGGTTAATGACTGCATAATACCAAGTTCCTGAACATCTCATTTTTGCTTGAACCCTATGCTTCTATGTATGTCTCTTGAGCAAAAATCTGATCTTTGCAGGTGTGATAGTCTCTACTTTGATATTGCATACAATTTCCCTAGGATGCAAATTATTCTGAATGCCTGCATTAGGTCTTGTCATAGAATGTGGACCATGGTTCCTTGAGGCCTTGAACAGGGTCCACCATTTGTTGCAACTAAAATTTTATTCTTGTAGATCTCTGAGATGATAAGCAATACCTGTTAGATCACTCAGGTGCAGTGTGCAATACCACAGCTCAGGTATCAGCCACTTCCATGTTAAGCCTATTTTTTCTTAGTTCCTTTCTATTAGTCCTGGCATCTTGTCACCTGATTTTGTGCCTGATCAAAGGCTCAGCCATACGAGACATTACTTACTCCTTTATATCTTTTTGAAGGGAGGGGAACTGAGAAAGCTAATTGGGGTTCCTGTTTACATTGAATGTAGTTCAAAAACACAACAGGTATATCTGTTATGATCTTCTTGTTGAAATATAAAGGGAAAGCGGGTACTTACCTTGCTGCTGACTGGATTTATTGTAACCATCATTCACAAAACAGAACATTGGAGCTGTCTTTGATGCAGCCATCAAGGTGGTACTCCAGCCACCCAAGCAGAATTAGAAGAAAAGGAGAACATTGTTAGGCAGTGTAACCATGGTTTGGTTCTTGCACTCTTCTTTTGTCGGTGCCACTCAAAATAATTGGATCCACCATTAATGTTCCTTTATGGGATTTTTCCCTTTTAAGATGGTAATACAAAAAATAACAATCAAACAATTGTTTTAATTTGGATACTCTGGAAATAAGCTCAAATTGATTTTCATCAAATGGATGAAGTCATTGAAGTTGTTGTGGTTGCCTGCTTATATGCGAGAAGTAATCTCTAGTGGTACTGTGATACATGTGCAAAATGCTCTAATTTTTTGCAATTGATCTGCCCTCAGCAGCTTAAATGTGATTTTGTATGTAAGCTTGTTATCTTTCTCACCTATCCCTCTAAATAGGCCTCATGTCCCTTACTAAATGATAAAGCAACAAAGCATGCAAGTTTAAAGTTCATATTATTCTTGGAAACTCTGGAACTCTGCAAGTCTAGTTTCGGTTGCAAGTAGAGCCAAAGTACGCACCCTGCTCCATGCTGTGATCATGAATTGGAGTTTCTGAGAGGAATATTGTCAATTAGGCACTTGATGGTATATGAATGATTACCTCCAAGTTAACACCCAGACTTCTCTTTCGTTAGGCTTATCTGGATCTTGTATTAACCAGAATGTGGAAGATTTCTTCTATCACGTAACAATATATTTTCTCTCATACCATCTCCTGTAATCTGACTTATTGCACTAAAGAATTCTCAATATAATTGTGATCTGTGCTCAACTGCAATTTATTTTGTTTGAAGACTGTTGATTGTATCGCTAGAGAGAAGAATTATCGCGGGTATTTAGTGGACTATACCGCGAAATCACTTACGGTGGTTCATTTCAGACCCGTCAACTTCAGAGCTTCTCTTTATCCTCAAACCTAGCTAACTTTTATCTCCAGAGCCCCCTTCGCAAAACCATGCCGGCCCGCCGCTGCCTCTACCTTTTCTGCTTATTGGCCTAGCACGAATATTTTGCTTTTTGAATGTGGGTTTTGCCCAGTGGCTGCCATCAGTCCACCGGATTTGAAGGTACCTGAAGATGAGAACTTAGATAAAGTGATCATTCCATCTGGAAACAGAATCATGAGTTGTTAGTTTCCCGAAAATGGTGGCCGAAACAGTTATATCTTGGATTAATATCTTGATTCTTTCGTGAATGAAATGGTTTCCCCGAACGATGAACAAAAATCGGAATGGAACGAATCTTCTTCAACAATCCTGGTAGTACCAAGCTGTACAAAACGGCAAATATCTTTCAAGTTGGTCTTCTCAGAACTTTGTGATTCTTTACTGGCTGCTACCCTTTTATCTTCTTGGAATCTATACCGTGCCCACTTTCATCAGTGTAAAAAGAACCAGTGGACCTCTTCCATTTTTATTTTTTTTTCCCAGAACCAAGTCCTTATTAAATGCGCTGCCGTCTTCCCCTTGGCAAAGTGCGAGTAGAGGTGGTTTTCCTCCATTCGATTCGCAATCATCTCTTTAATTTTGACACTCTCAGTACTATTGTACTGACATAGCCAAATAAAGTTACCTGAATGGCGTCTAAGAAAATATTGAATGAGCTTAAAGACTTGCAGAGGGATCCCCGGATTGCATGCAGTGCCGGTAGAGCGACAGAACTAACAAATGGCTTGCAGCCTTGAAACTGACAACTGGTTTCGTTCTCGTTGAGAACGTTGTGTGACTGCGTAACACGGTCTAATTTCAGGTTCTGTAGCTGAGGTACGTTTCACTGGCAAGCTACCATCATCGGTCCAAATGACAGTCCATAGTTGCCTTCTGGACTAAGGTATTCCACCCAAAGACGTACTGCAATGGCAGTATGCGCTTGGACATACTCAAAGAACAATAAAGTCCTGCACTCAACATATCCAAGGTAGTTTCTTGGAAGACATCAAAACCCCAAGTTGCTGATATAATTAAACCGTATATTGCCCGACAACAACCTTAAAACATTTCTTCAGCTTCAAAAGACGATTCTGAAACATGGTTGTGGGTTTCAATGCATGCAAATTTACTAGCCTTTAACTTCTTTTGTTTATTTTTTTTTTTCTTAACTACGATCTTGAAACCAGGGAAGATATGGACGGCCAGATAAGAAGTAGGAAATCAAACAAACAAACCACGAAGACGTGGAGCGCTTGATTACGGTCCGTTTTTTGGATTAATACTGTATTTAGTTTTTTTTTTTTTTATCTATATAAATATGGACATATAATAATGGTCGAGTCTTGTCTTGGCCGATTCATTTCCACGCCCTGACCCCTCACTTTTTCCAAAGTGTCTTGATTGGAATGTAGATCCTAGAACTTTGCCTCATCACACGGCGAGATCCCATCTACGTCTACGCACCCACACAATTATGAAAACTGGACGCGAAAGTTAAACACGACGCCAGACTTGTCCCTCTCAGCTCCAGGGACGCGATCATATTGATGCATGCCCAAGAAAATGATGCATGCCCAAGAAAATGAATTGCCTCGAAAAACACCCACCCACCACCAAGAGAGACGGACAGCAGGGAGTGGGGGGAGGAGGGAGCTCCTTGGAAAGATGATCCAAGTCAAAAATCGGAAAAAGTAAATGTCGATGGAGCTTTTGATTCAATTGAAATGGAAAGCTTTTAATTTAATTTAATTTAATTTGTTATAGTGGATGTTACCGAGCCAAGGTTATGGACCAATTTTATTGGAGTCAAATTTGCACGGGAAGCACCAAACCTGAAAAGCATTTTCCCCGGTTTCAAGATTCAACCTTTCGGAAGAGGGGATTATTCTTTTGACTCACACAAAATTTTCGTACACGCACAAATAAAATAAAATAAAAAATAAAAGGATCTCACCTGACTCTATTGCGTGCTTATGGAGCTGATGTTGCGTGTATACAGTTCCTCTCTTCCGGAAAAGCCCCAATTTAGATTATATTTTAAAAAATAATTTTTTAAAAAATAAATTAAAAAAAAAAAAACTCCAAAAAGAGCATTACCCCCCCTCCCTCCCCCATTGGGGCTTCCCACGGTTATGTGAGCCACGTCCCCAAGTCCCACGCACCCTCACCCAAAAACGACGCTTTCACTAGACTTGCGTGTGTCGGTCTCCAAATGTGCTTGATCGTGAAGTTTCCTGACTCGGGTCACATGCAACCGAGTTTCTCTCCCGGGGCAGAGAGAGCGGGCAAAGGTTCAAAAATCGCAGATAGGACAATCGGCTCCCTGCCTGCCATTTTTCTGCTTCACATTCTTGTAGTCATTCATTATATCGTGAGATGGGAGAACGTGCCCAAAAGCCAAAGCCAGAGCCAATATTCCACGACTCGCATGTAAGAGAGATGACTACAAAGACCGGCGATTTGTTCGTGAGGCTAGCTTGTCAGGGATATGGTTAACTTGTGCCTTACATTAATAATTGAATGTACGGAAGTAACAGTACTCATCCCGATCCGTCCATTCCTCTATTATGATCGTCCGGCAGTAATGGACGGTTGAAAATTTGTGATCTAGAACGGAAAATAGACACTGTCGTCGTTTAGAAAAAAATATTAATGAAATTTGAATTTTAAATACCTATACGGAATAAATGCCACCGTTACCACAATTTACAATTTTGACCGTTTTGTGCCTCCCCGCGAATGGGTCCCATCTAAAATTTTCACTCGCCATACGGATCCGCAAGTACACACGGCTCCTTTTTGAGTTCGGAGTGCCAATGGTTAAATTGTCTGCATCGAGGAAGAAAGTCCCCAATACGTGGCACTATTTTAGCGGCCACGATAATGCGTTACGCTGGATCATCGCAGTAATATAATTAGTATTAAAACTGAGCTCTCTCCACCTTGTCTCCGAAGACCCACAAAGTTTTTAAGACTTTCGGCATTAGATTTGAAACATTAATCTACGTGTCCTTGTGTCTGGAGTCCGTGTTTGCAATAATGCTAGATGTCTCGGCAGTGGGTCTCCACTACATAATAGATCCAACCTCCCCGACTCATAAAATTAGGCAGCCTTACGTGATACGGAATCATGGATTATATCTGTGTGTTCCCACCCCTCCACTTATGATTCCACGTTTAATAGTAATGTCCAAACACTCAACTGATAATCCCTTATGATTCCACGTTTATTTTTTTAATTATATGTTGCTGCTGCACAAGAAGAGACACCCATTGGAACAACCAAAACTTGGTTGTTTTTTATGTGTTTTTATTGGGTCCTGCAAAGCTTAGTAGTTGTAAACATAAGACCATACCGACCTTTCAATCGTAGCCCACTCCCAGCCAAATCCGTATCCGGACAAATTGGCTAACGCCCATGGCCCATTTTTTTGCCCATGAGAGGGACTCGGGTGGTCCCGTGAGCACTGGAGGCAGCTGGTCTCAGCCATCTTGGAGCCACGCACTTTTGTGAACGTTCATTTCAAAGGTCAGCCTTCAATTTTTATTTTTGGTGGGTCAGAGTTTATTTGTGCGTGTCTTTTACAGGACAGTATTAATGTAGCCTTGGTTCACGTCAATTAAACTCATATATCTTAATATTGCATTCCACGCTGAACTGGGTCGGCAAGTGATGGATGGTCCCCGGAGGTTAGGTTTGATTGGAAGGGCCCACCAGAATCTTCAAGGAAAATGAGTCGTTTCGTGTTTTTAATCAAATTAGCATATGCTCCTAAGTCGCTTTATCGTTATGTCGGACTAATGATCCTTAGTTTTGTATCCACTAATGACGGGACAGGAATTCTTATCGTCGAGTAATGGTCCAAAACCCCTCTCTCATTGGAAATGGCATGGCGACAGCACCCATCCACGTTCTTCAAAGATGCCCATTTCTCCATTCAGGGCTTTCATTTTGTGTGTCTCTTTGTGTTCCCTAATTAATTGATGGCTATAATTCTTAATCTTTTTTTATTGGTATTCATGGTTGCTTAATCATTTTGATCTCTACACGACTCTAAATTCCCGGGGTAGTTCAAGATTTTGCCAAACAAGCACCGGCACGATGTCTTCGGGTGGTTTAATAGTGTTCCGCATAATTTACAATCAAATTATAATTTGAAGAATTAATAGCATTAGACCTGTGGTCTAATGCAATCGAGATCTAATCTTCGGGTAAGTCGAAAATTGCTTTGATTGTCAGGGTTAAGCATGCGCATATTTCTCTTTTGCATTTGTTCACCGGGCACATGCTTATTTACACACATCCTAACATTAGATACACAAATACATTTCCGATGTGCCAAATAAAAAGAAAGACAAACTACGAAACTTACCCCAGACGCCAATGGAATAGTGAGTCCACTTTCTATTATACCAATCAACTTTGTCCAAGTCCACTTGATAAATCAATCAGCTTGCTCGCTGCATAGCTAAAAGGCGATTCACCGTTGCGAAAAGCACTGCAGATGGCTACTCGCTTAGACCTGCCATTTTTTAAATAAATAAATAGAACCCCACAAGATAATTTTTTTTTTTTTAGCGAATCGGTGAAAACAATTGTTAATTCTCCGCCTGGAAAGGTGGGGTTTCTCTATCATGGGAAGTAGGACCCAGTATTGAGTCTATATCCACTTTACCAAAAGCGAACACAACGATGAGAAGTTGTTAAGAAGCTGCAGTGATCGTCTTGTTGTGGCACCAACTACGAGAAATGGGTTTTGGATTTTTGCATCAGCCCCCACCCTCAACAACCCGTTTTTAATAATGCTTATAGTTACCACGCATTTCCACTGAGAATCGAGTGATCAGGGAGCAAAAAAAGATTTGATGTGTGTATGTGTCAGTGATTATTATTGTCTATTACTGTTACTGCCTTTTTTTTTTTTTAAATAATTTAATCTCGTACTAATTGATTTTCTAACCACATGCTAATTATCTTATTCTTTACGACGTGTTCAATCATCTGTTACTTGGACCAACGTGATGGGTCATTGTTGTGTAATGTTGTGTTGACGCTTTTCACGATTCATAATTCACATTCACATAATTTGCACCATTGCTTGCACAAGAGCCGCCCAAAAGCAAACGCAAAAGAAGGTGACTGACCCGATTGGGGGGTCATGGTGGGTGGGCGGCACATGGGTCCACACTCCCCATCGCCACATGCTTGTTTCCCTCTTTGTTTCCCGTTAAAACTTTCATGGCAAGTTCCAACGGGAACCTTGTTTTCAAATAAAATTAGATAAGGACCAACCTTTCATCAGTATTGCAATGAATGGAAAAAAATAAAGAAAAACAGGCATAGGAACTGGGCAAATGACCACTCAAGCTGAAAATTTGGTAGTTATTTAATATTTTTTTAATATTAACTTAAATGTAATTTTTTTTGTTATCATTTATTTTTTTAATAAAAAACTTTATAATAAGAGGATGAATGGGCGTAGAAGAAATTTATTTAAATTTAATAATATCTAAGTAATAAAATTTTCATTAAAAAATTAAATTACTATTTACAACGTTTTTTTTTAACTTGTTAAGAAAAAAAAAAAAAACTGGGCAAATGGATTTTCCAGGGAACTTCTATTTGGATGTCGTGGGGTCTTTCACTAGAATCTTGCTGGAGTAGACAAATTTCCGCGATTTGGGATTTCATTGTAACCGTCTAAAATGGGAAGCTCGAGGCCATTTGTAGCCTAGGAGGAGGGGTTTGATGCGCACTGGCTCAATGGTTAGGCTACGTCCTGTCGATTGAAGTCTTACAAAAGGAGAAAAGGATCGAGATTTACATTCTCCTTTTTATTGTTCAATAATTTATTTCTGCTTTACGAAGGTTTTCCCATTGGATATTTTTCCCTTCTTATTTTACGGGTAAGACATTTGATCCTTACTAGGGGTTTCGTTGCTTACTTGCTTTGTCATTGTAGTGTAACTTTCCAACCGAGACTATAAGCATAAGTATGATTTTCTTCATAATTGTAAATACCGATTAGTTTACAAGCCTGTTACGGCAAGTCTATATTGATCAATTTTCCAATTCTTAAGTCAAATAATTAGCCTATTAGTCAAAGAAAAATAAAAATTAGAAAAATGAACAGACCCGCATATTCTTGGAGAAAAAGGAGGTGCATCCCCCCTTCTCCCGACCGAAAAAAAAAAGGGTCAGCAGGCGTTAATTAGTGAGAAAACTTCATCTATGATGAATTTGTCTGCATAGACCCTTTAAAGCCAAGATTGCTTAGCCTCCCCCCCCCACCACCAAAAAAAAAAAACTGAGAGAGAGAGCATTAAGAAGTAAAGATATGGTAGCTGTGGGCTGTCTTATAATCCAAAATTGAGATCATAATATACACAATTCAAAGAGCCGTCCAGAAAATGACGCAAAATTCAAAGGAGAGGACTCCTTTTATATCCGCGACGTCATGATATTAATTAAAATCACCTTTGAATTCTATTTATTCTTTTCCTGAATATGTGCTTCCGATGCCCTTCAAATTAGCTACGCGCATCGACGATCTCGTGCCATTTCATAAGAAGATAACCACCCTATATATATATATATATATATGGATGAGACGATGCATTTCTTTGTTCTTAAGAAAATCGAAGTCTAGGAGTAGCAAACACATTGGGCCATGCCATCTTTCACACACAGCTGTCAGTTCTATATATTCCAGCTTAGGGAAAAGGAGGAGGAAAAGAGGGAAGGAAAGAGCCGCATACCCACCTCCGCAAAATGCTCATGTGATACAGGGAGCGACGTGGAAGAAATTAAATCTTTGTATATGTCCAACAATGAAAGACAAATAAGCACCATAATTTAGCACTAAAAGCAGCACATAAATAAATAAATAAATAAAAATAAAAAATGAAAATGAAAATAATAATAATAAAAAAAAACCCTTTATCTTGTACCCAGATTGTATAGAACACTTACCTTCAATTCGCTAAAAGTAGGACCACACAATAAATAGAGCTCTCGAGTTTCCGCTTTAAGGAGTGAGCTCATATAAACTCAATATTGATGGCTTCCCTTTTCTTTTTATTTTTTTAATTTTTATTTTTATTTTTATGAGAAGTAACAATCGAACGTCATTTCCCGAATTAAAGTTTCTACGCTGTTTTAGCTACCATGAGGGTAAGGTGTTTTGTTTAAGTTGGTATTTTAATGTTTAGGTTCAGAACCGCATCCGCGAGAGAGTTTTTGTAATAATAACAATTTTTGCCTACAAATGGGTTCATAAAATTTCAGTTCGTATAGTTGAATTGACAAGTTTATCCTCAAGACCAATCCATCGACGAATGCTGGAGTTGATCGTACAATGCACCTGTATACATTCATCGCAAATATGAACACATAATGTAGTTATTGTATATGTCATCAACCCATGGTTATGATAAATTGCTTATATTTATTATGAAAATGATGCATTTTTAATGCGAATATATCGAGAAACCGAAAGGAAGAGGAAGTGCTGACTACCGCACATGCTCGAAGACAAGTTAAGAGAGCATTCGATGTCCCGCGAGACACAGAGAAAGAGAGAGAGAGAGAGAGAGAGAGAGCATTTATTGACATTTGAAGTTCGCTAATAATTCTTTCACGCATTGACAAAATGCTCGATAAATTGCTCAACTTCTTAGACAATTATACGACACCTCCTACGCGTCAAGGGTTAAGTTTTTTGACCCAAAAAAAACTTCGAGAGAGAGAGAGAGAGAAGAATCAAAAGATTGTCGTGTTTGAGAGTTCTTTCTGAGCGTTGATTTAAACAATAGACATCCATTTGCATGTGGAGCAATTTAATTTAGGAAGTCGCCAACCGTAGACAGATGACCAATTGTAAGACTTGGCTCTTACGTGCTTGCAAGTTCACACTTCGTTCAAGTCTACTGACCGTGGCCGAGGTGGTAAAATAATGCAGGAATTTTGGTTTTGGCCCTAGAAAAGTAAAAGTTTTGTCTTTGGTTTGGTGCTTTGCAGAGATTCAACCATGTTCCGATCCCACATTTGATAGCTAGGACCACGTTGTTTGACCTCAATAATTGTTAGGCTCAGTCGAGATTTGCTCCTATAATCTATAATATACATGTATTATAAGGCACGATTACATTTAGCCTAATAAAGGGAAAGAGACAACCTTGAAATTTTTTTGTATATGTATATTTTTAGAACTGTTCCTCTTGCCTTTATTTTACAATTATTGGTTATACAATTTGTGAAAAAAAGAAAAACTTTATTTTCGGTCTATATATTAAATAGGAAAAATAAGCTTTTTGTTGGGAAGAAGACATAGCTTCCCACTTCCCCATCTGCACGGTTCTTAATTGCTTCATTACTCGGGTAAATAAAAAAATAAAAAATAAAAATAAACCCCTCCCCCACTCCCCCCCCCCCAAAAAACAGTGGCAACATGGTTGCAACTTACAAGTCCAGCTATATTCAGCGAATGATTCCATGGCTTTTTTTTTTTTTTTTGGTGCGTCGTCGGACGTAGAGAATGAAAACAATGACTAGAGAGTACTTGAAAAATTGTCCACTTTAAATGCTGCCCAAAAAAAGTGACATAACCGTAGACGTCATATTTTGTTTTCTTTTGTCAAAAGCACAATCAATGATGTTCCGTAAATTAAGACGCGGGGTTCAATTTTATGTGCACAAAAAAAAAAGAAAAAAAAAAAAAAAAAAGAAGAAGAAGAAAGAATCCTATTCTTCGGGCTTTCCAAATGACCGAACTGACAAATCTCAGAGTCCGACGCGTTGCCTCTCTCTTCCAAAAACGAAAACTGACCAATTCAATGTCTCCTCTCCTGTTATAATTTCTCCTTTTCTGGGGTTTCTTCTGTTGTTATTATTCTTCAATTCAATCCCAAACAAACGCCTCTGATCTCTCTGACCCGATAGTTTAGTCATAAAATCTGCATGCGCACGTCGCTGCTTACTGCGTCCCCCAGCCCCCCCCTCCTCCCTCTCCTCCCCATCTTTAATGCTTAATTATTAAAGGAGAAATATTCGAGCCTTAAACAATAAAAATTAATCTATTTTTTTTCCCTTTTTTGACTGTTAAAATTGTGATAATTAGACAAATGTTCATTATTTTAATGGCTCCGTCTCTTTTTTAAGTGATATAAAACAGCATTCGAGTACTATAAATATTTAATTTTTTACATATTATTTTATTAATATTAATGAATGTTAATTTTTTTTATAAAAAAAATATTAATAATTTAATTGAACATCTGATGACAATAGGCATACGAGAGAGAGTGGATCGCCAAGAAAATCCACAACACATTTAATATGGAGAGAGAACAAAAAAGGGAATCTATAGAGAACAGGTCTCTCGTTTTTTTATTTTTATTTTTTATTATTATTATTTTTCCCTATTCCAAGTAGAATTGGAGTTACTTTAATCACACCCCCAAATATCTCTCTCTCTCTCTCTCTCTCTCTCTCTCTAGAGAGATTCATATTTAATATAATAATAAATATACCACATCATCTTCCTATATAAATGCCCACCTCCACCACCACCGCGTCCCTCGTTGGCTTTTTGTGGCTTATATGGGTGTGCCATTCTTTTTCCTCAATAGCATCAGTAAATAACCAGACAAATCGAAAGATAGCGAGAGGGCGGGCGTTTTGTTGTGATTCGACGCTTATTTGAAAGCAAGAGGGCTTGAGAGAGGTTTTCTGGGGTTGTGTTGATTCGGCGTTGGGTCGTTATTGATTTGGAGCCGAGATGGCAATTCAAGCGCAGTTTCCCTCCTGGCTCTCGCAGGATTGGACGGACAATGGCTGTGGAGGGTTCAACAATTTCTGTTTTGATGTTCAGCAACAACAACGGCAAACTCAGAACCATCAAAGTCAAGAGCATCAACAGCAGCAGCAGCAGCAACAACGTTGTAACATGCAGCTGTTACAAAATCAACTGAACCAACAGTGGGAAAGAGATCAAAATCTTTTCCTCGACAACAACAGTTCTTTAAAGCACAGTTACTACGGCAATAATCCATCGATGCCTTTCTATCAAAGCATGGCCTTTCTTGATCAGAAGCAAGCGCAAGAGATTGATCACTATGTCAGATTGCAGGTTAGGACACATAGCAATCTTTATGGGAGCATTTTCGTGTTTTATTCTTTCTGTTTTGGGTGTCGACATTTTAATTCCTTTGTTTTTACTAAATATGTTGGGCCATTAATTTTTTTTTTCTCTCATCGATTTCGTATTTTTATGAAACAGGATCAGAGATTGAGATTTTTTCTGCAAGAGCAGAGAAAGAGGTTACTTGCATTGTTGTGCAAGACGGTAGAATCAAAGGTAGTGCCTTTTTTAAGGCAAAAAGACGATGAGATTGCACAGGCAGCCAAGAAAAAACAGGAGCTCGAAGATCACGTGAATAGATTAGAGTCGGAGAACTTGGCGTGGCGGAGATTGTTACAAGAACGCGAAGCCATGATCGTCTCTCTCCACAACACAATCGAACAATTAAGAGAAAAGGCAACCCCTTTTTGCAGTGACAATGGGGCGGCGGATGCTGAGTCTTGCTGTGATGCGTACAGGGAAGTGGAAACAGCGCAAAGATTCCGATTCAGAGGATTGGTGGAGGATAACATTGAGGAAGAAGATGGGGACATCGAAGTGGAGAGGGCAAGAAAGATGATGGTATGCAAATGCTGCAATTCTAGGAGTTCGTGCATCTTGTTCCTTCCTTGTAGGCACCTTTGTTCCTGCAAAGCTTGTGATGCCTTTCTTGATTCTTGCCCAGTGTGTCAAGCGGCAAAGAAGGCTAGCATTGAGGCTTTAATGGTTTAGAATTTCTAGACCACCACTCGAGGCAAAATCATTCCGGGAAAAGTGAAAGAGAATAGAAAATTAGATACTTAGGTTGATGCCAAATGCAATGCGTGCCATGTATTTAGAATGTAGTTATTAGAATATCAGCTAGTCTTCTTCTTTTTCTTTTTTTCTTTAAATCTTTTGTTTTCTCCTTTATTGGTTCTTTTTTTGACTTTTTAAGATCTTCAGTGTTCAGATTTTAAGTTGTACTTTAGACGAGCAAGAAGGTCTGAATCAAAAACAATGAACAGAAATTTTACAGGACTGTGAAGGGCATCTTTTCCTTTCGTGGACTACCTGCCTTTTTTCCCTCTTTCAGGTTTATGACCTTTGTCTGTTGGGGTAGATTTGATTTGATTATTCACATCAGATTTTCCCCAATTTTGTGTTGGCTTTGCCAGTGCACTCCAATTCCAACACTGACCAGAGTGATTGAAAGCAAATGTCAGACTCACAAATCTGTCTGTGTCCACCCCGCACACCTCACATAAAGGGCGAAAAAAAAGAGAGAAACAATAAAAGAGAAGACAGCGAAAGAAAGGGGCCACGTTATATTGTTTCTCGACGAGAACCACAGAACTGGAAGTCTACGGAATTTACATTTAATCGGGATTTTTATCTGTACGCAGTTTTTTCTCTGAAAAGGACGTCGTCGAAAGCATGCTGCCAACGTTCAAAAAAGCCTGAACGCACCAACTTTACCTGAGCTATAGGACAAAAGGGACGCGCCCTCTCTTAAACGTAAAGCGTTAAATGCTCCCATCTTGGCCTCGTTTAGGTTCAACTCTTCTGATTTTTCTAATGACAAGTGCATCAATCCATTGAAAATATTGCACAAAAACAGCAAATTCTGGTTTGGGAGGCGCAACAAACCAATTGCAACCTCCTAGACGATGCCGACACAAACTACCCCTGCTGTTCGACGGATTTATACGACTTTTGCAAACCCAAAATCGATGTGGGCCAATACCACAAATATGCCTATGCCATTGCCTGCCAATCTTCAACAAAATAATCAAAATCATACATTGGAAATCTGCCTTCATCCATTTCCTGTTCCAACAACCTTCACTCTTTCCCTTCACTTCGTAGTGGCACAATTGAATATTTATCTCTCGGTTTTTGTTTTTTTTTTTAAATGAATTTCTTTTTTGGAGGAAGAGAATTAAACATTGTTCTAGACGTTGGGCTGATAATCCGACAAAATCCTCACTCCCCCATTTCCCTGCTTTCAACTGCAAATCCTCGTGTTAAACAGAAAGACCGGAAAAAGGGAAGTTGCACAAATCAAAATCCAAATTCTCTTCGATTTAGTAGATAGCCCATAAAGAATAATATGGTAACAATGACATTGGTACGGGCAGGGAGTAAAGTCTCGTAACAGGTGATGGCAGCTTGGTAATTTTAGGATGTCTCCTCGTACGGTGGGCCCTCCAAGTTTCCCGCATGATTCAAGTGCCGGTACAGTTTTCTTCCCCCCCCCACCTTTTTGTTTTTTTTTGCACGTCTGTTCTCTGCGGCAGTGGTGGTGGGTGGTGTTGCCACTGGGACTGCTGCTGGTGCCACTGCCCGTCTGCCCCCACTGGGTATTTCTCTGATCCACCCGATCCGAATCTCTCTCCCTCTCCCTCTCTCTCTCTCTGTTGTCGCTAGTCCGTGTGTGACACTGTTCGTTTATTGTGGGGCCTCACCCCGAAGAAAAAGTATAACACCACACGTAAAATGCTGTTTCCTTCGTTTCTGCCCCATGCTTCTGTTCATCTGTTTTTTTTCTTTTGTTTTTTCCTTCTTTCTTTTGGCTTTTCTTTCTTTTTTTCGTTTTTGAATTCATTTCTCTGCGATGAGGTGCACGGGAATCCGCGGAACATGGTGCCGACCTGGTCGTTGAGCTCTCACTGATGAGTGCCACGTCGTAACAGCAACGGATTCCTTGGCTCTAATGACGTTGGGAAGCGGGGGAACCTTTGGTGATAATCATCACCGTTGATCTTTGCCGTTTTTGCTGTAACGGCTAGAAATCTCCACTTCAACGTTTTTAACGTGGAGATATTAGATGTAGGCCAGTCTAGGATAGAAGCGGGCCCAAATAAAAAGCACGTCTCGAATCTGAGATTGGGCCCAAAAGTTTCAGCCCAATTCTTATTGTAGGCATTTACCCCATTAGGATTGGGCCAGCCCCACACTAAATGGTAGTGACGAGGTTTATTTAATTCCGTCAAATGGAGAGGTCCAATGGTACGGATATATCTATATTTATTTATTTATTTTTTTTCTTTGAGACGAAAGGGGACGGACACGATTAAAGTATTGGATTTCCTCTTTCATAGATGAACCCGGTTAATGCAAATTCGAAGCTTGATCGAGTTAAGAAGCGAGTTGACTCAGCTGAGCTCAGATTTGAATTGATAGCTCTCTTCTTGTTTTTTTTTTTTTTTTCTTTCCATAAAGATTTTTTTTTCTCCTCTTTAAAATACTTTCTTAAAGAAAAAATTATTTTTTTTTTCTCCCTTTAAAATGCTTTCTTTATTTTGCAGCCCTCTTATTTCTCCCTTTTTTAAAATTCGATGTCGTTTGTGCCATATCATCATCCGCGTTAATCTTAGATGGCCGCGTCGAGGTCCTAATGAGACCCCAAAAAGAGAAAAAAAAGCACAAAGGAAGAGAAAAGCATTGATGGTCTACTTTAGCCATTTTGCCGATAAATTACAAGCTCTTCTCAGAAGGTGCTTCCCTTGTATATTGGAAATTACGAATCTCGAAATGCGAGAGTGTGAAAAAGTTTCGTAGACAAATTGAATATTCCTTTCTAAAGAAAATCTGTGTGTCTTAATAATGCGGCTGCTGGGAGGGTTAGAATTAGATGGATGGATCAGTACAAGCTGAATCCAAAAAATTGGCTAATGATAATAGCAAGGCCGAGAGAAATTGCTACGAGGGAGGAAGCCCATGTGAGTTTCTCCGTTATCCTAGGCACCCGTTCCTTTAATGCCTGACTACAAGAGCCTACAAATACCGTGTAGCTTCCCATCGCAACCACTGTCCCAAAAAGGAACATAATGAGAAACGCGGCACCAGCCAATCGAGATGGCAATGCCAGCGCTGGCAGGACCATCATCAATGCATCTGGTTGTAGCCCGTGGACAATACCGGTTGCGAAAGTAGCGAGACCCATCTTCTTCTTGCCTACTGCTGTGGGGCTTTCTAGCGCTTCATAGATGCTACGGTCGCACTCGCCATTGTCTAGGGCAACACATGGGGTTGGAACTTCCCAAGCTTCCCTGATTCCCGTAGCACCAATAAAAAGTAGAGTCAAACCAACTACTCTCGTACCCCAAGTTCTGATCACTTCGATGTGAAGCCGGTCCTTTAACAATAAAAACAGCAAACCAAACAACACCTGACCGGCATCATGACCACAGCCCCATAGAGCTCCGACGACAGCACTTTCCACTCGGGAACAACCAATGGAGGGTGGAGTTAAAGCAGCAAGGTGATCAGGCCCTGACAATGTGTGCAAGCAACCAGCAAAGAAACCAGTCCAAGCACTACTTAGTAATTCAGCTCGCATCAGTTTCGTCCCCACAGCAGCAGCAGCAGCAGCTGGACCCCCAGTCCTAGCAGCTGTTTGAAAGGTTGCAAATGCTGGTGATGCAAAAAGTGGGTTGACCAGGAACATTATGAGAGCAGAGAGTACCATAAAAGTCCCAAGGGTAACTTCATGCTGCAATTTGGAGCATATTGAATATAATAAGCTTCTCGAGATGGAGCTAACTTCAAACCAGAAAGATTATGTTAAGAAGCTAAAACATCTTCAATAAAGTTGACATGACATTCTGAAAATCTATTGGCGTTCATCAGTTTTTTTATGGCAACCTGTAATTTAGATGTTCTTAAGGATTGCAGATACACCAAAATCCAGTAACTTCAAGCTTCTTGATTAGCAAGCTACAATATTTCAAGGATTACTTAATGCTTATCTGCTAGAACTGAAAGGTTTCAAAATCAAAAATTAATGAACATAGTTCAATTTGATAGCGATGCCTTACTTTTGGATAATGACAGATCAGGGAAAGATGAACGGAAGTAGATTGTTACAATAAAACTCCTCCATTTCAAGGACCAGGAACCTGATATGTACTTATAAGCATTCTTTTGTTTAAACATTGAGTCCACTGCATCAATTTTATGAAAAGTAGCGTTGAGTGTTCTAAACTGATGATATCAGATGTTCTCTTATCTAAAGTTTTGAGCAGGAAGAAAGAGAGAGTGGAATTGCTCACTGTTTTCTACCTGTGATTTCTTTCATGTAAAAATGTAAGCATACAAAAGGTTCCAAGAGCAACATCATGGGACATGTTATAAGACAACAGCTATAAAAAGGAAAGAGGATGAAAGAGAGAAGCCATAACCAAACATATTATGATTAAGGCATGAAAACTGACATGGAAGGTTGATGTATACTGAAAAGATAAGAGAGCCGAGCTATAATTTGGTTGAAGAGAGCAACAATAAGTCATTAACATAATTGCCCTTGTCTTAAAGCCACACACAGAAGTCTGCAAATTATTTAGCAGTCTCATAGATGCTTCCATACCTAAAAGATCAAACCTTACTATTCTCTGCTTCTAGCACAAACAGCTAATTCCTAGAATCGTGTAAAAGGAGATGAAGGACAGCAGTAAATCAAAGCGATTATCATTTCTTCTACCACAATGTTGTTCTTCACAGTCCTCAATTTCAGTAGTTATCATCTCATCATTACCTTCCACAGTAATCCTGTTTATTGGGTAACTTCTGCTCCTAAAAATTAAACATTTACGACACAAACAGAGCAGAACGTGAGATAATACATTTTCTTTTCTTTGCGCTCCTGTTTTAATAACGAAGCATAGTTCAATTGTCCCTTAGTTCAGTTGTCCGCGAAAACACCATAATTAAACTAGCTTCAGAAACGACATTATAGCACCGAGCCATTAAGCGATTCAACTAAAAAATAAAATCTCCATTTGAGAGAAAAAAAAAGGCAACCTCAACCAAACCAAATTGATGAGTACCTTTTGTTGCAAGGAAGTTCCACCGGCGATCTGTTTAATAAGCTGAGACTTTGGCAACGACCAGGATGGCGGGTCATCTCGGATATGAGAAAAGAACGGCAATTTGTTGGAAGGAACTGATGGGGTATCATAATTGCTAGAGACCGAGTTGACTCGAGTGAAATCGGGCCGTTGCAGAGAGGGGAAGCCGAGTTTTGATGAGTCAAGTCGGGCAAGCCGAGGGAGGAATGGAGTGGGTTTCAGGCGGTGCATTTTGAGAGGGCTTGGAGAAGAATAGTGATATAGAAGCCTCTCCATGTGTGTTTCTGTGGAGAGGCTTTTCGCAATCGCGGAGAGAGAGAGAGAGAGAGAGACGGGTGAAGAAGGAGGGCGCTGTGGCAGTGTAGACAAAGCTTTGTCGGAAGAAAAGGATTTAACTCAAAATTGAAATTTCGGGGATTTTTTTTTTTTTTTTAATTTTAAGAAAAGATTATCTTTTTGTCAATTATCGTTTTTTTTAATTTATTCACATCAGTATGAATAAAATAAAGACAAATCTTGATATTTAATTAGAAAGAATATTATTATTTTTTTCAAAATTGATTAAGACTTCTGATCTTTTTTTTTCCCATTAAAATGGTGTGTTTCGGAGCCAAAAATAATTTTTCTCCTCTCTATAAAATTTTCACATTTTTTTTTCTCAAATAACTTTAAACTTGAAATTCCTTCAAAACTAAACCACCTCCCACCTTCCACTTATTGGCACTCAATAAGCTACAAGTTTGCGAGGTTTTTTTTTTTTTTTCTTTCTTTCTTTCTTTTATTAAGAAATCCAGTAGATATATAATAAGAATATTTTGTTCATATTTTTATAAATTCCAAACATTTTTTAATAATTAGAACTCAAAATTTTAAGAAAAATAAAAAAGAAAATTCTTTGATTATATATATATATATATATATATATATATATATATATATTATTAATTTTTTTTGGAAGAAATGAAAGTCTTTTTGTTAGATTGGCTTATTTGGACTTTTCCTAGTTTTGCAACCAAAAAGGAAGTGGAGGTTGGTGGATAAGACAAGTAAATCACTATCAAATGAGGCAATAGCCACCCTTTTAAACTCTCTGATTTTTTATTGCATTCGTTCTTAATCTTTTTCTCCGCACGCCGAAAGTCCACGGTCCAAAGTCTAAACACGGCAACGCTCCAGTTCAGACCGAGTCTGCGGTTTTCCTGACCCTGACACGTACGCTCCTCGCCCCGACTTGCGCCAGAGAGACGGCGAGGTGGGCCGGCAATCAAATTTCGCCGAGGAATTGGCCTGGACTGGACCCACTACCGTAAGAGAAACAAAGAGCCTGCTTTAAGGCTTCAACCAAGATGCGGCGGGCCCAATATACGAAGGAAAAGAAATGAATCTGTGCCATCTGGACTTGATTCCATGGCTGCAATTTGCAAGTCTTCACCTGGAAACATGTGAATCTCACGGAGACCTGTAAAAAGCAGATGTCTCGTATGTACGACGGTGAAGGGAATTATTTGGTTGAGTGAACGATCGATTTTGCTTCGACACTTTATTGGGTTTCTACTTTGTGACTGAGGCACCCATTTCAATCTTACAACAGGTGACAAAGGTCTGTGACCCTTTTTTTTTTTTTTTTTTGGAGTTCTCGTTCTCCAAGTTTTATGCTTCCATCGCGACAACAATAAAAATAAAAAGACTTATGTCGAGTTATTCCCATGGGAACCGGAATTAACGTGCCGTGGGATTGCAACCACCAAACACGAAGGGCCATTTCGGTCATTTCATAATGAGATATAGGTCACCTTACGTGTCAATTGTACCCGATGCCACGCCACGTCACATCGATCCTATCACCAATGGGTGGCCATTAAGGGGGAAAAGGAACTTTTTATCCAATATATTGTTTTAAATAAACCGCATCAAAGCAATCGAGCACCCACCGAACCACCCCATTTAACTTCTTGCACTCCTTAAAATTTCGGCCAATCAATAGCGTCCAAGTTGACAGTCAACAACTTTATCAGAATCGACTATTGGACGCAGTGTTGGCGCTACTACATCTTATCGTATGGCCACCTTACCTCAGACCAAACGGAAATTTAAAGAGGACCGCTCGCTTGCTCTGCTTCCGTAGCCTCTCTGTTGCGTTTGCATCGTTCTCGTTCTGGTTTGGACGGTGAACTCGCTTGCTTCCATGGCAAAACCTGTTTCGATAGAAGTTTGGAACCCAAGTGGAAGATACAGAGTAGTTAGCACCAAACCCATGCCCGGAACCCGCTGGATCAATCTCTTAATCGAGCAGGACTGTCGGCTTGAGGTACCCTTCTCGTTCATCTATACTGTCATTCAAACTGATGATAAATATTTGATGCCTACCCCCCTTTTTTTGTTTTGTTTGGTTTTTCTTGTTTCATTTTAGATATGTACCGAGAAGAAAACAATACTGTCTGTTGAAGATATTATTGCTCTAATAGGTGACAAGTGTGATGGAGTTATTGGACAGGTAATCGTATAATAAGGCCATGATCTTGTTCTTTTTGTACTTGGAATTTGGTTTTGGGGCCTTACGCAATTTTTGGCGTGGTTTTTCAATGTGCGTTTTGGGCGTGTTGCAGTTAACTGAAGATTGGGGAGAGACATTGTTTGCAGCGCTGAGCAGGGCAGGAGGCAAGGCCTTTAGTAACATGGCTGTTGGTTATTGTTAGATTTTTCTAGAAATTTTTTTCATGAAAAATTTATATTTATATAATATAAAATTTTTTTTACGTGAATATTAGTATACAAATTCTAATAAAATTGATTTTCCGTTTTTTACGATGTCGAGATTTTATCGCAGAGATAAAAATTGTCTATCGATTTGTTTCTGAAAAGTTTTTTTCTTTTATTCTACTCTTTTCTTTTACTGCCTTTCATTTTCTCTGATAATAGAGAAAAAAAAAAATCTGTAATAGTAAACGTTACTCTTTTTTTTTTGTGAAAATTACTTTTAATTAGGAAATTACCCCTCTTTTCGGATAACAGTTATTCTTTCTGTAATAGTTATCTTTTAATAGGGAGAGTGGAGGGATTTTAAACCTAATGATCCAAATTATTATTATATCCAACTGACTATCATATTAGACCTTTTATATTAGATCATATTTTAAATAACATGGGTCACTTATATTAATTAATTTAACAATTTCTCACATAACTTATATTATGACTTGATGAATCAATAACAAATAAATTTATACAATCCTTAAAGATCATCAAACCATAATATTTGATTGAATTAAAATGATTAGATCATAACGGCCACATATCTTTTAGTGACATGATTTCTTTTATATATCACATAATTATCATAATTCATAATAACTTAATCAAAGAACATTGAAACTCTAATTATCATTTTCAAATATGTTATTAATTATCTCTCAAACTATAACTGTATATAACTAAATGGAGATAGTAGAGCGCAAATAAAATCATAACTTTAATTAAATTCACAAGTGTCATAATGATATGAGCAGTATAAGACATTGACTTTCAAGAGAATGTGGACTTGTCTAAAATGCCCAACCGTTCAATATGTCTAGTAAATGTTTTTGGTGGCAAACCTTTAGTTAACGGATCCGCTATCTGATGATAGCTATTTGGTTTTGAATAGATATTATTTGGTTTTGCACTTTTTTCTTAACAGATAGGTATTTCAAATCCATATGTTTCACACCTTTAGAATACCTATCATTCTTAGAGAAGAAAATAACTGCAGAATTATCACAATAAATTCTTAACGATTTTTCTATATTGTCGACCAAATCAAGCTTTAAGATAAAATTGCGCAACCATAATGCATGAACAGTAGCCTCAAAGCATGCTATAAATTCAGCCTCTATAGTGGAAGTAGTAATGACAGACTGCTTCCCACTTTTCCATGAAATTGCTCCTCCAGCCAATATAAACATGTAACCAAATGTAAATTTTCTCAAGTTTACATATCTAGCATAATTTAAATTCGAGTAGTCTACTACTTTAAAATGACTTGATCTTTCATAAGTAAGTATATAATCCTTAGTGCCTTGTAAGTACCTAAGTAATTTCTTTCCAGCTTTCCAATGATCTATTTCAAGATTACTTTGATATCGGCCTAATATTCCAATAGCGAAACCAATATTTGGCCGAGTGCATGTTTAAGCATACATCAAACTTCCAACTAGCGATGCATATGGAATGGATTCCATTGATTTTCATTCCAAATCATTCTTTGGACATTACAATTCACTGAACTTGTCCCCTTTTTGAATTAGAACTATTCCTGTAGATCAATTTTTCATTCTAAATCTCTCTAATACTTTATTGATATAGCCTTTTTGAGATAATCCTAAAAATCCTTGTGATCTATTGCAGAATATTTCTATTCCTATCACATAGGAATATTTCTTGACATTATGTAACAAACCTATATCATTAGTAGCCAAAAGAATGTCATCGACATATAGGACTAATATAATGAACTTGCTCCCACTGACCTTCATATAGATACACTGATCCACGGTGTTCTCTACAAAACCATATGATGTAATGGTATTATTGAACTTAATATACCATTGTCAAGAAGCTTGTTTCAGTCCATATATCGATTTCTTTAATTCACACACCAAATTTTCTTGCCCTGTGGTTATAAAACCTTCAGGTTGGTCCATATACACTTTCTCTTCTAAGTCATCATTTAAAAAAGCTGTCTTTACATCCATTTGGTGGAGCTTTATGTCATTATGAGCCACCAAAGCCATAATAATTCTTAAGGAGTCTTTCTTAGAGACTGGAGAGAAAGTATCCTTATAGTCAATACCATCCTTTGAGTGTAACCTTCGACAACAAGTCTGGCTTTGTACTTTTTAATGTTACCTTTTAAGTCTCACTTGGTCTTGAAGACCCACTTACAGCCAATTCGTTTTGATCTTTCAGGCAACTTTACTAGTTCCCAGACTTGATTTGTATCCATCGATTTCATCTTTTTCTTCATGACATTGAACTACTTTTCAGAATCATTACATTCTATGACTTGTTTAAATAAGACTGGATCTTTATCAATGCTTAATTCAGATTCATGTTCAAGTGAGTAAACCATATAATCATTTGATATAGTTGGCCTTTTCTATCTTGTAGACCTTCGTAATATCATTTCTTGTGGTATCACTTGCTCATTGGTAACCTGCATATTGTCACTCGACTCATCTTTTATGTATTCACTTTATGTGTTTCGAATATCAATTTATTGTCTTTGTGTGTTGCGTAACTGTGATGCAATAAAAGGAACAACAACTTGAGTAGAAATACTGGGTGTGGGGATAATGACTTTAGTAGGAGTGCTTACTGTGGATCTTTTATTTTGTAATTCTCTAATATCCACTTTTTGTGATTCCCCACTCCCATTGAACTGACCATTTTCAATGAACCGAGTATTACCAGACTCAACTATTCTAATACTATGATTAGGACAATAAAACCTATACCCTTTGGACTTTTCAGGATAGCCAATGAAGTAACTACTAATGGTTATTGCATCAAGCTTTCTTTCATATGGATTATATATCCTTACTTTTGCTGAACAACCCCAAACATAAAGGTGTCTTAAACTGGGTTTCCTACTTGTCCATAACTCATAAGGAGTCTTAGGGACAGCCTTACTAGAAACCCTATTCAGCAGATTTACAGCAGTTTTTAACGTATGCATCCACAAGGATAAAGGTACAGTACTGTAACTCAACATGCTCCTAACCATATCCATAAGTGTGCGATTCTGCCTTTCCGTTACACCATTCTGTTGTGGTGTACCAGGCATTGTATACTGTACACATATGCCTCGACTTTCAAGAAGTTTTACAAATGGAGTAGGACATTGTCCACTTTCATTGAATTAACCATAATATTCATCACCCCTATTTGACTTAATCACTTTTACTTTTCTATCTAACTGCCTTTCCACTTCATAAATAAACACCTCTAGGGTGTTTACTGACTGAAACTTTTCATGCAATAGATATAAATAGCAATATCGTAAGTAGTCATCTATAAATGTGATAAAATATTTCTCACCACCCCATGTTGAAATATCAAAGGGGCCACAAATATCAATGTGTATCAATTCTAAAGGTTCACTACATCTCATGGTTGGGTTTTCAAATGTGTGTCTTGTTTGTTTCCCTTTTATACAATCAACACACACCTCCCAATCAGTAAAATCTAATTAAGGTAGGACATCACATTTCATCAACCTCAATATCCTTTCTTTGGATATACGACCCAATCTTTGATGTTATAAGAAAGCAGAACTATCATCATGCATATTATATTTGTTACCCATACTATGTTCAATAAGAAATAGAGAATCAGCATACATAGCATCAAGATTGAAACGATACAAATTATCAACCAAATTACCAGATCCATAATAGTACGAATGTCTATACAATGAAAATACACCATTTTCAATCTTAAAGTTAAATCATACTTCATCCAACTTTGCAATAGAAACCAAATTCCTAGCACATTCAGGAACATAAAGACATTTTTCTAGATCTATGTGGCACTTAGTATCCAAGATCAATCTGTACGTCCCAATTCCTTCTATTCGTGCCTTCATTCTGTGTCCCATATAAAGGAACTTCTCAGTTCTTGTTATGGGCTGGATTGAAAGGAACCCCTGCATAATATGTGACACATGAATAGTAGCTCCAGAGTCTAACCACCAAGTATTATTGGGTACTTCAATTACATTTGATTTAAAACATACTGATATACAGTATATACCTTTCTTTTCGAACCAAACCTTTCTTTTTAGGCAATCCTTCTTGAAGTGGCCTATCTTTTTGCAAAAGAAGCATTTCCGATCCTTTTGGATCTAACCTTCAACGACTTTCATGGAGGTTTTGTCCTTTTTCTTGTTCCTTTTATATGGTTTAGATTTGTTAGTGCTAGCATCATTATGAACAACAAGATGAATAGAGTGATTCTTCATCTTCTTTAATCTTCATTCTTCCTGAACTAACATGGCCTTAATTTCTTGAAGGTTCCATTTCTCTTTGATAATGTTATAATTCACTTGAAATTGACCAAATTTAGGAGGCAGTGAGTTGATGATGAATTAAACCAAAAAGGATTCACTCACATCCATACCCATTGTCTTCAACTTTGCTGCTAGATTAGCCATACTAGTTACATGATTGTAAATAGGTTATGACCAATCAAATTTCTTTGTCATCAGCTCACTCATCAGGCTTCTTACAATGAATTTATCAACTATATTTGATTGAAAGTATTCCTTAATTCTTATCATAAATTCCCTTACATTTTCCATTTTAGGCATCGATGGCTTGACATTTTCAGCTATCATTATTCGCATCAAATTCAAACTCAACCTATTAGACCGTTCCCAAGCCTCATGAAAAGACTTATCGGATTCTATATTGGTCTTAGTAATGGTTGCAGGCTTTTTATCTGAGATGACTGTTAAGTCCAATCCCAAAACACCTAAATGAAACTGAGTATGCTCAGACCATTTTGCATAATTCAGCCCATTAAATTTGATCATTACATTGCCTAAGGCGAAAACATTATTAGAAGCTATAAACATAATCCAAATTTACACATTAATACTTTGAGTAAACTCTAATGGATTCAGATGCATACGTTACAAATTTTGATTATGTATTTAAGTTCATTTTTGGGTGATCCTTAAATACATGATTTTAATCAATGATAATGCTAATTTAGATATACTTTGATAGATTAATCAATCACACTAGAGTTAACATGAATGTTATCTTTGGATATACAATCATATTTACCTAGTATATCAATCAATCCTCTTTAGTGTCATTAATTATTGGCAATGATTCATCTTTAGATGATCTCCTAACTTCATAATTAATAATTACAATTATTTATGTATAATATTTTATTAGTATAAAAAAATAAATAATTGAAATTTATAATTAAACATTCAAATATTTTTAAGTTAGGCCACTTTGGTGACTAACAAACTTTTAAAATTTAATTTTTCATTCCAATAGCTGACTTACACCTTGCGCCAATAACCACCCGCGGCGTAGTTGCCAGTGGCTAGCACATGCTCTACGCTGACAAGTTTTGGTAACACAGAGTCTCGTAAGTAAGTCAGTACAGTAAAACTAAGGAGACTCAGAAAACGCTCTTATTAAAATTCTACATCGGCAAATTTTACTGGTAAAAGGTCTAGTGGCCGGCGAAAATCCTTTAGCCGGACTTACTTGCGGCCGGCACACATTCCTCGTCGGTAAATTCTGTCAACGAAGCACCCAGTGGCCGGCAGGAATCCTTTAGCCGAGTCCGCCCGTACCCGACGCACATTCCACCGAATAAGGACCTTCCTGATCCGGACAAACCCACCTTCCAATCCACGAGCCATGCCACGTGGATGAGGTAGATGGTCCCTTATCCGCTCCCGACGGAGCCATTTTGTAACTGCCGCTCCAGGTCTCGTCAGCAAAAGAAAATAAAGCGTGGCCAAAAGGAGACCTCTTGCCCATCCAAATTCTGTCGGCGAAGGGTCGATTGGCCGACGCAAATCTCTTAACCGTCTCCACGGCCCACCGGCCTATCAAGCCATTTCACGTCGTTAACTTATGATATTATTCTTTCATGTAATACCATAAATATTTTAATTGTAAACCTTTTTTCTTTTTACGTAATAAATTATAATAAATTATAATATTTACAAAACAAATTCTAATACTAATTATTAAATTTTTTTAATTTTTTTTTTATGAAAAATTCATATTTTTATAATACAAGATTTTTTCTTTACGTGAATATTAGTACACTAACTGTAATAAAATTGACATATCGTTTTTCATGATATCGAGGTTTTATCGTAGAGATAAAAATCATCTTCTGATTTGTTCCTAAAAGGTTTTTCTCTTTTCTTATACTCTTCTCTTTTACTGCCTTTCGTTTTCTCTGATGGTAGAGAAAAGTAAAAGATTCGTAATGACAAACATTATCCTCTCTTCTGTGAGAATTTCTTTTAATTAATGAATTACCTCTCTTTTTGGATAACAGTTATTCTTCCTGTAACAATTAACTTTTCCTATAATAGTTATCTTTGAATAGAGAAAGTGGAGAGATTTTAAACCCAATAACTCAAATTATCATCATATCCAAACAACTATCATATTAGAACTTTTATATTGGATCATATGAGTCACTCATGTTAATTAATTTAACAGTTATAACAATGTTAATGTTAATGCTGCTAACAATGTTAATGTTATCCCCGTAAGTTCACTTATTTTGGAATATCAACATTTCTTTCCTTCGGATGGTCAAGTTCTTCTGGATTACTGATACAGGATCATAGCTTGCAGGGGACTTTGAAATGATATTCACCAACACTTCATGGATGATCTTACCCAAAGCAATATTTGGTCTGCTTGAAGCATTTGACGCAAGAATTTCTGGTGTCATATGCAGGACCATTGGTCCCATTAGGGGATGAATTAGTTTTTACTCGGGAAAATAAGTTTCCCCGCTTAAATCATCCTAGAATTTTAGTTTTTAACATGGCTTTTGGTCTCATCATATATGGAAACAATCAGCAATAAAGCATATCCAATAAGCAATTCAGCACCTCTGTTGATAACTCGACACTTCTATTCATCTATGCTTTATGCAAGTTTGGAATTCGGACTCCCTTGGGAGGAAAACAAGTGGAAGTTGATGGTTTCCTGACGTGATTAGGGAGTCCTTACGGAGACAACAGCAGAGCTGGCAGCTTCACTTTCTTTGGCAGCGGCTAGAAGAATAGTTGAAGCAGATGAGTTCATGAGGGCAGGCTTATATGATGGATGGCTCCCTAATTTGTATGACCGATAATGTTTTTTTTTTTCAAATTTTTTAGCAATTTTATGTTTCTTGTCTGACTACGTACTAATTTTAGAATGGTTCTAATAATTGCAATTTTGTGACTTGGCTTTTTTGCTATTGTAGGTTTGTTGGAAACTTGCTGAAAGGACAGACTGTAGGTGTCATTGGAGCTGGTCGCATTGGATCTGCTTATGCCAGAATGATGGTATCTTCTGCTAATCCCTTGTTTCTTCCTTCTCTTTCTTGTATTTGTGATGAACTCCTCTTCTTTTCCCTAGTGAGAGAGTTTCTGTTCACACACTCTTTGTAATCTTTCCTCGTTGGAATGCTTTCTGCGTCCACTTCTGATTCATTTTATAGGATGAATATTTTGATTGATAAGTGAATTCTGTCATGTTGACTAGATCAACTATTTTCTTTCTTCCATCACAGGTTGAAGGGTTCAAAATGAATCTAATATATTATGACCTTTACCAAGCCACTCGCCTGGAGAAGTTTGTTACAGGCATGCATCTTCCAGTCTACCAAATTAACAAGTTCTTAACTTCTCCTTTGTCATAGTGGTTTGATATCAAATTGCAGCTTATGGTTGATTTCTAAAGGCTAATGGCGAGCAGCCAGTTACATGGAAAAGAGCAGCTACAATGGATGAGGTTCTTCGAGAGGCCGATGTGGTGGGAGCACTTTTGCCGTGGAACTTGTTTGTTGCTTAATAAGCCTGGATTGGAATAACTGGGATTTCCAATGGCATTCTTTGTAGATAAGTCTGCATCCTGTCTTGGATAAAACCACTTATCATTTGATTAACAAAGAAAGCCTTGCGACAATGAAGAAGGTACAATTTAGGTAGAAGTAGATTTTGGTTAATAAGAAATTGTTTGATGATGATTTAACTCACAAGCAGATTGCGATCAACATCTACAGGAAGCAGTCCTTGTAAACTGCAGTAGAGGTCCAGTGGTCAATGAAGTAGCTCTTGTGGAGCATTTGAAACAAAATCCTATGTTTCGAGTTGGCCTTGATGTCTTTGAGGTAAGTGTAACTAATCTTCTCTTCTGCAAATTCATTCATATCAGCCGCAAACTCCCACAGTGTAGGATTGTCTATCAATATCTTGGCATCAGGATGAACCTTACATGAAGCCAGGGCTTGCTGATATGAAGAATGCTGTTGTCGTGCCTCACATTGCCTCTGCTTCAAAGGTAAGATTGATAAATTTGTTATTTGATGATTAAAATGAACTTTGAAAAATGATTGATTTTGCTTCGTGTTCGGTTTCTCTTCTGCCCAGTGGACTCGCGAGGGAATGGCAATGCTAGCTGCTCTGAATGTCCTGGTATGCTAAGCTTAAAAACAGCCTACAAATGAGCAATTAGCTTCACATTATCGCATTCATTCAATCTCAATCCAACTGAGATTTTTTTGGCAGGGTAAGATTAAAGGATACCCGGTGTGGGGTGATCCGAACCGGGTCGAACCCTTCTTAAATCAGAGTGCTCCTCCTCCGGCTGCATGTCCAAGTATTGTCAATTCAAAGGCCTTAGGTAATACCGTTACTTCACTCTCCCGGTGATCTTAAAGCACTCTCCATGTTTGTTCGCACTGGTTGGCCTGAATTATAACTTCTAGACTTTTGTCACAGGTTTACCTGTATCGAAGCTATAGACTACTTTGCAAGGCTGATCTTCTATGGTGCTGTTTTGAGATTTTACTTGAAAAGCGGCCTTAAACAGCCATGTGGAAGTTACTATTACTGCGTATAATGTGGTTGTTTTACCTCGTGTGAGTAACGGGAATATGAGTAATATAACTTCGAATACTACATATCCTAAAAAATTATTTTTTAGAAAAAGAGTAATAACTCTGTGACATTTGTTGTGAGCACTAGTTTCAAAATTCTTATTTTTAATAATCAGAGTTTATGCATTATGCATAATAATAACAAACTTGCAACTTTTTATTAATTAATTATAATAATAATAAATTTTTAATTATAAATTTAATTAATTTAAGTATATATATATATTAATTTTTAATTAATAATATTATATTTAAATTTTGTATTGTATAAATTATGAATATTTAATTAAAAATATTAAATTTAATTTAAAGTAAATTTATTTTTATAATTAATATGTATTTGAGAAAAATAATTAATAAAATTAAATTAATTTTAAAATAATTTAATTTTTATTTATATATTTTTTTAAAAAATTAAAAAAATTGTTTTAAAAAAATTTAGAATGGTTCTTTTTTGTTTTTTTTTATTTTTAAAAATTTGAAAATAATTTTTTTTGTCTTTTAAAGAAAATATAAGTAAATTTATTTATTTTTTAAAAAAATTGAGATTTACTTTCATTTTTTTATTTTTAATTTTTAAAAAATATATAATTAAAAAATTTTAATTATTATCAAAATAAGATTATATGAATTAATAAAATTTTTATTTAATTATAATTAATTTTATATTAATTGATTTATAAAATTTTATATTGATTGTAAATAAATTTTTATAAATATAATACATTTTAATATATTTATTTTATAAATTTATAAAAAAATATTATATAAATAATATATATTTATATAAAATATATAAATAAATAAATAATCTTTATAAATATCCTACTAATTAAAAATTTAAAAAACCCTAAAGAGACCTAAGGGTACGCGGATTGGTAAGTCCAATTTAGATTGTGACTTCGTAAATCGACGGGGTACGAACTCTATAAATGACCGGTCATTGTAACGCGGCGCAGCAGTGGCGTTCTTTCGGAATCGAGTCTCTTACGTTAGAGAGTCGCAATCGTCTCTTTAGGGTTAGGGTTTCGTTTCTTGCTCGCAGATCTGCAATCTATTCTCACCATAATTTCCAGCATTCCAATCTTAACAATGTCGGCGTCATCGAAGACAATAGTGTTGAAATCGTCTGACGGCGAGACTTTCGAGGTGGCCGAGGCGGTGGCGCTGCAGTCGCAGACGATCAAGCACATGATCGAGGACGGCTGCGCCGACAACGCTATCCCGTTGCCTAACGTGACAGGAACGATCCTCTCCAGGGTTATCGAGTACTGCAAGAAGCACGTCGAGGCGGCTTCAGACAAGGACAAGGGCCTCAATTCCTCCGATGTTCTTAAGACCTGGGAGACCGAATTCGTCAGGGTTGAGCAGAATACCCTGTTTGAACTCATCCTGGTATGTCTAACGTCGTCTTCACTGTTTAGAGTCTCTCGATCTTGGCGTTTTTTTTGTTAATTATTATTATTATTTTTTTTTTCATTGAGTATAGTTTTCTGATTTTGTAGTTGATAATTTTCTCGTCTCTCTGGAGGGAATGTTACTTGGGTCTATTTGCTAATTGTTATTTAGAATTGGATTAAGACTCCAATTTTTGTGTAACTTCTTCGATAATCTGGGTTTTTGGAGCTTTACGTTGATATTTTGATTTATGTTTCATCTTTCATAGGGTCATGCTTTTGGCTTTTTTGCCTTATAACTTAGTAATTTGCCTTTTGCTGGTTTAGTTAGGTCTCTTGTTGTTTGAATGGTCCCTTTTTTATGCTGTTTTATTGATGAATTTACAAGGTTTGATGTTGTTTTCAGGCTGCGAACTATCTGAATATTAAGGACTTGCTGGATTTGACTTGCCAAACTGTTGCCGACATGATCAAGGGAAAGACCCCAGAGGAGATCCGCAGGACATTCAACATCAAGAACGACTTTACCCCGGAGGAAGAAGAGGAGGTTCGGAGGGAGAACCAATGGGCATTCGAGTGATCAATGATATTTGATATTTTGATCTCCATATTAGGAGATGTTGATATGAGATAGGGCTTTGATTTTGTTCTGTAGGTAACTAGGCTTTTAAGTCATTGCTTGAACCTCTCCTCTTTCAGGTAGAATGAAGGATGGCTGCAAGTCTACTTATGATCCTTTGTTAGTGCTCTTTGCTAACAATTAAATCCTTGTGGTTCTCTATTCTAATGCAAAATCTTGTTATTTATTTCTGATGATCAGTCCAAATTTGTGATGTGCATGCATGCCAGGTTAACTTTCCAGAGTAGTGGGGTATAATATTCTGTCGCTGTCTCACCCGGACAACTGAGAAGCGCTTGTCATCACTTTCTGCGCTTCCAAGTTTATTGATGTTTTGAGTTTCGGCATTGTGTATTCGAACCTAATTGAACGGCCACAACAATTATCTTAAAATAAACAATCCCTAGAACTAAACAGAAATAAAACTCGAATGCGCCAAGCCGGGTGACCGTTCAAATGTCTTACCGGCTTTATTTAGGGCGGTATTTCGCCAAGTTCCTAACGCTAACAGTTGTTAATGGAAGTGAGGACGACAATAATGGGTTGGTACACGCTTGTTTTGTCTTCGACCCCCGCGAAGCTGTGGCGTTGAACTTGTGCCGTTGGCACTCTGGTATGAGTGGGGATAGACGAAAGGCTCTTGATTCTGTTAATCTCATGGCTGATTGATCACTTGGATGTGAAAACAATTTTCCGGTATTTAGTATCTTCTGGGATTGTATTTCGTTATTCTTTTTCGCTGTCTCAGAAAATAAAAACAAGCCCTCTAATTTTCCTATGACTTTTAACATTGAAAAGTACTTACTTGTCGTATCGAAAGTGTGGTTGACCTTACGAGGGAGAATTGAACCGGCGATACATCGGCACCTTGGATCGACAAAATTCTCCCTATCCGAAGGCGAGATGCTTGGGATCTGGGAGACCGATTGACAGAAAATTTCTGTGCGAATGTATATCGTCCTTTTTTGGGATTTAATCATATATATCATATGAGATCTCCTAAGAAAATGAAAGATTGGCTGGTGTTAGCCATCGGGTGAGTTGGCCTTATCCTTAATGCCGGACGACAATGACTTCTTGTGGAAGTAGTAACCTTAATGCTCGTCGTCCACTCTCGGGATATATTTGCTGTGAGAGCGTTCACGAACCCATTTTACAATGTGTAGGTCCCAGAGCCTGGGCTGCGAGATAATTCCGTACAGAAAACATGTACAAGGTTTTTGTCTGGATTTACCAAAAGCCAACTGCCAATATCATGACCGAACTTTTTCTCGAAAAAGCAAGTGTTTGACGTCGGTCTTACACTAAGATCAGCTACGTTACCAATCAGAAGCGACCATGGTTGCAAGCAATAAATTACCATTTACGTTTATCATGGTCACCTACAGCCAAATATATAATGGTTTGGTTAATTCAAATGATGCCAGTGAAACCAACCGAATTTAAAAAGAGTGACGCCACTGTCTCTTAGTATGATTGTAAACTCAGTGACTTCGGTTAGGAAAATGACTGATTTTGTAATTACACACATTTTTACATTATATTAACTGAATTTATAATTTAATTATTGATTGAAAAGAAAATTAATGATAACACCATAAATAGATGTTGATATGATGTAATATAATAAGATATTTATTTAAATTACACATATTATATTGTTAGGTAATGAATTTTTTATTAATTACTAAATACTACAGAAGCATCAATGGGTTGGCCAGAGTTGGAAAGAAATGATCATGCTCGTGAAGTTGGGTACACAAAATGACCACAAAAAAAGATTGGATATACCCAAACACAACCTTCCAAGATTATATAACCACTCTTTTGCTTTTGCTTCGAGAAAAATTGTAGCCACTCCTCTGTGTATGACTATATGTGACCCACCTTGCCTTCTATCTGGCTATCATCTGCTCACGTTCTCTGTAACAGAAGCTTCATATACGTACGTCTCCACTCTTAATACTTGTGCATCAATTGGCAATGGTGGGTTCCAGTATGGTAGGTTACGACGAAGAACGAGCTGCGGGATCAGCAAGGACGGCCAAGAACACCATCATGGTCAGGACCGCGAGGGTGGCTTCTCTTGATCTCTTTCGCGGCCTCTCTGTTTTTGTAAGTACTTAATTTATTTCTCTTTTTATCCCTCTTGCAATTCTATCTCATTTCTTGGAATATTATTCATATATATACAATTTTTGTTGTAAATTACGCTTCTTCGATTGATCCATTGTCTCATTCTCATTTCTATGGTGAAGCAAATAAAAAAGAAGTGGTGGCAATTAGGATTCGACACTTTATAAAGACGCTCTGTTATTGTTTCACCTTTGAGTCACATTAGTTTCATATTAAGAACATTGAACTTTATAGTATCTATTGCATACGAGAAAAAAAAAAAAAAAGAGTATGCGTTATTAACCCACCAACGTATCCTAAGAAAAGCATTTTCACCATCGAAAGTTTTGTTCAAGGTTGTAAATACTAATTAATCTCGTTGAGTGATATTCGAATATTCATAAAAAAAGAAAAAAAAATCCAATTTCAACGTACACTCTTGCTTCGAACCACTCATCCTACGCCCCGCAGCAAGATGTCAACGCCAAGACAAAACCTCGTATTCTCGGAATCTTCGGTTGCATGCCCTTTTTTGGAAGCAACAGAGCGGTCAGGACCACTAGCATTTCGTCTTCTTCTTCCCCGTTAAGCATTTCGTCTTCTTCTTCTTCCCCGTTCAGGCCCCCCCCCCCCCCCCCCCCCCCCAAAAAAAAAAAAGTGACTTGCTCGTCCGATATAACTTCTCGGCCCGTTTCGACCTGTAAAAATGGCAGGGTGCCAGCGGCTGCTGGACAAAGTTGAGCCACCACCGACCAATAGTAAGCCCGCACGTGTCGCTTCTCTCGATGTCTTTCGCGGACTCTGCGTCTCTGTGAGCTGCCCCCCTCCCCAATTTCCTTCTCCTTTTAATTATTATTATTATTTGAAATTTCTCCATTTTCGTCTCCCTCGTTGTTTGCCACTCGATGTCCTTTAAACTGGCTCATCCCATAGGCTTTCTCGGTATTTTTTCCGGTAATGAGGTCGCTTGTGCTATGTATTTATTTCCCTTGAACGACGTCGCCGAGTCTTGTGGTGTCGCTGTTTGGTAGAATTTTTTTTTTTTTTCTTTTTTGTAAAGTCCAAAGCTAAGTGTAAAGGTTTGATTGCTCCAATTAAACCAAGGGAAATGAAGCTTATATACTTGCACGTTTCAGCTAATCATGCTTGTTGATTATGGTGGCTCAATTTTTCCAATTATTGCACACTCTCCATGGAATGGACTCCGCTTGGCTGATTTTGTAATGCCCTTCTTTCTTTTCATAGCCGGAGTTTCTCTTGCACTTGTGTACAAGGTAACATTGCTGGAAATTCTCCAAAAGTTGGTTGCTTTATTTGAGGGCTTAGAAGTTGATCCTACATCAAAGTTTCTTTTTCTTTTGGTGGGTGGGGAATGGAATTCATAACTCTTTTTATTATATGTTTTCAGAATGTATCGAACAGAGTAGAGGCCACATGGAAGGTAGTGCTTAGAGCAGTTAAGCTGTTTCTCCTGGGTGTTCTTCTTCAGGGTACGTTCTCCATGACTTGCACTTCAGTTATTGTTATAGAGATGTCAAGCCGATGCTTTGACTTTATTTCAGGTGGGTACTTTCATGGAATAAATTCCTTGTCCTATGGCATTGACATTGAACGGATACGCTGGCTTGGCATTCTGCAGGTATATATATATATATATATATATATATATATATTTTTTTTTTTATTTATTTATTTATTTTTGATTTTGTGGTCAAAATTATGCTTACTCGATGGAGGACTTAGCCTACGTTTTCATCAAGAAGTCCTGCCTATAGTTTCTCGCTTAATGCAAGGGAACTCTAACTTTAAATGTTCACCAGTGGTAATACCTTCCCGTTTTATTGGAGCGAGTCGATCTGGCTTAGAGATACCATTTTAATTATATTTTTTTTCCCTGTCTGTACATAGGGTGTTGTGTAGTCATTGTTATTCATGTGATAAAAATTTCTATTTTCTGCTTTTATATATATATATATATATATATATATATATTTATTTATTTATTTATTTATTTTATTATAAAATTCAAACTTCTGTTTCATTGTCATTCTTTCCAGAGAATAGCTATTGGGTACATTGTTGCAGCTTTATGTGAGATTTGGCTTTCACGTCGAACACGGAAGGAAACAGATTTTCTCAACAGTTATTATTGGCATTGGTAGGTTTTGATCATTGGTCTATGAGGAAACATTGTTTGCCACACCAATCCCTCTCACTTCCTGCATTTGAACTATTCAACAAAGATTGCTTTAGGTCCAAATCTGGATATTTTAACTGTCTGCTTACTTTGTGGGTTGATAACTTAGATTTCTGCTGAATACACAATCTGATGTTAAATCATAGATCCATGCTACAAATTATGAGGGTGGTAAAGGGAAACTAGACACAGATCAGGTTGGCTCAAGTTGTGTAGCAATATATGGATCAAATCTTACTCCTGGTGGCCTTTGCCTTGCAGGCTGTCGTTGCTGTTTTTTGGTCCCGCTTTTTTGTGTTGTTTATTAAACTATTGATAACACTGAGTGGTGAATCCGTGGTGGACAGAATTGCTGAATCACACTTTGCATTACTTTCCTGTGTATAATTGACAAAGGAAAAATCCTTTTTGCAGGAGTGTTGCATTTGCACTGTCTGCAGTATATATGGGGTTGTTGTATGGTTTATATGTTCCAGATTGGCAGTTCGAGGTGCCTGATCCCATTTCTATGATTCCCGTGAATGGTAGCAATGTTTTCAAGGTAAGAGGAGCAGTGAAGCATCAATGTTTTTCTCACGTCTTTATTACTTTACTCTGTGAGCCAATTGTGTGCTTTTACTCATTCTGGTGACACAATGCATATGGAAGAAACACTAATTGATGCCTCTGTAGTTTTCTGTGTGGTTGTGCATGCAAAAAACATGTACAGGAGACTTTTTCATTTATTGAACTTGTTTGCTGCCAAGCACATTTCTATCTTATGGCAAGAATGCCAATGGATTTATTGTTATGGTCTCAAAATTGTGAAACATGGGATCCATCTCAAATTGCAGTACACACTAAGATTGTCTCAATTTTTCTATCATTAAGTATTTCATGTTGTTGTATGAAACAGGTAAAATGTTCCATAAGAGGTGATCTTGGACCTGCTTGTAATGCAGCTGGAATGATTGATCGCTATGCTGTTGGCATTAATCACTTATATGCTAAGCCTGTGTACAGAAATCTTAAGGTACCTTTACTTATTGAAAATCCATGGAAATTGTTAGTGCATAAAATCCTTAACAAAGGTTTCATTCAACAGGAATGCAATATGTCCAGCCATGGCCAGGTTTGGGAGAGTTCGCCTCCTTGGTGCCATGCCCCTTTTGATCCTGAAGGTCTTTTAAGGTAGTCAATCTAACCTATTTTGCCCTTCCTTGTTTACAGTTCTACAAATTAAGGCTGATTTCAATTGGATATCTAAACTGTAGATTTGCTTCTTTTTTCTTTTTTCTTTTTTTTTTCTATATAGAAAGAAATACCTCTTAATTTTGTCTCTTGTATTGAGATTTGATGTGGATCCACTTCTGCACTGTCGTCTGGACTAGTTCAAGAAATTTATGATTTGTTTGTATTTAATTTTGTGTTCTTCACAGCTCCTTAACTGCTGCAGTGACAAGCATAATTGGGCTTCAGTATGGTCATGTTCTTGCTCATCTTCAGGTGTGGCATATACGCATTATTTGCCCCATCAATTCTCTTTGTACTTGTTATAGTTTTGCTAAACATAGTGACCAAAAGCATCTTAATTAGCTTAGACATATTTTACTGCTGGTATTGATATGTTACTTTGATGTAAGCCATAGACATCACTGACATCACCTGTTTTGGTAATTGATTGCGAACCAAACCTGATATAGCCAAAAAAATTTTCAGGAGCATAAGGGGCGCTTGGAAAACTGGTCTCTGTACTCAGGCTCCTTACTTATCCTCGGGTTATTTCTTATATTTGCAGGTATGCACTTTACATAGATCTTGGAAAAAATAAGCAACAGCTTCTTCTTTCTTTCCTTGGCTTAACTCCTTGGACTTTTCCTTCTAGGCACCCCTGTGAATAAATCTCTCTATACAGTCAGTTATATGCTGATTACTTCGGCTTCAGCAGGAATCACATTTTGTGCTCTATACCTGTTGGTGAGTACCATGGTTAATTTCTTATTAGTTGAGCCTCGATAGAATGTGGTCAAGGAAGTAACCCTATTAATTTTGGGAAATTCCAGATAAATTCTGGTTTTGTTTTAGCCTAAAATGGCCTTTTCTCAGTACTCATGTGTGCCATCCATCTTGTACATCTGGTGCTCATATTTCTTATGCTTTAATGCCTTTTTCATAGCAATGTTGATGAAACTTATTTGCCCGGCATTAGGTTGATGTATACGGTTACAGACACTTGACATTTGCTTTGGAGTGGATGGGAAAGCATGCCTTGGCTATTTTCATTGTCATAATTTCCAACTTAGCAATTGTTGCGATCCAAGGATTCTACTGGAAGGCACCTGAAAATAATATCGTAAGTGTTCGGGATGGACAAAACATATTTGCTTGCTACTCCATCAGAATTCAAAATTTACAGTTTCCAACCCCATATTTCCTAGCTGCATTGACATGTTTTATTTAACAGATTCACTGGATGGTGGCATGCTTCGTGCACAGATGAGATGCTACGCTCGGTTGCATTGTGGGAGTACAAGGGCTTTGAAGCATGATGAGGCTATCATTTGCGCCTAGTCTTCGTTATGTTAATCTTTGTAAAAAAGGCTCATTGTTATTCAAATGATAGTCATGTTTACAGTTTCGGTGTAAAGGTGAGCAGAAAAAGGAACCATCATCTTAACATGAGGCAGATGACAGAGCCATTGCTGATTTTGGATTCTGAAAAACGAGGCCTGCAGTGGAATGAACCTAACACAGTTGTATATTCCTGTACGAGAAATGGGTGCTCACAATCCTAACATTGAAGCCCAGCACTTGCTGGCGCTTGGCAAATCAACAGATCAATATTTTACAACCAATGCGTTGCATCACAGCTGTGTAATATATCACTGAATGGGCAAAAGGCGTTGATGGTTTCAAGCCTGCGATAATGCTAAGTTTATCTTTGAAAACTAGGGTGCTAATCTTATGTCACACCCAACGCCATGAATGATGAAACTCACGCTTGCGAAACCAACAATGGGTTCAAAGCCCATGCGGAAACGAACCGAGAATTTAGGCCCCACATCGGAACAAAGCGCGGGCCCGCGGGCCCATATATCAACAGATCTCAAATCACAGGCCCAAATGGCTATTAAATATTTTCTTATGGTGGAGAGATTCCATACTCTTCAATCACGTCAACGATCAGAATTGAAATATGCAAAAGAAAAGGTAAATATATTCTATTTATACCATCTCCAACATAGAGCACATTCAATCTCGACTAGCAATTTCAACATAAAGATAACACCCGATCAAAACCGCAATATGAAAAACCGAAATCTTGAAACCACGGAGGCTAGAAACACTTAACTCACCCTGAAAAAAACATGAAAGAGGAGGAGGGTGTCGGGGAAACCACCTAATTTCACATTAATTAAGACAGTTATTTGCACGGCGCAATACCTTAAACCCAAAAGTTCCGGATCTAGTATCCCAAAACAGCCCAATCTCATCTCCAGGGTGAATGGGCCTGACTCGGAGAATCTCCATAAACGCCAAAAGGTAGGTGTCATTGAGCCCACTCTTCACGTACACATTCTCGCCTTGAAGTTGAAGCCTCTTGAGGTTAAGGTTGAGGTTTAGGGACATGTTATCGTCGGTGTAATCAATGATAACGACGAAGCACCTGTTGCCCTGGACAACATGGTTGACCATGTCCAGTGTCCAGTACCTAAAAACATGTTCGAACATCTCCTCGTGCGACAGCACGAGGTTCCCACTCATGATATCATTGTTGGGGATCGTCTTCCTGATCTGCCATGGATTGCTGAGGTCCAAGCGCGGCGGCGCGTGAAAATCCCTTATTTCCACTAGGGACCGTGACACTTGGTACGGCACATTTCGGGTGGCTGCGGCCTCTTCTTCAACTTTGGTCGGCAAAAAATTGTAAAAGAAGGTCTTCTTCATCAGCGGCCAATGCTGATACGTATGGAGAATTGCAACTGAAACAAGGATTTTACTTTTATTTCAATAACAATTGATTTTTATCGGAGGGTTTTTCTAGCTAGATGCCATATTATATATTGTGACCTAAGCGCAACCATTAAAAGTGAATTTATTTCGTTGCCAAATTTGCCTATTTGCAAACAAAAGTTACAGCAACTTTATAGGAGAGCTTTGTGTGATACAAGGAAAGAAAATATATCACACATTAATTTAATTATTACAATGGGAATATTCCCATAATGACTACTTACGCAAAAGAAAAACCAAATATTAGACTCCGGATTTTTCACTACCTTTTATTTTATTTTATTTTATTTTTTAGGATCTTATAATTAGACTGTCGTATTGTGTGTTATCTTATGGACGATATACCCGCCTAACAGGTATTTGTGAAACCATTTACATTTACAGACCATGTGGAAGCTTCTCTCCAATTTTAAAAATGTTAATAAATTTAATTTGAATTTTAATAATATTAATGAATCTGATTTCTTCCAGAGACTTCTAGTTTAACTATGTTATAACCGTATCTAAAAATTTAAATCCAGCCAATCATTTTATTTCAATTTTATTCCACCGCTCCAGCTAAATGCAATAATTTTTATTTTATTTTCTTCTTGGTCACAAAGAACCTACCTGGGCCTAACTGATGCCTCGAAGTATGTGCATAATTGGTAAAGGGTACTTTTGGTACATCAACTTTGATATTAGTTCTGCTTTTCGGTATGCTCGTACGCGTGCGCGCGCGCGTGTGTGTGTGTGCGTGCGTGTTTGTGTTTTTTTTTTTTTGTAACTCTTTCACTGTATGCTCGATTGAAAATCATTCGGATTTGAAGCCGCGGGACAGGTCAGCTCTTGTTTGCTTGCTTTCTTAGAGATTTTGCATATGATACGTAGTATATATACTATTACCATTAACTCGAGTTTCTGAAAATAACATTAAATGACCCTATCGTCTAAAGCTAGCTGGTACGACCATGAACCCGCAGCCTCTGTCCAACCCAGCTATTTTATATTTTCAAATGCAGATCAAGCCATGGGTCCTGTCTCGGAGCCTTCATGGTTTGCAAGAATCGTGCAAACCGGCGAACACTTGTCGTCTGCACGTGCACGACGCTGTCGGGCACAGAGAAGCTCACAAATAAAACAACCATTCCTGCCCAGTATTCCGAACGACATCGTTTCTGCTCGAGGTCGACATTCGCCCGTGGGAGTTTCGGGTCACGCCGAGACTTGCAGTTGCTTGCATGGGCGTACCTACCTGTACTCTTACTGAATCCTCAAATGATCGAGGGGTCTTCTAATTTGTTTGTTCGAGAGTGAACTCTCTCCAGGCAGGCACAGAGACCATTCGTTCCTTAGTTGAATGTTGCCAAAAGGATAAGAGCACACGAGAGACAATCGGACAGAGTTTAAGGAGACGTTCTGGCGATCTAACTGGTGTGACGATGGCTTCCTAACAAAGCGTGAGTAACAACAATATCAGCCATCAGGGTCCATTTGATTTACGTATTACTTATCGCTGTTGCCATTACCGAATGCTTAACGCTCTTGCTGATAGTTAATCGCTATATTTGACTGTGGATTGTTATTATCGATGAATTTTTATTTTTTTTTAAATTAGCATTTAATTAATTAACATTGTCCGTTACTGGTTAAAATAAATAAAAATAACAATATAGGATATTGCTCATAGAATTTGGTTAAATTTTATCAGAGGTATATTAGTTTTTAAAAAAATCAACAGGTGATGTTTTATAAATAAATATCTTGCATATTTTTTTTATTAGTTTTTTTCCATTCACCTAATCACTAAATAATGCTAAATAAACTTTATCAAACACTTTCATACTTGTTATTAGAACTGAATAGTAATAGAAGGTCTAAAAAAAAAATAATTACCCCTTAATTCAGTAGGAGTGATTTTTTATTTTTTATTTTTGGCTTTTTAAAAAGAGAATGTCTGAAATTTGAATTGAGCAAGAGAGAGTTCCCTCAAGGCTCCGAGACTGTTTTTTCTTGAAAATAATAAAAAAAAAAAAACCGTTTTCCTCCAACCAGGAAAAAAAGGATAAAACATAAAAAAAAAAAACGGAAACTTTGTATTTATGAATTGAGAAGTGTCCGTTACGCGTTACCGTTCAAATTTCAATTCAAAAGCCAGAAAAGTCATTTTCTCTTGCACTCAAACGGCTATTTTCACACGGAGGATTATGACCCGCGGCTGACATGGAGTGAGCCAAACCGGAGAGAGATTGGTCTTTTTCATTGCATTTATCAAACTGAAAAAAAAAAAAAAAAAAGCAAAGAAAATCAAAGAGGCCAACAAATAGAATCATAATTTCTTTTTAATTTCTCCTGAAAAATATACAAGGAGGCTTGTGGGCGACACCATCATCTACTTGCTATAAAATAGGCACAATAACAATATGCTTACGTTTTTTTGTTTTTTTTTTGTTTTGTTTCTTTAAACATCATGATCTGCACAAAGATGCTTACTTATAACTGTTAAAGTAGAAACCACTCGACTTTAGTCAAAATAATCGCCCGTTAATCTATACGGGAAATCTGATTTTCGACCCTTCTTTGAAGTTAGTATTTATTTGCAAATTATGGTGTCTGTTTGGATGATTAATACACGCACAATCGCATTTTTCTCTATAAAATTATGTATATTCTCTAAGATATTATTGTTATATTAAATGAACTTATTTGACATGCTGATCACTTAATTATTAAACTAATTTTCAGATTTTTGGGAAATTGTCCAGTGAGCAATAATAATAATACAAATAAAATAAAATCAATGTAGATAGCATGGGAATTAGGCGGATTAAGCTTCGGGAGTCGGATGGGATGGAAGTCGACGGGAACTGTTTTTGAGATGAAATGAGGTGGTGGGGCGGGGGGGGGGTAGGTGGGAGGCCCCGCGATGCTGCCAACACCCTCTTCCGTCGTGCTCTTTGCCAGCTGGTGCCACCAAGCGATTCTTGATTTGTCCAATTGGTCCGATTTTCATAACACCAGTCCCCCACCCTTTGCTGTTCTTTTATTTATTTTCTATGGGAACCAAAAAGAGAAACATAGACCGACCGACCAAACATCCCACTTCAGAGAATGTCCTTTCCCCGCTCGCTCGGCGATGGCAACCCAAACCAACGTCCAAATCCATCGTTACATCAAATCCCATTCCCGAGCCGCGCAAAAAAGAGAAAATGAAATGACAAACGTAGCATTCTTTTTGGTTAGCTCTTCGCCGCCGGAAGGGGGGGTGGTGGTGCCCTCTGGACAGGAATTCCAAATTAATTCCAATAAATAAATAGACAAACAAAAATCCCCCCCGCCCCGGCAAAAAGAAAAACAAAATCACGCTGTTGAATTAAGAACGAAAGCTGTTGGAATTTATAATCTCAGTTACAATAGTAGTGTATTTCAGCATTTCCTTTTGAACTTTGATGAGATGTCAAGGCTTTTGGGAGGGGAGCGTTGATTGGGTAGAGGGAGCCCGGATGGCAGGCTACGCCCTATCCTTTTAACAGTAGGGATGATTAGCCATCACATGGTCTACCTGTACAAGCTGTCTCACCCACCCACCCTCCACTTTCTCTCTCTCTCTCTCCCTCTCTCTCTAGTCTCTGCTAGGTCCAACGACAGTCTTCTAGCCACTTTTCTTATACCCAAAAAAGCCCTCTTCTTGTCCATACAATGCACACGCTTCCTTGCACCCTTCTCCTCCTCCTCCTCCTTTAAAATGACCACCGTCAAATAAACATCAGCCCAAAGTCAGTCAGAGAGTGCGTGTGAGTTGTATGCTTTAAAGATCAGGGTTTTCTGGAGAGAGAAAGAGAGAAGATGTCAAAGGAAGTGAGCGAAGAGGGGAATACCCACCATGCAAAGGACTACGTGGATCCACCACCTGCACCGTTGATCGACATTGCTGAGCTCAAGCTCTGGTCTTTCTACCGGGCTCTCATTGCCGAGTTCATTGCCACTCTGCTTTTTCTCTACGTCAGTGTTGCCACTGCTATCGGCCACACGAAGCAAACTGGGCCCTGTGATGGTGTTGGCCTTCTGGGTGTTGCATGGGCCTTTGGTGGCATGATCTTTATCCTTGTTTACTGCACTGCCGGCATCTCTGGTAAACCAAAAAAACCCTCTCTCTTCCTATTTTTTTTTTCTTCTTCTTCTTCTTTAGTGCTGTTTGTCTCATGAGTTTTTGGCTGTTTTGGTTGCAGGTGGTCATATTAACCCTGCAGTCACTTTTGGTCTCTTCTTGGCCCGGAAAGTGTCGCTCATAAGGGCAGTGGCTTACATGGTTGCTCAGTGTTTGGGTGCTATCTCCGGGGCTGGCTTGGTCAAGGCCTTTATGAAACATTACTATAACTCGCTTGGCGGTGGTGCCAACTCAGTGGTTTCTGGGTACAACAAGGGTACGGCTTTGGGTGCTGAGATTATTGGCACCTTTGTCCTCGTCTACACCGTTTTCTCTGCCACTGATCCCAAGAGGAGCGCCCGTGATTCTCATGTCCCTGTATGTACACTTTCGTTTTGCTCCAGTTTTGTCTCACATTTGTAGTTTGGCTAGCGGCATGTTGCTGTTAGCGGCCTAACATTATTTTGTATAAATTTTTGCCCGGTTAATTGGTTTTGGGAATTGACCGTATGATGGTGGATGCAGGTGTTGGCTCCCCTTCCCATTGGATTTGCCGTGTTCATGGTCCACCTGGCCACAATCCCCATAACTGGCACTGGAATCAACCCCGCGAGGAGCTTTGGTGCTGCTGTCATCTACAACAATGACAAAGTCTGGGATGATCACGTATGATTCTTAATACCCACAGCATTTGAGACACATACTAATTAACACTTTAATTAAGTGCCAGGATTTTAACTTTTTTAAGGCTCCTTTCCTGTTGCAATTATTAGTTAGTTAACATGTCGGTACTTGATGGGGCAGTGGATTTTCTGGGTTGGACCGTTTGTTGGAGCACTTGCAGCAGCTGCATACCATCAGTACATACTGAGAGCAGGAGCCATCAAGGCTTTGGGATCATTCCGCAGCAACCCAACAAACTAAGAAAACAAAAACCACCTCAGAAAGGCTGCCTTCGCCTCTCCGCTCTTCCTCTATTTGTTTGTTTGTGTGTGTGTGTGTGTGTGTGTTAAAGTATTATGATGACCCATCTTTTTTTTTCTCTTTATTTATTATTTCTTTTTTTTTATATATCTCTTTGTTCATCATAATTTAATCTTGTTTTGCTAGTTTGGCTGCGTGCGCTATTCAGTCTGTGATTTCCTCTCCTCCTAATTTTACAATGTGCAGTGAATAATTCATTATCTTTGTCCTTTTTTTTTTTCTCTTCACAACATTATCGTCTTCCTGCCTCACATAAAAGATGCCCAGTACAATTACCCGTAGATATACATTGTATACTGAATCAATGAGATACGTACTGCAAAGTTCTGTAATTTCTTTTAAAAGCCTGTGGGGCCATTTGCCACCTTTTCTCACCACCGTGGAAAGGTCTCGTCTCGAAATGCTAAAAGCAGACAACCGAAGAAGATTGCCAACGTGTCACGTCCTAAGTGGCTGCAACTTGCACGCCATGGTAAGATCACATGGGGTCTGCACACAGATCGAAGAAAAAGAAGAGTACAAAGATGTTCTGCTGCTTTCCGGTTGAACGATTCTTTTGTTTATTATCGCTCGTAGGGGCCGGGGAAATGGAATTTATTCAATCAGACAGTAGAGCCTTATGATAAAGCTTCATATCAACGCCTGCTACGCGTCAATCGCTTGAGCTATGGCAGATAATGGAATAGTGGTCCAACGGGTCAGAAGAGCAGAGCTTATGCACACTGTAACCAATCCTTCCACTGAGTTCGATAACACATTAGCCAAATCCAACTTGTAAGCTTGTCAACCAAAAAGTAAGGGGTTCATCGTGGAAGCCATTTCAACAGCGAACCCAGGATAATATAAAATGGGAAGAGGCATACTGCATATGGATACCAAACGTTGTGTCTTATATCCCATTACGAATACACACTGAAATCTCGAAGGGTAAACGACATGGTCGCGTACAGAAACAACGTGCAACGAGCAATACAGCTTAGTCAGGCAATGCAGTTCCCCATTCAAGTTGGGGGGTTCTTGGTGGAAGCCATCTCAACAACCAAACCAGGATATTATAAAATGGGAAGAGGCATACTGCATATGGATGCCAAACGTTGTCTTATATCCCTTTATGAAGACACACTGAAATCCCGAAGGGCAAACGACACGGTTGCTTACAGAACAATGTGCAACGCGCAATACAGCTTAGTCAGGCAATGCAGTTCCCCGTTCAAGATTGTTCTTAATCTCCAGGGTGTATTTCCCGAAGGCTCGTTCAATCTTCTTGTTGAAATGCTCATTACGGTCATTGATCGAGTCAATGTCCTTCTCTTCGTTAAACTTCCGCCTTCGGCTAAATGATTGGCGCTTCTCCTCCCTATCCTTCAATTCCTTTACCATCCTGTCAACCTTATCCTCCGAGACCTTTGGTGCCTGCAGGATTGGAAAAGAAATATATATTGCTGCTGAGCCCCTGAATTCAAATCCAAGAGGAGCAGAATTTTCATAAAAGCAGTACCTTGCCATACTGAAGGCTTGATGCATCACGATAGAACTCTGGATCAGCTTCTTTCATTCTCTTATATTCTTCCAAGTCAACTTCGATGTTCTTCGTACGTTTTTTATATGCATTGTACAAAGTCTTCTGATTGAAAACTGTTAAAAACAGATGTTCGAGTGAACAAAATATGTTAGAGCTAAGATACTAGTGAGAAGATTGGAGATTCGTTAGTCACTTCACATGCACTGTAAAATACAAAACATCTAGCATGGACATGCATGCTTCATCTTTATTTCAACACACACACAACAGAAGTAGCTGACAAAGGAGGTTCACATTATTGAAGCTCAGCACAAGCAGCCCCACAAATTCTGGAGGAACAAAGAGACAAGCAAATATAATGAAGCCAATAAATGGATGAATGTGCGACAACAATAAATAGTTTAAAAAATTACCGTCCCAACCAAAAGGAGCAGGATCCTTTTCCCATTTCTTATATTTAGCCTCTGCTGCCTCTTGAGTATCTAGCATATATGCTTTTGTCATCTCCAAGCCATTTGCATCTAAAAGTTTGCCAATTTTCTTCTTCCTCTCTTCAAGCCATTTTTGTTTAGAAATGCCCCTTGATTCTGCTGGTGCTTCCATTTTCTTCTTTTCAGCAACCATTGCTGTTTGGTTGGCTTTTCTTGCCTCATTCTGCGTGAAGGCATAACCAATCAGTATTTGCCAACTACCTAAAAATCCAAACAGAAGCTAAAGAAAAAACAGCTGAAATGATGCTCACAAATTCAACATTAAATTGAAGTTACCATTTTAAGCCTCAACTCAAACAGCCTTTTCTGCCTGCCAGTAAGTTTTGTAATGTCTACTTCAGCATTTTCCTGAACATCATCATCAGAAGTTTCTCCAAGATTCGGTCCATCATCGAGCCTCTCCTCAGCTTCATGCGAAGTGCTTGCATTGTACTGACTGGTGCCATCCTGAGCTTGTAAATTCCCTGACATAGGGTAGATAGGCATCATCAAGGTTGTAATGAAGGAACAAGATGATAGTATGGCACAATGGAAAACAAAATCCAAACTTTTGGGAAGGAAACAAAATAATAAATTCCCAATAGCTCTTGGCAATTAAATGAAAGATGTCTAATATAAAAAGAGACTAATTGAAGAACTAGGTCTGCCCAGTATGGCAATAATCTTCCTGCAATGCTTTTGGTAAGATATCATGCATTGATCAACCAGCATTAACACAATGATGTTCAATTGCTGACATGAGAGGAAAATCCTTTATCAGAGATGTAAGAATTTAGTTTCTTGCTCTGCATTTCTTCTACAATGCTTCTTCTCTTCCTTTTCTCCTAGGCATAAACTAGAAAACAAGCTAAGCTAGTAGACTCCAGTCGCCAAAAAGCTTCATGGTGGCGTAGGGTAATGCTACAGAGGAAGATCAATCTAACAATAAAGAGCCAGCTTAATGCTTCCTTTTGTTGCCTGAGGAAATGTAAATTAGAAAAAAGGAAACAAGACAAATAACTTACCTATATGTGCCTTAGCTTCAGCAATTTTCCTGAAGCAGTATTCAACACACTCGTGGTAAGGATTAGAAGCATTTATGCAATCTGGGTGCACTCTTCTCTCTTCCACCATTTTTTGCAAACCACTTCACTTCTTTTATACCCTGAAATAGAACAGTACATCTAACTGTTAATACTTAGCTTCTATTCAAACAATCAAAATCCATTTAAAAGTATCATCTTTTTCCGACCACCCACAAAATACAAAGTCCACTTTCTCATCCTGCCGCTGAGTTGAACAATATTTCTGGAACAAGAACAAACCCAGTACTCAAATCCAATGACTTGTTATCATCAAATTATTTCCAAGACTGCATATATATATATATATATATATATATATATATATCGAGCTGTTCATCTTGTTGTACTTAAAATCAAGAAGCTAAAACGGAAGACCCAATCGTTCCTTTTGATTTCCGATAGACTATTTCAGGTTCTTCTGGTTTTTGATCAAGAATACAAACAATACATGATACTAACAAACATGAATCAAACCCTACGAAATTCGAAATTTGTCAAATCCAAGTGTAAATGGAGAAATTGAACTATGTAAAGAAGATACATATTAATCGAGAATATGTAACCTGCGGCCAAAGATCGCCGTTCTTCAGTGGCCTCTCTTTGGCTTCCGTTTGGTTGAAGGAGAGAAAATTACAGAGCGACGCGCCAGTCCGATGTTGGGTTCGTCCGTTTGGGGATTTTGAGAACGTACCTCTCTTTCAATTTGGGACTCCGTCGGGCCACTGCGTCCTCCGATTTTTATTTTTATTTTTTGTTTTTACTTCGGGTTTTTGCGGGGCGGTTTTAACGGGCGGGGTCGGGTCCAGACCGCTGGGTCGGTGCAGGTTCTAAAATTTAACATCCGTCGGTCACTGGGTCCCATTGTAAGTAAAAAACTCTAAAAATAAATAAATAAACTGAATAATTTTTTAAATTTAGGGGAGTCGGCTCGGTTAAAAGAGTTATACAATATATAAGCAGCTAGATTACAACGGAAATGGAGGCTTTATTTTTTCGGTAATCCAATGATTACCGTCAATGTTCCTTCGGCGAATTCTCAACAAAACCGAAGGGCTAGCTAGCTAGGAACATTGTTTACAACATACCGAATACAAACTCTTTCGCTTACCGCTTACAATAATCTCAGTTCAACTACAAAGTTCTGTATCATACAAACAGCTTACAGAGATGCCCTGTACCGTGGTGAAACGCCATAATGCCTCTAGCTAGTCCTCATTACCATTCCTTTGATTTTCACGTACGATAAACTTAGCTTAAGCAAGAAAATAACCCATCTTGTGAAATTGTCTTATGAGAGGAACATGAGTTAAAAATCATCTCTTTTTCGCTGTGATGGATGCATCACAACATCTCATCTCCCAAGGGCTTGAAATGAATCTTCTCTCCCTTGGACTCGACGGACGAGATGGCGTCACTTAGTTCAGAAGATTTAAGCTCCAGCTCGCTCAATCGGGATCTTGCTTCCTCGATACGTGCTTTGGCATCGGCAGCTGCCTTTTCTCTTTCTGCCAAATCCTCCGTCATGGATTCTAATTCACCGTTGGTAGACTCTATGGCTTGGTCACAGCTAGCTTTTGCCACCTTGGCAGTTTCGTGCTGGTTAATGAGCTCCATGGCTTCTGTAAGTTCATCGAGTATACCATGGAGCCAACTGACATCAATTCCTGCAGTCTCTACATCCTTAACAACGGCCACCATCTCTTTCACTTTGGTTTTTGTCAGCTGCTTTACAGATGTGGATTGCAGCTGCTGAACCACAGAGCAAAGGCATTCCAGATAATAAGCACGCAGTGAAGCTGATTCCAGACGATAATTGGCTCCTATATCTCCATACTTTACGAAGATTAACTGTAGAATTGAGGCCACATTGACTCTCACGTGATATTTTCCAACTGATGCGCAGGAGTCAGATATAACAGACTGAGCATCGCTCTCATCATTCTCTTCAGAAGCATGGGAGATGCCTGAAAAAGAGAAGTCCATAGACTTCACAATTGGACCAGAGCGACCTTCCTCAACTTTTTTAGCTGCAGGAGGTGAAACTGCTTTAGGAGAAGCATGATAATCTTCATCTTCTTGTTTGGTTGGGGCAGGAATTCCCAAACAGGCCAAACTGATACTCGAAGGGCTTTTGGGGGTATTGGCCTGTTAGATATAGACCACGTGAGAGATGAGTTAAAAGAATATAAAGAATGGATGGAAATAGGGGAGAGAGAGAGAGAGGGAGAGAGAGCATCACCGTAACATTCCCTGACGTAGACATAGATTCAGGCGATTGCCCTTGTCCTTTGTTCAAAGAATGATTTCCCGAATAACTTTCCTCAGAGTGCTGCTGAGATGAATAAGATGACTGACTATCCTCTAATTCCACTTGCTTTTCAACAAAGTATGGTGATTGGGGCGATGCCTTTTCAGCAGGCTGAATTGATTTTACTACTGGATAAGGAGACCGGGATGACACAGTGTCAGCAGAATGGACTGATTTCACAGCCAGAGCATTCTTAACCACCCGAGGGGACTTTGCAATGGATTCAGATACCTTCTGTTTTTGGCCAAAGCTTGCAATTTGGAGAACACCTATAATGACAATGAACTACAATGAGGAGCCAACTTGCAAAAAAAACAAGACGTGTTGAGTCCTGAGTGTAAAACATCCTGCTTAAGGAGGAAAGAAGGATGCAGAGAGTTCTGTGAAAATCTCCCCACAGATGTGGAGATCCACTCATCCAGAAATCAAATCATGTGGCAGGCCACTACAGGATGAAGCATTTTACTGTGCATATCCTCAATAAACCAAACAAGTTTTAGCACTTATCCAGAATTTTCTAAAAATATCAACTTGCAGTTAAATAACCAACTGTGCCCCACAGTAGAATAGACATAAATCTACAATTCCTCATGCATAAGAGTAGGCCTACTGAGAGCCTTGATTAATGAGTAGCCAGCCAACAGGAAATTGAAGCCATTCGCTAAGGGATACACTTTTACCCTTCTTAGCAATTCCCTGCCTTCCCATGCAATTCCTACAATCACTTGTTTGTCAATTCAGTTTTCCCACTCCTTAATGCAGCTCAAGCTCCTCAACTAAAAACCCAAAAATGAACAATAAAATGCACAACAAAGCCATGCCAGATAGCCCAGTAAAAAATGGCATCTGGAGGGGGGGAAAAACCTGATTCTTTTTCAACTTCCCAGTGGTTGGCTTCAGTTGGTTCATAAGAGCAATATTTGTTACATTCATGGGAAGGGTTAGATGCTTTAGGGCAAGATGGGTGTGTTATCCTTTCTCTGACTATCGTAGCTCACTTTCCTTTATGTCATTGCCATTATCGAGAGGGGAAAAAGGGAAACAAAACGTTAAATGTCCTGTGTTTTACCAAATGTTTTCAGAAAACCTTCATAATTATACTTCATATTCTTGTTCAAGACTTTTGAGATATTGAGATAGATCAGAAATAAGATTGTAGACAAACAAAATAAGGTACTAGCTGGAGAATTCATTTCACACAGTGGAGCCATTTCTTGAAATTAAAGCTTCATCTTTTCCTGGAAAAGAGAAAGGGGAGAAAAGGTGAACCCTGGCTCTTTAATGGGGAAGATATATTCAACAACACTACACATAATTGAACGCGGCTTCCACATCTTCCTGAAACAAGCTATCCCAGCAATTGAATAGACATATAATTGTCCATCATGTCAAACGAACATAGACTAGTAATCCACAAAGCCCTTGTACATGATGCCAGAAAGAGTTGATCAAAGACCAATTACAAAAATATGGCTATAAAAGTGATCTTTGGAACGCAAATAGTTACCGTACCTGGAAAAAGCATAGAAACCATAGTGAGAGGAGCAATTACCTGACTTTTTATTTTCCTTGCGTCCCTGACGCTGTGAAATTTTTTCTAGGCACACGACACTGCATTCATGATAGGGATTGGCAGCATTAGGGCATTCTGGGTGTAACCTCCCATTGTAAGTCATCTCTTTATCAACTTGCAGCACAGCAGGGCAATAATATGTTAGGAAAACCAGTTCAATTTTCACAAAATTTAGCCCACCCAATTCACAGAACAAGCAAAAACAAGTAAAAAAACGACCTTAGTTTTGTTGATTCTTCCACTACATATCCTTAAATTCTCACCGTACCCAAGGTTTTAGCTTTTCGTTTCTATTAAACTGTAATCATTCCAATTCCATTGAAAACCAAGGGAAAACTCCAATTATGAAAGATTAAAAATTTCAAACTCATGGATAAACATAAAATCATCATCTGAAAGGGTAGTTGGTGCTACGTATTGGCCAAAGAGGGTTCCTTCAGGAACAAGCCAGAAGCACTCGATATCAGATACCTGCGTCAAACACAGCCCCGTAATTTTTTTTTTTATTATTTTTTTTGGACTTTGCTAGAAAACGCCGCAATCATCAAAACACAAGCTTTCAGGCAAAAAAGTTGGCTTTCTTTTTCCCACCTTTTCTGGGCAACCAATTAAACAAGGATATTAAAAAATCAAAATGGAAGTAAAAAAGGTAAAAGCACTCAAGAAGAGATTCACATAATGAAAACAAAGAACGAGAGAATACTATCCAAAACTTCATTCCCACCCAGTTATCAGGCCCAACTTGATTCATTCTTCTCAAGTGCATAGCTCAATGAAATCACAATCCTTTTACGGTAGTCTCCCTATTTCCACTGCCTTTCCTCAATCCTCTCTCTCATTTCCTTTCCAGCAACCCAATAAAGAACACCAGAGAAGGGGGAAATCCAAAAAAAGGGAACGGAAAGAAGCTGAAACTGCTATGAGAGTTCTACTTACAGAGCAGGCAACCAGGCGCAGGCAATAACTTGCAAAAACCAAAACCAAGACCAAAGAGACAGTCAGGAAAACGGAACGCAGTTTACTGGAGGTGAGGGAGACAGAAACCTGTGCTTCGATGATGTTGGGTCTGGCTGAATGTCTATGGACCAATCTATTTATTTTCTGAGGTCAGCTGCTTTGCTTTGAAAACTGCCAAAGTGTGATGCCGCCTATCGTCCTCAACGTACATACAAACAACTTACGAAAAAGTGTAACAAGATTATTATTTTATAATTGTATACTCTTCGTACGTGTTTATGTATATTTTACTTTATTTATTTACACATTTATTTAGTTTGCATGCATATTATGTAATTTTTTCATTAAATCTGTCACGTGACTTTTAATATAATATAACATGAAATTCTAAATATTAATTAAATTGCTGATGTAAATTTTTTAAGTTTTTTCAAAAAATATATCTTTAATTACTAAATTTAATTTTTAAAAAAATCTTGTTATTAAGAATAGTTAATTTTTTTAATTGGAAACAATAAGGCTTTTCCTTTATTTTTTAAAAACAAAATCTTCTGAAAATTTAAATCTAATAATTAAAAATATATTTTATAAAAAAATTTATATCTAGTGCTAAATTTAAAGAAAAAGTAATAACAAAATATTTTTAATTAATGGTGTTAATACAAAAATCAATTATATATATATATAATAACATGGGAGAATAGTTCTTGATTTGAACCAACTAACGAAAGCTTTTCTTTCATTGTTCAATATTGAGTTAATCAATACGTTGAATACAATTAGATGCATGTGGTAGTCAAATACAGGTTTACGTACGTGCTTGGACTTTGGAAGGGTGATTTGCTTGTTTCCGATCAAACGTTGACACCGCATGGATGGCATCTAGACGAGTATAATGGTTTGACAATATATTTTAGAAGATCCGTATCTTCTAGATGAAAATCCTCAGCATGACTTTAGGCCCCAATTTATCAACCCCTCTTGCGTTATATCGTTGTTTCTTTCAAAGCTCCAGACTTTAAGGGGGAATAAAAGTAATAATAATAATAAAGTAAACAAGTTTATTCAAAAATTACTTTTACAATTGGCAAACGGTAGGATCAGATTCAAGTTGTTTTACGAGTTATTTTATAATTATGATCGTCCCAATTTTTTAGTTTCAAATACATAAAGTTGCTTGTACATTGAATTTTAGCTATATTATATATTGGTTCATGAAATTTTGATATCGAATTTCAAATACATTAAATTTCAAATCTTTTGAAATTGAAGTTATTTGGTTTAATAAAAGTTTACAGAATTCGAGTTATACCTTTGATTGGGTATTTGGAATACAGGTGCTAATTGAATTTTTGCCCGCATCGTGGGTCATTTTTTACCATTTAGGCCAATTTGACGGGAAAGCGACGAAACGTAGACTTTATCCCCCAAACGCAGTCATAGCCAGCCGCAAATGGCCTTTCCACGACTGACTTTCAGAACCTGTGATTCTGTGAACCGAAAACACAACAAAGAAAATAGCTGTAAGCTGCCCCCGCATCAACCCAGGCGCTGTCTAGTGCCTAGCAGGGATGGATGATTCATGAACCATCAGGAGAATGCCGGGAACCCAATTGGCCGACTGGATAAAGCGGCTGAAAGAATGACGGGAGTTTTTCTATTTTAGTGGAACCAAGACCTGAATCTTAGAATTAGAATACTCAAAAAACAACAGTTTCATCGTCGCATTACGCCATTGGTTAACGATCAAATTACGTACGGAGATGCTCCAATTATTATGGTTTAATAATAGAACGATAAACACGGTTCATATTATGTCACCATAATCGCCACTTCTGCAATATTACAGCCACAACCGCTTTCGAGGAGTGCCGAAGGTTAATGATGTTTCTTCCAATTTAACCAGTTGAGAGGGACGTAGCTTCTATTTTTGACAGGCCATGGGACCAAGCTCCTCTCGGAAGAAATCAGACATAGCTTGCTCTTTAAAATCAGAATTCAGGGCTTGTTATGGATTCGGCTTTTGCGGTATCTTTTCTCTCTTTCTTTTTGATTTGGTTGGTTTTTACTTTTTTATTTTCGGACCACATTTATGTGTGTGTATATATATATATTATTTATTTTTTTGAAAATTTAATTGAAGACTCATGCTTTATGCTTGCCATCGTATTAATCATCAAAATGTAATCGCGATCGCAGTGCTCTCTATAACCCGAAACTAAACTAGACACCATATCAACCTGAAAAGTGCAATGTATCTGTACAGTTCGGAGCGGATCTGCGAACTAACATATCTAATTTCTTAATTATGGCATTACATATGGCGTGGAGCATGGGTGAACAGAACCAGGACCGCTTTGGTGGGATCGTTATATTAATTGAATGACCGAAACATGGAAGCAAATTGACGCAGGAAGAGTCAAGGGACGGGCAACGGTTGATTACTTTTGATGGGAAATGTCTTAAACCAGAACTACGTCAATTGCCACGAAGTCCCATCACTTAAATATCCAAAATCGCAGTCAAATGTCTAAAATTTAAGTCTTAATAAAAAGCAATTACAAATGAGGAAAAAAAAAAGAGGGGGGGGGGTCTAAAGTCATTGAACTCCACAATGACGGCCAACATCTATGAAATCTCTATCTCCATTAGAAAATAATTTTTCATGTGCTGCACATCTTCCTGGTTTTATGATTCCATATACGAATGCTTTCACGCCCCCATATTTGAGAAAGTTGTTTTCTTTACCAAAGAAAGCTTTAAGCGATAACAGAGAATCTTCGTGTACGGGTTAATAGGCCAATTCCTGGGGTTTTTTTTTTTTTTTGTTGTCTTTTTTTGTTTCACTCTGCGATCTTTATTTTGGAGTTCCAATGGAACTGATTCATTTGAAAGGTAAATGTTTTTTTTTTTTTTTAGTGTGATGATCCGGAAGCTTTTCTCGAAAAGAAACGAGAATTTCAAACAGATATAATAATCAAAGACACGGCCAGAGATAGAAAAAAAAAAAAAAACTGATGGTTAGCAATAGCAAGCGCCGATTTTGATCGCAACATCTTTTGGCTTCAAAGTGCAAAAAGTCAATCATCCTTAAATATGAAAAAAAAAAAAAAAAAACAACTTGGGTTCTAGAAAAACAATGTATTAAACAACGGAAAATTTGATACGGAACTTTTATTTAGGTTTTTGGCTCACGAGGTCAAGAAAGCCCGCGAGGGTGATTTCCTCTTATTCCAAACATGGCCCCACGAAGGATGGATTAATCCATCGAGAAACATCATGAACTTCGTGACCAAGGAAGCCGGTTCTCGAAGGTCTGCCATGTTTACCGAGGAGGAACCAAAATAGTTGACATCATGCGCGCATTCACACTTCCACAAAGGTTCCATCAAGTCTTGCTCAACCGCCGTTGAAGAGCGGCCCCCTCGAGACAAGGTGTCACTGGGTCTGTTGGCTTCGGTTTTTTTTTTTATTTTTTTTAATGATGTTGATATGTTTTTCTCTCGAAGCATCAAGTCTCCTGATTAGAGAAAAAGAAAAAAAAAAAACCTGTGTTCCTTATCTGAATTGCTTTTTTAGTAAATTGCGATAAATTCAAAAATCTCCTCAGCATAACTTGCTTTCTCAATTGTGATGATAGTTACAAATTACTACCGTCTAATCTAATTTTTTTTTTATTTAAAAGTAATTGTCATGATTGAAACATATACAAAAACTTGAAATCATTTAATATAAATTAACTTATATATCGTCATATATAATTAAAAGTCTAAAAAGAAAAAAATATATATAAATTTAAGTAAAAACATTTTTTCTAACAAATTACGTTAAATTTGAAAGGTTAAAAAAAATATCTAAGTAAAGTAGAGTTGGAGTAGCAATATAATTGCCAAAAACTCTAATTCGGCCTTCTACTTTTTATAATTTTGGTATCTTCCTAACTAGTTATAAAATTATACGAGTACATATGACGGTGGCCACCCTTATTAAAGTATATTAAATAAATAGTTGATTTGTATTGCGAATAAATATGATTTTTAATTCCTTCTTGTAAAACGAAAGAATCATCTCAAAATATTAGTATAAGGTGTTACTAAATACTTGCATTTTTCAGTATAGAAGGACTTAGGGGCTAACAGCTTCCATGTGTCCAGATATAGTCCGTTACCTTTTTGTAGAGAGGCCTCTAAACGTCCGTCTTTTGGAGCAGCCCAATTAGTCCCGACGGGTAACATGGGGCTCCAATTAGTCCGACGGGTAACACGGGGCCCGTCACCTAACAGTCTCTATAACTTTTCTTAACCCAACTCACGTCCCTTAACAATCTCTACGACTTTTCTTGAATATGGTCAAAATCGAATTATGTTCAATAGTTGACCTTGTATCGATGGTTAATGATCAACCAATGGACTTGTTATACATCGCGTGGATCTCTTCTGTTGGTGGATAATGTTCAATATATTATATTGAAGGCTAATGATCAAAGACGAATGTTATTATATATATATATATATATATATATATATATCTTCTTATAGCAATAATAATCTCCGCGATTTTTCTAGAATAGATTGATCGACACCGGGTTTTGATTTTGAATTTTGATCATTGACTTCATGATTTGCCTCTCCAAGTCCGATTCTGAGTATGTTAATTCCGTTAACAATTAACAAGTTTTTTTTTTTTGTGAAATAAAAAAAAGAAAAAAAAGATTAATATATAAAAATAAGTATAATTTTATATTTTATAACAAATTTTATAAACTACATTTAAAATGTAAATTATTTTATAACAAAATTAACACCCCATTAAATAACAAAAACTAAAATTATTAGTTATACACATATAATATTTTAACTTAAATTTGCGAATTACGTGGGAAAAAAAAAAACACAAAAAAGCTGATTGAAGTGTTCATGCCACGTTACCCTTAATTGAACTTATTAGACTTTCTAAATAGATAATTCAACTTTTTTTTTTCTTAGAGTTAAAAATTTATAATTAGTAAATTAAATTAAATTAAATAATAATTATTAAATATCGATGAGGGCCTAAATTATTCTAGTCTGAACCTTTTTCTCCTTGCAAGACGACGCAGAGAATTGCCCACACCCATTAGAAGAAAGACAATGAATTCTTGAATTGGATATGTTTGTTTCTCTCTTCCGACCCACACTCTTTCCGTCAAAAGACCCGCATAAATTTTCCCGTCTCATTTTCTCAGGAAACAAACATAACCACAGTCTTATCTCTCCATTTGTAGCCTCTAACACAGTAAGGGTATCTTCCATTTCTCGAAATAGCGTCGTTTCAAGAACATGACGTGGACAGGAACGATGAATATGGCAAGGAGGATAGAGAATAATAAAAATAACTGTTGGGGTATCCAAGATTTCAACAATCGACGAAACGGAGGCGTTTCCGGTAATCCCACCCACTCGCGATCTGACAACGACCAAAAATGCCACCTTCCGGCGATTAGAGTCGTGCCGGTGGCGATGCAGATGCCAATGTCAGTCCCCTCTGCGTATGCTGGTCAATGCAGTTCGACGGTCGGAGTTCAATGTCGGTTCTCCTGAACCAACCATTTTCTCCGCGGCTACAAGCCGAGAAGGGTTTACATGAGAATAACTTGGGTTTTATTACTTTATTTTTATTATTGATGTTTAATTAATTAATTAATTAATATTTTTTGTGATTGGGTTAACTGTGATTCTTAAAAAGAGAAAAAGAAAGTTGGTTTATGTATTTATAAGGCTTAATGAGCATAATTAGCGGTGAGGTAGTCTAAGAACCAACCCGAGTTGGTTATTTTTTTATTTTTTTTATTTTTTGGATGGACACGACTAACGGTTTCTGTTTTTATCCATTTAATGGTGTGTATTATTTTTTATTAAAAAATAATGAACACCAGAACGATTTTGTGTGCACTGACTTGGGTCCCAAACGATCTGGGCATTATTAATTTATCATTAGGGCATCATGTAAAAGCTGTTCAGTTCATTTCACTTTGGTTCACGAAGCTTTTCAGTTTCTTCATGTAAACGGACCACGGCAGAGCCCTCAACCGATGGTGACCTACCACACGGGAGGATCGTTTATTCTCAGGTATGTGATCATAGCACAATTACAAGTAATCAGAATTGTGTGTAAGCTGATTTCCACACTCATTCTAATTTCCAGGTGTTTGAGTTACACAGACCTTGACGAACTGGAAAGAATGCTTTTCCAATAATACAAGATAGCAGACAGCAACCGGAAAATCCGCATTTCCTATCTGTCTTCCCGATCCCGGAGGAAGTACCGAAAAGTTGCCAATGAGAGAAGTCAGCAGCCAAATTCCCAGACAAATGAATGATATTCCTATGACACAAGTGGGGGCCAAGTCATTCCCCCAACAAAACCCACATCTAAAATGAATGGGGCTTTAATCAAGAGACACGAAACAATAAAAACAAACAAATAAATAAAGAGTTGAATTGCCAACTTCGTAAGGGAGACATTAGAGAACATGAGAAGCCTTTCAATTTACAATCAGCAGGGATTTGGTAGTTAATGTTAATGTTGCCATAAGAACTGACCTTAATTGTCTTGAAGGAAAGATGGGAGATTGGGCTATCAGAACCTACTTCTATGACTGCAGTAGATGCTCAAATTCATGACAATTGGCCCCAACTTCATCCAATGCCAGGTAGAGTTTTGGCACAATCTTAGCTAACATCAGCTTGAAACCAACTGAAGTCAGATTGGAATTATTCTTATTGCTCATGGAAGCATCCTTAGCAAGAGTACCAATTAAACTGCCTTTCATGTATGCATCGCATGCCTTAAGAATATAGTAACCACGCCTCTTGAAATGCTCATTGACGAGCCCTTCAAAATCCTATCATGCACGGATAGGAAGAAATAATGTTATGCTCCATCAATGTCTAATAAATGTAGTACAAAAGTCACAGCACACTAAGTTAGTACCCCAGTATTTTACAAAATAAAATATATGAAATAAGGTAATTACCTTGGGAGGCTTACGCATAAGATACATCATTGTCTTGCAATTTAGCAGGAAAGTATTCTCATTGTATGACAATGAATTTTTCTCTCCTTCAGCTGTCCCAATCTGCTTGTCATATCCAGCTTCATTAAAATACGGCTTTGAATTAAGCACCAACCCCTGGAGTGAAACTAGAACTTGAAGGATGCTAGAAGATGTTGGATCCCAAACTTCATTTCCTCTGCCAGTCCATGTATTTAAAAGGCTAAGGCACACCTTGCCCTCTTCATATAGGTTTGGATTTACTCGCCAGCCACCAGAATGGTAGTATGCTGACTGGAGAATTGATAGTTGGAAACAGAGAACAAACAGAACCATGAAGAACTACTCTTATACCAAATTCATATAGGCTTCAATTACAACCATGTAACAAAGGTGTAGCTTTTAAACTACAAAGGTGTAGCTTTTAAACTAAAGGTCGTTTCCATATCAGAATGTCTTACCGGGGGAACATCTGGATACTCTGGTGGCAGTTGAAAGTCAAAAAAGAAGAGTCCATCTTGGTAGGGCGTTCCATATGCCCCAACTATTACTGCTCGCAAGAGATCCATTCGATCTTCATAAGCTCGTACATAGATCCCATCTGTCACAGTGTTTCACGTGTAATATCAAAAATTGTTGGATTCTTTTTGAAAACAAGATAAAACTCTCTACATCTAACAAACTTAAGCATCACTTACCTGGTAGGTTGTTCTGAAGAACATTCCATTCTTGCTGAACCTTCTTGGCCCACTTCCTTCCATTGTTAGCCTGAAAATTTGAATAAATATGAAAAGATTCAAGAACATCATAGGTGCATTTTGAACAGAGCTCTTGTTTTGGGTTTGTCTTTTTTTTTTTTCTGGGGGGGTGGTTTGTTTGGCACACATTGGTACAGTGCCGGGATGTCCTTTCACATTATTTTATCCACCTTAGCTATATTTTCTTTCTTTCTGTATTAAAATTTTAGTACTATTTGAAGAACATGAATGCCGAGACCAACCGAGATTACCATGCCAATAAAGCTGTCTGACAAACTACATCTCATATGATCATAAGAAAGCACAAATAGCGAGACTTACTATCCTCTTTTAGATGAACGGCAATAATATACCTGCACATTTGAACCACAAAAATGGTGGTCCAATGGATCTTGGGCTAAATCAAAACGATTAAAGAGGAAATTGTCATTCACAGAACATGCTGCAGCATTGGATGATACTGGGGCATCCAAGTCAGCATCCTTCTCTTCTTTAAAGTGAACACTTTGCAGATCAGAACTATCAATAATATTAGATCTTTGAGAGCTAGACTCATCAACAGAATCTTTTTCTTTGGAAATTGACATCCTTCCCTTAAGTTCATTTTCACCTTTAGATTCCATGAAATCTGGATCACTCTTCCGTCCTCGTGAGAATATTCCAGTGGCCAATCTTGTAATAAAGTCAAGTGCAGCCAAGGGAAGAGAGAGTGCTGGATTTCTTCCAGAATTGTCGCTCTCCACACTGCCTTCTTCCCCAGAGTTCATGTCAGAGCCATTTAACAATCCAACTTCCTGAACAACACATACTGCTTATTAGATCAAACACCACGATACATCAGACATAAAGATTATGCCTAAGACATGCCCAAGTAAATCATCCTAGTGATTTATCTCAGGAGGGAAATTATCAATGACTTTTCTATTATATAATAATTAATAATTTTAGTGGTGCCAGGGATTTCTCCACATCATCAAACCATTTGAATAATTTATTGTTCTTTTACTTTTGCATGTGCATGTTATAATATCAACAAATAGCATCAATTGGTTATAAAATTAATAATTTTATAACAATTAATAATTTTAGTGGCACCAGGGAATTCTCACATCATCAAACCATTTGAACAATTTATTGTTCTTTTACAATTGCCATTTTAATATCAACAAATAGCATCAATTGGTTATAAAATGTCAAGGACAAAATTTTCTGCAGTACATTAAATGAATGATGTCCTGCAGGGCAGATATTGCGAGTTAATAATGATAAAAGATGACCACATATATATAACATTGGTGGACTAATTATTTTAAGAAATTTTACTCATCACAATATTAATAACTTTCAAGCTAAAGTTTGAAAGAGAATTAGGGAAGCAAACCTCTTGAGTATTCTCAAGAGCACCCATTTCATCATCACTAACAGTTTCCCAACTAGCTGCATCATCACTCACTTCACTCCCTGCTGCAATGGAGTCATCATCATCTCGGCCAACAACAAAGATTGCTTGAGGTCCAACCTAATAAGAAGCCAAGGAATCAATAATCAGAAAGAAATATAATACGTGAAAATGTAGGCAGAGATCATTTCACTCATGCCCCAATCTAAGGCCGATCAGATAGAACAAAAGCTAATATACCATCCAAAAATCTTGTAATAATTTCCCAATCCAACAAAAAAGAAAAAAAAAAAAAGATCAGGCGTCTCCTCCAATCATGCAGTCCCCCACTCACTAATCGATGCCCATGAGAAGTAAAAAGAAATGACCATCAGTAACTATCAGGGACTTCAACTGGGATCAACACTTATACTCCATCCATAAGAGTTAAAAACCATGGAAATCAACAGAATTATCTCACCTCTATGTTGGGGGACAACAGTCTCAAGATAAGCATATCCTCTTTCACTCCTTTCAAGGAGAAAGGAAGTATGGAAAGGTGATGCAACATAAATGAATAAGGAAAGGAAAAAAAAAAAGTAATAAAGGAAGAAAAAGGGTGTTGTGAATACCATTGAAACCATCCCATCAGCCCAAGTGACTTCAATATCACCATTCCTAAGGCCAGTTATATTTCCAACCCAGGACAAGTCCGAGAAGTCTATAGGAGCTTCATCACAAGATGCATCCCCTGCTTTCTTAAACACTGTGCCTTTTTTAGTGTTTGCAATTTCATCTACTTCAGTTAGTTGCTTTGGTTTCATGCCTGACTCCTCATCAGAAGTCATGTTTGAGGAAATAGAAACTGGGGTCAGTCGAACCACTACGTCCCCATAGGAATAATCATAATCTGGATGTCCTTCCAGCTCATACACACTTACAATTTCCTCCTTCTCAAACTCACGAGGATCCTCTGCCCGGGAAACTGGCTTCAGCCACCTCACACGAGCTGTTCTTTCTTTTGCATTAACTCCTTTCACTACCCCAACATGTCTAGCTTCAGAATTGTTATCAACATCATCCAATGCCTTCTCCACAACATACTGCTCAGCAACAAATTCATGATCACCAGGGCTATCAATTGGAATCAGCTTTGTTGAATCCAGTCCATGCTCTGTTGTTCCATCTTGCCACACCACATCAACCTTTGTCCTGGTATTGACAATTATAAGGGCTCTTTCAAAAGTTTCCTCTTTCTTTCGAGCCTTCTTATCTCTCCTAAGGACAACTTTGCGTATCTTTTTGCGATGAAGAGGCCAAATTTCATGGTGTCCCTCTTTTGAAACTGATGTTGAGCTGGCGCAAGAGGTTGATCCAGGCCAGCAATCAGTTGCTGTATTTCCACTATTTCCATTGGGTGGTGCAGTCTCTGGCTCAATATCCACTGAAACATTGTTCTGATCCAGGTCCTCTGGTGTGACTTCTTCCATGTCACATCCACTTTCTAGTTGACTAGACTCCAAGTCATTTCTAATTGCATCATGAAGATATAACTTAGATAAACCCCTGTCTAGGGTGACCGATGATGCTTTTAAAGCAGGTGGAAGAAGACACCAATCACCCACTTGCCAGTTTGCATGTGCAAAACAGGACAATGGTTTCAGGTTTTTTGGACTCTGTTCTTCAGGAGGGGCAGTTGAAGATTCAGGCCCATAACCAGCAGATGCTATCCAATAGATGAATACGGATCCTGTAGTAACTTTGGTAACGGTACCTTCCAATCGATTATGTTTCCACAAGCCAGACAACCACCTAGAATTCTTAAAAACCGATGATGAGATTGCCCTTACACGCTGGCCAGGGTAGTAAGGAAAATGCTCATCTTCTTCAAACATATTCTTGGAAATTGGTTTCAGACGTAGTGGTTCAGCCCCCATTACTTTGCACACAGAACCATCATCAACTAAAACAGTCACATTATCTAAAACATCATCCACTCTACCCAGCCATGCACCAAGGACCACATAGTCACCAACAGCAAACTCCCTCACACGCTTCAAGTCTCTGGATGATACATCTTTTACAATGGACCCATCATGAGCTAGCAAATCAACAGAAATATTGACATCAACAATGACACCTACTTGGCCCGTTGGATCTGAAGCAGAAGCAACATAATCCCCATGTAAGAATCCTCGATCAACAACCGCTATAGAATTGACATGTTGGATTGGCTCAGTGTCATCCATCCAAATTACTCGAACCTGGTCAGCCTGAAGTGTCTCATTCTTATAATTGCTGTTATCCTTGTCACTGCTTCCAGTATTGTTGGTGTTGCCATCACCATTGCCATTAGCATCACCTCCATCATCTTCATCTTCCTCTTCTGAATCATCATCATCGTTATCAGTTACGCTACTATCTGAATCTGTGTCACCAGCAACTTCATTCACAATGCCAATCACACCACTCTTTTTATGCCTCACAATATCTTGTCTATAAATGTATGGCACATTATGTGTGTCCACAACAACACCGTCCAATTTGCTAACTTCATTGCCTTCATCATTTATGCCCAAGTGACAAGCCAACCCACTTGTAACAGCACCCTTCTCGTTCAAGGGATTTGTATCCCCAGAACTGGTGGCAGCCCAATTAACTCTGGAAATAGTCTCATCTTGTTCACTTCCCATCTGAAAATTTATGCAATAATGCAGTAAATACTACGGAGAATATGCAGTAGAAGGACGTGTCCCTAAACTAAAACTCCTCAATAGTTGGTTAAATAATAATAATAAATAAAAAGGATCTTTAATTTGAGCAAATCTCAAATGCATTAACCAGGTCAAGTTCAAGCTCAATCGCCAGATAACCAGCGAAAGAAAAAGACGGAAACCACAATCCTCAACTCAACTCGAAAAAAGAAAAAAACCATGACATTAGTCTAAACATAAAGAAGCAATGTGTGCCATGGAGCACACAAACTACAATCAATCCAAGACAAAGACCCACACCCTATCTAACATCCAGAAATCCTTCAAGCTACAAAAAGAATCGAGTAATGATATAAAAAGCTAAAACCCATCATAAAAACACAATTAAAAACGAAAATCCAAGTACTTAACACCAAGAAAACTAATCTTGTCACCAATTCCGAACGAATTGGAAGAAAACAAGAAAAAAAAAAAAAAAGAAAAGACAACCCAGCTGAAAATCCACGCAAACGCACCAGAATTGATGAAACCAATCGAAACTTATTCAATCGACGAATCGAGGACCATAAGACGATCTATGACAGAATTACCTTTCGTTTTCTTTGCAAATCGGGTACTTGTGGAGATATAAATAAAGAAAGTATCCCAACAAACAGGACAACGAAAGCTCCTGCCTTATTTGAATTAATATTCTTGCTTTCAATTTTCAAAGGGAACGGCCTGTGGGTAATATTTATATATACGCGGACAGAGAGAAAAGGTGGGAGGGGAAGGGCAAAGGGAGCCGGAATCTGGAGGAGGCGATGGCTTCTGAGGGTAGATTGGTAAATTTACGTTTTTTCTTTAGAGGTGATGGGAGGGGTCTGTCCGATGTCGCGGGTCTTGTAATCACCGCTTGATCTGATTACTGATTTTGGGGGGTTTTCTCACGTAGACGAATTTAGTTGACTGTATATGTGCGCGCTCGCGTGTGTATATATACTTCTTCGATTAAAAGAATGCACCTTGGCATCGGACGGAGCTCACGGAAGTTCAAAAGTGGGGGGGGGGGCCACCCTAGTTTCTTAAATTTGCTCCAAGAAAAAGGTTCTGGGAGTATGGGATTGAAACAAGGGATTGAATGAAGTGTGTTTTCTTGGGAGAGGGAGAGTCTGAGCATTGAGGGGCAAGCAATGAACCAAGAAAGTTGAGCATTTTTTTTTCATTCAAGAATATTTCTTGGCAAAGCAACGGGCATATGCTATTGTTATTATTATTATTATTATTATTTTGATAATAGGGAATATGCTATTTATTTATTATTATTATTATTTTTGATTGACATTACCCGTTTTCTAAAACTACGTCCGATCTAGTTTTAACGAATTACTCACAAAAATAAAAGTTATTACGTAAAAAAAAAAAATTAATTAATTAATTAGAGAGCGTTTTACATATGAAGAATTCCTAAAATTATATTTGGCAATACCGTTTGAGATTTAAAGGACGCAATTCCGATTCACCCGAAGCGAGGATTGGACAATTCGCTATACTTGCCCGCACCGTAAAATAGAGAGAGAGAGAGAGAGAGAGAGAGAGAGAGAGGTGTTTCAGCTCAGCTGCTCGGGTCCACCGCCAGCGGCGACTGGGAGAGAACATGATCGTGTGCGTCGCCGTTGTCGGTCATCAGGTTCGCTTTCTTCTCATCATTCACTTCCACTGGTCGAATCGCATCCGTCCACCGAAATCTTCATTTTTCTTTTTTCTAATATATATATATATATATATATATTAACAAAGTTGAATTGCCATTACTGTAGAACAATCCGCTATACATTCAGAGCTTCACGGAGGCCGACGATGCTCTCAAGCTCCACCACATCGTCCACTGTTCCCTCGACGTCGTCGATGAGCGAGGTACACGCTTTCACACGCAGAAGTTCTAATCTTTAATGTGATTTTGCGTCTGTTGAACCTGAGATTTGATGACTGGATTGATTTTATTCGAAATGGGCACAAATGGGATTTGAATTTAAGCTTTTATGAAGTGGGTTTAATTATAAAAAATTAAAAAAAAAATCTTTTTGCCTTGGGGGATGGTTTCAGTATTGGGTTTTATCAATTCGGAGTTTCTAGGTCATTTCCTGTGCTTCTTGCAGAAATGGTGAGAAACTTGGGAAATTGGTTTTGGGGATGGAGATTTGTCCCCGTTGGATTTTCTCTGTCAACTTGAATGCCCTTTGTGGTTATTAATTAATGTGACTCCTATTTTTAGGTGGGGTTCCAAGGCCACTAATTTTGATTATGGGTTGCGAGATGTGAATATTTGATATCTGATTTCTGGCATGTACAGTGAATAATCCCAAAAAATCTGGGCCAATGCTGAACGAAACATTTCTTGGATTGCTTTATCCAACTGAGAATTATAAAGTGTAAGCAGGGTTTTTCGGTTGCTTATCTCATGTTTAAGCAGAAACTCCTTTAACTTCACTTATTCTTTGGTAGTTTGGGGGCACTTAGACTAAATGTTTCTGTCCCAGGTATGGCTATTTGACAAACACGAAGGTGAAATTCATCTTGGTCACTACAGATTTAGATGTCAGAGATGCCGATGTGAGAAATGTAAGTGCCATTGTTTCGTTCTGGTGGTTTTAGGCTTAGTTGGTTATCAGATCTTGATGATTCGGGATATTAGGAGAATGTTTCCTGTAGATGCTGAGGGTTTTGCTTCTTGGCAGTCGTAACAAAGCTATTGCAAAGGAACTTGCATTTCACAGGATCATATCTCAGTACTCAACGGTGTCTTTGACAACTAAAAATTAATTTTCTTGTCAATCAGTCCTGATTGAAACAATTTACTTGTCTAGTGTATCACAGATATTCGACCTGTGGTGTGACTGTTAATTTTTTGGGCCATTGATAACCGCTGATTCTAACTAGGACTGCAACCTCTGATTGATTATCTGTTGAGTAGAAGCAGAAAAAAGACAGCAGTTGGGAGATGCTTTATTCGATTTTGTGAATTTTTTTTCGCTGTTAATCGTAGTTGATTTATATCTGGTTGCCTCTTCTATATGGTTTAAGGAGCAGATATATGTTATGGTATGCATGCAAATTTGGTTGAAAAGAAGTTTTCCAGACCTGTTTTTGCTTTAATATTTTGTTTTCTACAGTTTTTCCGGAGGTTCCATGATGCATACGTGGATGCAGTTTCCAACCCATTTCATGTCCCCGGCAAAAAGATCACATCCAAAACTTTTGCTGAAAGGGTAAGCAGCATCGTGAAGTCATTCGGCTTGAGCTCAGCTGGCTGAATCCATTGTAACTTCAACCCCAGTTGATGTAGTTATTTTTCTTCCCAGCTACCATTTTCTCTATCACTTAGAAATTAAACAGATCTAGTGTCATTTAAGAATCTATACCAAGGTAGACGATTGACTTTCTTCTGCGTTCAAAGTTATCACCCCACTTTTGTTTGTTGTGGGTTTTCATCCCCCGTCATCTTTTTGGTCGCCAGGGATCTCTCAATGAAATCTGGCAGTTATTCTATACCTGGTGTATTTTGAGACGATGACTAAGAGCATTCCGTTTGCCACCCGATTAATGCTTGAGTTCTGAAAATTCACGGCAATGATCACCATCACGAGTTTTCCATATTTTATGTGCGGTGAGACCAGGAATTTCACAAAGATGTAGTTCAAAGCTTGCATTTAAGACCCTATTTTCAATTTCAAATGTGCGTCGACCAGTTTGTTTTTCAACATGTTGCATTTAAATCAATCTCAAAATAAGAAACTGCCAATAAATGTTACTAGCCGCCGGCCTTGTAAGAGAGATTGATTGGCAGCCAAAATGTTTTGCACGGCAATATTCAGAGATGCCCGTCAACAGCAATCAGTCCAAAAAGCCAATGCACGTTGCCGCCTAGATGCGTGGATTGACCACATTTGCAGCTACGTTAGGCTACAATCCAACGGAAAACGACAATTCAATGGCATGAGGAAGGGAACAATGAAATGCAAATAAAGAAGTGTTGAATAGAGCCTGCTCGAATAGAGGGCAGGACACTAGACCGTCGTGAACACCATCACGAGCAAAAGAGAGCTTGAGTCAAAACGTTTCTCATAATTGAAGGTGGCACCTATTGCAGACACCCAATCAGAACTCATCGTCATCTTCCTCAGCTATGTGCTTTGCAAGCTCTTGCTCCTGCTGTTGTCTCTCCCTCCTTTTCTCAGCACTTTCTTTTTCCTTGTGGGAATTTGGCGGGAACCTAAGTGCACGTACTGCCTCATTATGCGTATTGAGGCAGAAAGCAATCCTTGAATTAAAGGCCATTTGAGGCTCATTTGTGGAGTATATGTCCCCTGTCTCCTTAGACACCATCCACCCATTTGCATGATCCAAAGTTGCGTCAATTGCACCGTCTCGTATGGCCTTGGCTACAATACTCTCAGCATCAGCCACAGGATTTGCAGAGTCTAATCTCAACTTCTTGGCAACATCAGCAAGGGAAATACTCGAATAAGAGATACTGATGTTGCGAAGTCCAGTCCTTATGACATTGTGGCGCAGTCGAACAATTAGATTATGGGTCCTGTCTGAACTGAAAGTAGTTGTGAACTTTTCAGCAACAGATTTAAAGAGCTCCAAATCTCCTATTCTCACAGCCTGGGTTAAAAAAGACATCATGCTTATCACAACCAGCAGTAAAAGCTCAGGTAGCTAAGTGAAACTTGACACCCAATAGGCATTTTCCATGCCTAAGAAAATGAGACCATGGGCTTATGCATAGGCAAGAATTTACAAACATAAAAGCAACATTGATTCATGGTGACCAAGTTCCCACACTGGATGGTCACTGCTTAATGAATCACGACACTATTATAGGCACATCAATGATCCAGCTTTTGCTCTCTTTTCCTAGCTAAAAGAGATTATAGGCCCCAAAGCAAAGTCTCGATAGGCAAATGAAATTAAGCAACTGAAGTTTAGATAGCCTAAACTCACATTTGTCAGCTCAAAGTATGGCTTCAAAGCATTCACCATGCCTTTTTGCATAAATACTGTCCTCTCAGGGATTTCTCCTAGCAGTAGTCTCACAATAATTGCCCATTTGTTGCATTGAACCCGGAAACCAAGGGCTGCAACAGGGGCTTTCCGAGCAGCTTGAAGGAGGGAATCCTTTGCATCTGTATACTCCAACTGAATTGTTCTAATCTTTCCCAAGTAAAAGAGGTATCGGCAGAACTGCACAAGAAAAAAAGTAGTCATTGTTGGCAATATACCACCGGATGTCTTTTGAAACACCAGCTCACAGAATAAACTCTCTTTTACAGGATCTCAGATGTTAGCTACATGCATGTACACTAGGTATGCAAGCAAGTGGAGGCATAATTCAGCAGCTAAAATTTACTCAATGCAACTACTATATTATTATTGAGCAAAACGTAAACAATTGCCTGCTGATTTGAGTGAGCTTCAAATCGTGGGGCCTTTGACCTCAGCTTCTCTGCCTGGTCATATAGATTGTAATGGAGGTAATTGCGAAGCAGTAGGTTGAGAAGAGTTTCCTGACAAACAAGATTATCAAGGTAAAAATTGACAGAAGAATTCTGACAAGGTGACAGCTTTACCTTCAAGACTGAAAAAGTACCTGGCCCAGTTCATCATGGCGCAATGTGGCAATACGGTGCAGAGCAAGGAGGTTACTGATGATGAGAAAGATGTTGAAGTCAGATAACAAAACCAAAAAAATACACCACAAACAATATACCAAACCTGCTACAGGCTCTAGCATCCAAAGAACAGAAAGAATGCAGACAACAGAAACACCCTTTCACACAGAAAAATGATTCATGTTTCAGTAATTAGAGTAATATAAAAAAATGCAATATAAAAAAGCTCACCCTCTTATATCAGCAAGATCACCAGTGAGTTCATAGCTAAGAGAGTAATAGAAGTACAGCCTGGATGCCAGAACATCGACAGTCCTCCTATTCAGATTCTTCAGGCGTGCAATGCTTGCTGATGAACAAGCTTTAGCCTGCAAGAAAACAATATTATTAATTGAAGCAGAATCTAAAGGGAAAAAGGGTATCCCTTCATGCAATCATACCTCATTGTATCTCTTCTGATCAATCAGAAATATGAGAACCAGCAAGTGGCAGTATATCTCCAGCTCTGGCAGGGAGTGTTTCACAGGAGCTTGAGTTGCGGATGTTGCAGTATCAACTTCCATTTCATGCTCATCTTCCTATCACCAACATTAAGTAAAACAAAACTAAGAAAGCAGCTACTTTTCCCTTGCAGGAATCATCAAAACACAAGCTAACGCATAAACAACTGCATGCATAAAACTAGCCAAACATGCACAAAAGACAATCACTTTTTAAGCTTTGCCATGTAAATGCAATTATTCAATCTCTGTTTTCAACCTCTAAACAACTCTCATACCAAATTCTTCGGAATAAAGGTAATAAAAATGAGAGTTAAGAGTCGAGCGGCTAAAAACATTAAAACATAGTTTTTATAGTTCTAAGCTGGGTTTCTGTCCTCTTTCCTTAAGGCTATTACTCAGGCTGGCCGATTTGTTAGTTCCCAATTTCATAACTAATAAGAAAGATTTTATCGTTTGGACCCGAAAAAAAAAAAAAAAACCGCACTTAAACTTTACTTTGGGAAGATAGGAGGATAGCCGATTGTGCAGCTCAGATCCGGGAGTAAGCGCGAAGTTAAGAAAAGCAGAGAGCACAGAAGCCTTCAGCTTTTTCCTGAGAGCCATCGTCAGCCGCACCGCCCGCACAATCCGCCGCACTTCCCGTGCATAAGCGCCGGTCTCAATCAGCGCCGCAATCTCCTTCAAATCTACGAATAAAAAATCCGGGAAAAAAAAAGAGAACCATCAATTCACGAATCCAAGAATGCGCATATACACACGTACAAACAAGGTAGAGACGGTAGGGTACATACGGTGGAGGGTGGAGGGAGTGGAGGAGGTGGCGGAGTTGGAGGGGCCCGACGGCAGCTCTTTCATCTCGACGTCCTGAGTCATGATTCTAGAAAATCGGAGAGAGAGAGAGAGAGAGAGGAGCGAGTGGAATTGGAGGAATCTAATTCAAGACTGGAGGGTCGATTTGGGGAATTCGGGTTTGGGGATTGTTATAAATCCCTAGTTTTCTTTCCCCGCAAGTCTGGTTAAGAGAGAGCACAGCAAAATTCGAGGCCCGATTGAGAGAGGACTAAAAAGCAAGTTGAAAACGACGCCGCTTTGAGCATTGGCCCCTTCGGTCCCTCCAAGTGCGCTCGCCTCCCCGTCGCGGAACGGTGCGCTTTATTTGTCCTTCGACCAGACCGATGCCGAGACGAAAACGCCGTGTGATTTTAATTCAAGCAATTGGTATTTGACGGATATTTAATTTTTCGAACAAAAGCAAATGACGGCCAACCATCAAGCCCCACCCGATTCTACCGATCAATTGTCTTGTTTTCTCATGCATGGCAATTTAATTCAGAGTCCCTGAACAAGTGAAACGCTACAATTTGTATGATTCTACCGATGTGCATCTGGCTCAATAACAAATGAACCCGATTTAACCGTGCCTTGCTTTTATTTTCCAGTCTCCAATCCAATCAAGAACCAGACGGTTCTGCGGACACTTTTGAAAAAATTTCTGCAGTGCTCCAAAGAAAGTGCTAATTGGTACAAATCCATAAATAGATGACTAATTAATCCCAAAAGTCAAGAAAGCTGTCAATAATCGTAACATACACACTATTCTACGCCGCCTCTGTTGGAGTTAGATGGTCCATTTGGACGGTTCGTCTGTGGACCATCTCTACCGAATACTCCCCATCCACCGGTACCACCAGATTTTGAGCCTGGGATGTTGGGATTTGATCCAAATCTGCCTGCACTGGGATTTCGAGCAGGACTATAACGGTTTCCTTCGGAGTTCCTATTAACGTCTTCTGCCACGCCTTGTTTACGTTGAGCACTTGCTGTTGGAGAGCTGAACATTCCATAACCATGCGCCATTTTACCAGGAGCAGTGGGAGGAGAAGGTTCTTGCTTGGGCATTTGATTCGGAGGAAGCTTGGAGTCCCCTTGAGGAGAAGGATTTGCACCAACTAGCTTTCCCTGTGCCTTTGAGGGAGGGACTTTCATGTCTGGTTGTGCTTGCCTACTTTGATTTGCAAACTGGAAGTTCCCATAAGCAGAAGGACTACTACCAACTTGCTTTCCTTGTCCCATCGAAGGAGGGGCATTCATGCCTGGCTGTGCTTGCCTAATTTGATTAGCCAATTGTGGTTGGATTCTGAACGCCTGCCTCATATCTGGCCCTCTATTATCCCGAGATGTTGGTGGGAAGTCATTTCTTGATTCACTTCTTTTATACCTATTTTCAGTTCCGAGAGACGGCCCTTGTGGAGAGGATGGTACTCTATCCTCCCTCTTGGAATCATGCGACGATAAGGGATCTGAGAAGTTCGGAACACTGAAGTTTGTGTGAGTGGAGGCTGCTTCTGGCATCATTTTCATTGCTTCTACAGGTTTTGCCCCAGGATCATTTGCATCATCATTGAAATGAAATTCATCATCAAACTCTCCGGTCGAATCAGCAACAGACCAGGAGGCTTCGTTATCTTCATCAATCTCAGTGGCTTCCTCATCAGATTCGAGTACAGTGGTGGCATTTTGAACATCCTTTAAGCTTTTTGCTTTACCCTTTTTGGGTGGGCCAAACTTGGCATGCCTTACTATTACATATGCCTGCTTCTTCTCCACCCTTGGTCCACTTTCTACAACAGATACATCTTCAATCTGCAGAAAGTTGTTCACGGTAAAGACAGTGAGACACAGTAGCATCTAATAGCCAATGGCAATGACTCAAGACAGAAAAATTGAGAATTAAGGGAAATTCGGCAGTACCAAAGGAGTGAGACGAGATAGCAATCCTCCCAAATCCTCTTTCCCATCATCCTTTTGTTTTGTTGAAGCCATAGCCATGCACTGTTTCAGAATCACAAATATGAAAGCCCGTATAATAAATAAGAAAGAAGAGGGTCCTAACAACCATGAAGCGGGAACAAATGCCAGTGCTTGGCAAAACAACATTTTTCACAAATCTGCGAACTTGAGGACTTTGAAGGGTGCTTATGCCTTTATAAACCCATAACTGGATGAATAAATAACCCACCTTCACCCGATAACCACGCTCCAGTAATCGCTTGATTGCATCTGCTTTTATTTGTAAGTCCTTTTGCTCCTGAAAACAGTAGTGAAACGGTTTGACGTTAAAGAAACTTTTTCCCTTTTCCAAGGGTCCTCATTGATTTCTTTTTTACTATTCAGTTTTAAATAAGTGAAAGTAAAGTTGCTTTAAGAGATTAGGAACACACAAAAGGCTCTCAGAATAGGTACCGGGAAGAGATGAAGAAAAAGAACTACATGGCAAATAAAATACTTGGATGATATGCAAATAATTTGCATTGAACAAATTTTGTACCTCTATGGGACTATAGAATCCGGGAAGAGCTCAGTGGCATGAAGGTATACTACAGACACTTACACATGCATAACATGAGTACTGGTGTTCACTACTATAACAAAACAAACACACAAAACTGGGATGCACAGCTGGCAAAGCATTAGGCAAACAAGCCACTGACAATTTCTTATTATAAGTGACCCAGAGACAACTGATACAAAAGTCATGCCAAAGAGACCACTAATCCCTCTCTTAGGTTATACATATCATCCATATGCCCGTTCCAATTGTCTAGTTTGCATTTTAACATTCAGCAATTCAAAATCTTAACAACAGTTTTCATTCCTGCTTATGAGTTCTAATTGAGGGATGAGATGAGTTTGAGCTAGAATCAAGGTTCTTGTCAAAGAATTGCTAAAACAGATAATGCAAAGAAAGAACTCACAGTTTTTGCTAAAAATCGAACTTCTTTGCAACCCCCCTTTCGTAAACTCCCCTGTGACTGCATAAAGAAGAAAATTGGTAGAAAAGTGCCATCATTTAGCAGCATGGGCAAATAACAACTAGCAACATGTCCACCTAAAGCTTAATAACAAGTGAAATCAGTCTCCAGTTTTTTATATATAAAGAATGAAATTGATGACTAAAGTGATGCTACGCACCATGTTCATTGTTCACAAAATCACAAGTACGTGACCATGTGTTTGAATATCTTATATACAGAAAAGGAATACCAGAGGCATCCCTCACATTGGAAAATATTCGTTGATTTTTTTTTTTTCTTATCTATGATTTTATAATAAACACCAAGAAACAATTTGACAAGGCTTGTACCTTGCTTTTACCACGTTCCTTCTCCTTCAACTCTTTAACGCACTTCTCTTTGTGGTAGTCCATGATTCTACAGACAGGTGGATCGGCATTTCTTTGGACCTATTCCAGAGAAGGGTAAAACCCATAGTATCCTCTCCTAAAACTCTTGATTGTACTTTTCTTGGAGATACTTAGGTTGCTTAAAAATATGACATTAAGCATCTAAGAGAACATATTTTATAGCGCAAGGCGAAGAGGGAATTAGCTGGTAAAGAAAGAATGAGTGAATAAAGTGGGTCTGCTGTGCCCCGCAAAACTTCTGGCATAATTTTAAAAGCTTACCTCAACTAAATCAAGATTCAGTTTCCTTGCTCTTTCCAGTGCTTCATGCAGTGAGACAACACCATGCCCTGCATGGAAGTCAGTTATTACATAGAAATGGTTTCTACACATAGAAGTCCACTGTGCCCTTACATCATCCGGAACAAAGTAGAATGCAATGCTAGCAGTTTTTAAGCCGTCCTGCTACATATGTCGCAGCATACTCTTCATTAGGTAATGACCAACACAGCTGAAAAGTAATTCAAATCTTTCATTATTCTCTTTCATTTCCACTGTGGTCATTTACTTCCAGAAATCTTAAGATCTTTTCACTAATTCCTTCAACACACTTCTACTATTACAGAAAGAAAAGAAAACCCCTTACTCTCTCCAAACAGACAATTACTGCACAACAAGCCACAGATAGCGAAATTAGATTTCAGTTCATACTGGCATTTACTTATCATGAGCATATTATGTTCCATGAATGCCTACAGAAACATCCCACACAATTTTAAACCTTTCTACCTATTGGCAGATTCTTGGCATCCCTTTCTTAAACCTTTTTGTGCCAAAAAGAAGAATTCAGGTTTTCCTTTTCAGCTCTTTCGAGTATATGCCTAATGCATTAAAAAAATTTAGCATTCTGTTGTTCTCGTTAACAACTAAAGCATAACTAGGAGCCGAGTAGCATAGCACAACAAACATATTCAAGGGGTACCTTCGTCAGACACAAGCCTCACAATCTGACCAGTGATATCGCCATTTAAGCGCGGCCCACTCGAGCTCTTCTCTTCCTTCTTTGACTTGGCCTAAAATCCCACAAATTCGCATATGGTCATCGAGTGCCACCAACAAATCTCGCACATAAATTACTCAAACCAAGAACCAATCTTTACCCAGTTACCAAAACAGAAACACAGAAAGCAGCCGATAATGAATATAATGAGTCACCACCCATTGTTCAATACCCAAGTGGAGACACGACAAGCATACAAATTTCCCAAGGAAAACGGGAAAGAAAACAAGAAAAGAAAATTACCTGGACTGGAGCAGCAAAAAACCTGACAGTGAGGGAAAAAAGGGCGGGTCTATCATGTACGATGCAAAGTGGGTCTAAAAGACGCGATCTTGATGATTTAGAAGTGTGAATAAGCGAAGAAGAAGCACGAGGGATTTGAGAATGGTATCGCTTTAACTGATTTGACAAGAGTTTAAGCTTGAATTGGTTGATTCTATGCCAAAGGACCATTCTTTTTCAGTAAATGAAATCAAAAAGTTTGCATTCTTCTTGTGCTAAGCTTTTGAATTCAAGAAAGAATGGGAGAATGGAGAACAACAAACAAAACCCGTTTAAGGGAAATAAACCTTTGCAAGTTGAGGCCCCAAGTTTCTTTCGGTTTCGGACACAACACAAAAATAAAGTTCGGCAGTTTGATACGGTGGTTCTCGATGTCAGACGACGCACACGTCTATAACCGGGCGCTGATCCTAGCCGTTGGATCAGATGAGCATACATCTGACCGCGAACACGCAATGACGGCGCTGGCGGTAAGGGTTTGAGTATGACTGTTTGTCGGAGCTTTTGTATCATTGGGCCTGTGCCCACCAAAGGGAAACGAATTTTTGGACTTGGAAACGATGATACGTAGTGTTGCTCAAAGGATTATGAAAAAAAAAAAGACCCCAAAAAAGATGATACCTAATGGGAGCCCAAGAAGCCCGTACCCAATTCCAACAATAACAACCCTTTTTAGTATGAATAGTTTATTGGTCTAAGCGTATATGTTCTAATTCAGACATCTTCTTCGGGCCACTGAATTTATGGAGTGGATATTTGGCAAAACAAAGTGATTCTTCGGCCGATTTGATTTGATGGAGAGATAACCGAGTGGCTCTTATAACTGGGCAAGCAAGACTGGTTGGATCAGCCCACCTTTCTTAGGCTACATCTTCGCTTGTTACGTTTTCTCGATTGCCTCTACATCGGGCAAATTTGATTATCCTGTGCTATATCCACGAAGGGAAAAAAGAACTGAGAAGTGAAACGGTTTGATTCGAAGGAAATGATTATAATTATGAGGGTTAACTAATCACGGCCATGAATTGTATTAAATATCAATTAGGGAAACAGATGGAAGCTCCGGAAAATTCGTACTAAACTCTATTTAGAAAGGCTATTTATACTTGCACCTTACCTTATTAATAATTTTTCATCGTAAGAGTCCAGATTTTAGAGTCTAGGCTCCATGCAAAATGTAGCGAAAAAACCAATATACTTCATAAATTGTTTTCGTCTCTACTTATCTTTTTATTTATTTTGGCAGCCTCCATTTGGGTCATTGCCAACCCCACTAAATAATGCGACTTAACCCAACTTAGAAGAGATGTTATGGTGAAGCAACTCTATTCCTTATTAAAATGGTACATATAGAACAAACCAAAAAAAAAAAAAAACAGAGAGAAAAAGAGTACATATATAACGAATCGTGCTTTATTTATGTTCATCCAGCCCTCCCCTTCAGTCGTTAGCATGTCCAAGTGTGAGCCCATGAAATCACTATGAACCATTATTTTATTGTACAGCTTAAAAGATCACTCAATTCGATGGGCAAGAAATGGACGAGTCATGTTTCTTCCCTTCTTTGTTTTTCATGGGGGATTCAAATAATGTATCCGATTTATAGAGTTGTTGAAGGGAACAGGGAGATCCAAGGTAGAATTATCTCTAGAATGCCACGGCATGCAGTGAAGTGATGCGATTTGATATGGCTGGCTGTTGAACCAGACTCGTACCATGGATGAGACTGGGTCCATAAGGATTTGGGGCAGATTATAGCTGTCCGAATAGTTGATTCAATTCCACGATAAAGATGCGTTGATGCTGTTCAAAAGTCTGGGAGGTCAAACATGGCGGGAAGTCGGCCTAACTTTTATAGAACCTGTGCTGAAGAAAATGGTTCATTACCCTGACGACATGGCAAGTGGTTGGAGATGGAACATCATGTCCAAATTGATGCCCACACCTTAAGAGACTTTGAGGGTGTCTTCAACGAAATTTCTTTTTTTGTTGGAAAATGACTCCTCACCTTGCATTGACCACTCAACCTAACTAGGGATTCAATTAGTCTTGATTTAACTGCCGATAGAGTCGAGCGATTGTGGATACAATTTTTTTTTTTTTCACTTTTATTTTTATTATAGAACGGCAATTGGGTTTATAGTGCTGTTGTCCTTAAAATAATTAAATTCCAAAGTTCAAAGGCAAATTTGAACATACTCAAAGAGCATCGTATTGCACGTGCTAATTCATTTCTAATGTAGACTTACGAATAATTTCTATGGTATTGGCTTAATCACCTGCAAAAGAATATTAACAGTAACGCTAAGTCACTAGCACCTATCGATTTTATTTCAGAGCTTGGAAAGGAGTCATAAATATGGTGATTGTGAACCGTAATCCTCCACATGCATCAATCATGTCCGTTCAGCATCATGCTAACGAGATGATAACCAAATTTGACCATCCCTTTCGATATGCATGAGTACACTGTCCCCATGTATTGCAACACTTCACACATAATCCAGAACCCAAGAGCATGGAAATCTTTCCTTCGCATGGAAAAGGCTGAAAAAATTGATTTCAATAAAGAGTCCAAATAGTAGGGAATTTGAAAAAGATCAGTCGGTACCTATCCAAGTCAGTGGTCAATGTGATACTGTAAGGTAGAAAGAGACACCCAACCCAAATCCTAATCAGAACCCCAAGTCTCCTACGACAATAACCAGGTGCCATTTTCTTTCTAATTGAAAGCATTACGAGATTAACTATAAACAAAAGGTTAACACAGGTTGCCCTTAGGGAGGCCTTAACTAAGCCGTGTTTAACCAAGGATGGTGTTTTATGTTGGTAATTCTTTGACCTTTTTTTTTTTTTTTTCAATAAATGGTCAATGAGAAAAAGGATGCCAGTCCAAGTCAGTGGTCAATGTGATGCTGTGAGGTAGAAAAAGACACCCAACCCAAGTCCTAATCAGAATCCCAAGTCTCCTATGATAATAACCAGGTACCATTTTCTTTCTTATTGATAGAGCATTACGAGATTAACTGTAAACAAGAGGTTAGCACAAGTTGCCCTCAGGGAGGCCTTAACTAAGCCGTGTCTAACCAAGGATATTGTTTGATGCTGGTAATTCTCTGACCATTTTTCTTTTCAATAAATGGGAAACGCGGTTGTTTAGTAATATAATAAAGCAAACAATTGATTTTTTTTTTTGTTTTTTGCACCTTGTTTTCTACAAATAGTATATGGGCCATCCTTCATCGACGTTATTGTTACGCAACCTAGGCCAAGTGCATTGTTTTTCATTTGAGACATAGACTTTCAATTTGATTTGAGTCGAAGTACATAAGTCCATATTGTGGATCTCCGGTGGTTGAGATGAGGCATGGAGGTTATATGCGGCCAATAATATTCCCCCCTCCCCCCCCCCTCGTCAACAGTCCTTTTCGCCGTTCTGCAACCGTAAACCCCTGCGATGCTCTGGACTATGGACTCGTGGCCTGCTTTGTTACTCGTCCATTGTGCGATTACAATCCCACCATGCCAGTTCACCGCAGTTTGAGGACTTTGATCATAAATTTGCATTTCAGGATCATGGAATAATTCCGAACATTTGACCCCTGGTGTATCTGCATTTAGTATAAACCCGGCCACTTTAGTTTAAATGTCAAATTTTGATGACATCTAAAGTGGTAACTAGACACTTCAATCAATTCTTCATACCCTTTTGTCTTGGGAAACATGTAATTGTGACGGGATCCATTTGAAGTGAATCCCCCAATAGTTTGGTTATGTTTTTGTAATTACTTGGAACCGTAGCTGCACAGCTGCTTCATGGTCAAATTAGGGGGATGCATTATAATATTCACGCGGCGGTGTTTAGGCCCCCGAGAATTGGCCTACATATGCACTTTTTCCGTTTCCATGGCTAGCTGGCTCCAAACAATACAAGCTGTAAGCTTGCTAGCAACGGAAAATTTGGAAAATACATCGAATCAAAGATTCGACTGTCTTTTGTGTTTTCACACAATTATTTTAGATGTTAGGTAGAGGGACGTATCTTCCTCCCTGCGCTTTATGCAACCGTATCTTCTCATACCCATCGTAATACCATTATTGCATCCAAAACTGAGCCTTCGAAATTTAACTAACTAAGCGAACATTCATCCAGGGTAATATCTAGTTATGGTGTTGTTGTTCCACTTGCCAAGACCCACGTGTTCTTTTAGCTGAACAGATATCGAGTAAACCACACACACACACACACACACACACACACACACACACACACACACACACACACACACAGAGATGGGTAAGAAGGTCCAATTAAATAATTCTGGCTTGGGACCAAAGTTCAATATAACGAAGCGTAGACAAGCGTGCTTTCTGATGTGAGGTGGTCCTCAAAGGTGATGTCTGCACATCTCGATGACCAAGTTCATGCCAACTGGCTGATTCCCTAAGATCATTGAGTGTTGTCATCCTATTTTACTTCCAGGGAATCTCTTATCCTACTGGTCCAATGCGATCCAAAGTTTTAGCCACTGCAATGTGAAGGAAGGACAACCAAGAATACTTGCGTGTGCAGTAATAATATTTTAGCCAAGTTTGCCTGGCTGGCTACCAGCCATAACCATGCCCTCCTCCAAAAAGCCCCCGATTTGGGGCCTTTGGAGGCTTAGCCCCCTTGGGTGCTTTGCACTCCTATCTATAATGTCTTTGGACTCGTCCCTCCTCTCCGCTAACTTCTAACAGATTTACTACTCATTTATCTCGGCCTGCCTCATAACCGAATAAAAAAAACAATCTTATCCTTGCAAAGGCAAAAGATGTGATGTCACACACAGCTGGTTCACCAGCATTATTTACCAGCCTTTTCTGACTAAAATTGCACCTCTCCCGGCTGGTTTCCCTACCCATGTCAGATTTCTCATCATCTACAGCCATAAAAACCAACTTACCCCAGCTGTGGAATCCGAGCGGCACCATCCACGTCGGCAAGTACCCATCAGGTGCAATGAAAGAGTCGTTTTCAGCATAGCTGCGTGAACCCACTCATATATTCCTTTTCCTCCATCTCTGGTCCTCACTGGCATGCTATGCAGCGATACAGTTGCCTGATGTGATGCTTACTTGATTATGATACAAAGAAACGAGTTTCATCCAATTGTCGAGTTCAGGGAAGAAAAAACTATTTATATGCAAATCCCTCGAACCTACGCCTCTTTCAATCTTAAAGAACTTCTAATCGCAGAATTTAAACAAATGAGCCATCCAATTACTTCAATACATGTAACGTATTTGGTTATGAATCTCCCAAAATTTTGCTAAGGGAAAAAGCAATATAATTTGTGAATGTGCGCCATTTCATGATTACGTGGAATTCAATTATGTGTTATGATTAACCTCCATTTTGCATCTGATCGCTAAAACAGCTTGTATATGTCTTTCGGAATTCTTCACTCTATTTGATATTGAAACGTACGTCGTATTAGTGGGCTCTACCTAGCTAATCGAAAAAGTAATTTTTAAAAAATCACGAAATCGGTCTCATGGAGCTGTCCATTCGACCGTCCTAAATATCTAAATCTCTTGAGTTGGACGTCAGCTTATTGGCTTCAATGTCTATCAACATAAAATATTGATTAATGAATTGGCTTTACAGCAACAAGGTTTTAGCAGCCAATCCAAGGTTCTATCCATCCGACGCCACTTTCGAGGCCACGTGTTGGACGATTAATTAGAGAAAAGCTTATCAATAACTAGCAGCGTAACGCTTCTGTGGCAGCCATAGACTAGTCCAATAGCGTGCAACCATAGAAAGAGTCTCATCATCATCCTCATTTTGCATCGAAAGGAAGGGGGAGGGGTTAAAAACACTAATTATCAACTTGATCCGATCGAGCAACCAAAATTTCTGTTGTATTTTAGCCCACAAGATAGCAATGCAGAATGTTTGCTAGTGTGATATCAGAATGCAAAATGAAGTGCTGCCTTTATTTCCCTCTAGATTTTCAAGTCCATGTGTCTAATCCTCTTCTACCCCATTAGCAGGAGCGACCTAACTTTGATAAAGACCCAACAGTTCTGCTTATTGGGGTATCAAACATTACGGAGTTGGTGGATCGTGCCATCTTATCAAATCACCGAAAAATCGTTTATTGTCTAATCTATCAGATAGTGCCGTATGCGCGCACCGAACGCCATATCCACACCCCTCTGTAGACTACTGGGAAAAAATTTGGGTGGACCAATAATGGCTCCTATTATTGGACTGGAGCCATTCCCGCGCGCCCCGCTCCCCTCTTCCGCCTCTCTCGCTCTCCCTCTCTCTCCTCCTCCTCCTCTCCCTCTCCTCCTCTTGGCAATATATCCTGCTACGCTGGAGCATCCTCCTCGGTCTACATGTGGATTATACAAAACAATAAAATGGACCTTTCAGGGGGGTCTCAAAGGGATTTATGGCACCACTCAAATCCTACGCAAACACTACCCAGTCTAAATGTATAATTCCCATAAAATCTACTTACGTTCTTTTCAAGTGGGCCACTTTAGTGGAATGCGCTCTCATTTAATTCTTATTATATGCGGAGTGGTATAATATTTAGCTGGCTGGCTGGCTGGCTGGTTGCCGAGCTAGTTGCCCCGCGGTGTCCTTTTATGATTAGCGTGCGTAGGGTTGGGAAAAAGTGCCAATTTGTAGAGTGTTTAAACTACAATTATGTTTTAATAGGAAAAGAGTAATGATTAGACGTCATGAAAATATCTCAATCGTTTGGCATTATCTTAGCGTTCAATCATTTAATTTAATCCGATAAAATGATTAAAATTACCTGTACACTGTGCACTCATTTGTATGGAGGGAGTCTCACACTAAGTGTTTATCGAAGGCATTTTGTGAAAATTGGGAATTTAAGCAAAATGATGATGTGGCTGCCATGGTTAGATACTTGACCAAAACAAGTATTACTTTCAATGCCGGTTACGGAAATTTTGTTTGATGGGCACTGGCATTTCGATTGCCATTAAGGATTTAGCACCAAGGAGGAGGCTTCAACATGCACGGCGTGTACGCGTTGATTCGTGATTGTAGTCAAAATCCCGTAGGATTTGGCTGACTACCAACCCCATCCCTACGTGCTGCTTAACTATCATTCGTGCAGAACCCTCCCCCCCCCCCCCCGGGGCGGGGGTCCAAAAAGAAAAAAAAAAAGAATGTGTATATCTTGTCAGGAGGCCTTTTCCTTTCGGGCAAGCCTTTCAGCAAATGAGCTTGGAGTGGAACGGAGGAGGAATTCTCTCCAGTTTGAAAATTGGAATGACAGGTGTCAACAAACACAACTGAGTTAAGGATCAACGAGGAGCGAACCGAGGCCAGGGGATGGCCAACGAGATCTGGCCATCTTGCATTACATCGCAGAGATTTGCCCTTCTAGTAATTATTTTTACTGTACTGCTATCTTTTTTTTTCTTCTTCTTCTTTCTTACTTTCTTTCTTTCAATTAAAATGTATAGGAGACATTCTAATCTTCCGTTTATTAATTAAAATTGTAATCAATAAGCCGAAGAGACCAAGTTCCTGTATGCTACCGCTTCCAAACACGTGTAGAAATAATATCTTGCATTTCAAATCAATCGGCGTGTCTTCAAAGTGGACTCACGTGGACCCCATCCGATGGGACACCCATAATTTTTACCGTTTACTATTATCCAAGCTTAACATTCTCTAGGAGCCTCTCTCTCTCTCTCTCCTTCCGTCTCTCTCTCTCTCTCTCTGTACTCTCCCTCTTCTCTATATAACCATAGTGGCGTAGATAGAGCCCAAAAACTGGACCTGTGCTTAAGCCGGAGGGGAGCTCTCCGTTGTTGGTCATATGTGGGGCTTGTCCGCTAAGACGAGAGAAAGAGAGAGAGGGAGGGGGGGTTACGAGTCGGGCCAATCTTTAAACAAGACTTCATCTCTTTGAACGCGCACCTTCATTTCACTTCACTTCTCTTTTGTGTTCTTGTTCTACAATAATCTCGCCGTCCACAAAAAGAAAAGAAGAGAGAGAGAGAGAGAGAGAGAGACGCCCCATGAGACAACAAAAGCTTTATTTTATTTTATGTTTTTCTCTTTCTTGATCCTGATGGATTCGCAGATCTGACACGTTGATACCCATATGAAGTTGAAAGTTAGGACTTTGCTAGTGGCAGTCAGATTACCGAGTAAGCATGAAAAAAAAAAAAAGCGTGTTAGTTTTTGCTTTTCTGTCTTTGTCAAATTACTTGAATTTGCGATGCTAAATGGGTCTTCTTGAGATTTTTGTGGCTGAGGATTTATAGTTTCAATGGTGGACATTCTGGATTTTGCCAATGCCTGACCACACTCTTTTTTGGAGGGGGTAAAAAAGGTCCCGTTTTTGGTTGTGTTGATATTTTTATTATTAGCAACTGTTATGATTATGGGTTTCTTTTTTTTTTTTCTCTGTTTATATGGGGAAACTGAATGGGGTTATCATTTCTTTTCTCTTGATTCCTTCTATTTTTCTGTAATTTGTAATTGAACCCTATGGAAAAGGTGGCTCCTTTCGGTCATTGCTTGATCCTTCGATTTTCAATTCCACTGCCTCTAAAGTTTTTCGTGTTTCACGAGGTGGACTTGTTACTTGAATGTATTGGATTTCTGTTGTGTAGGTTTTGGTTTGAGACTGGGTTATTGCAACTGTCCTTAATGTATTGCTGTTGTTGATGTTGTTGCTGTGCATACTTGTTGTCTTGTAGATTAGAGGAGGATAGGATTCTCTTGGGGCTTTTGGCTTTTGGGTCAGAGATTTGTTTGGTTTTTGTTAAATGCGGATATTTCGGAGGGATGTCTGGATGAGATGAGGGATGTTATCTGGGTTGATTAACTTTTTGAGGGCCTGCATTCAGCCAAGGTCTGATCAATATGTTCACACAAGTTCAGATGCTAGTGGCCGCCAAGATGGGCTGTTGTGGTACAAAGACCAAGGGCATCACTTAAATGGTGAATTCTCAATGGCAGTGGTGCAGGCCAACAATTTACTCGAGGATCAGAGTCAAATTGAGTCAGGCAGCTTGAGTTCACTTGAGTCTGGTCCTTATGGCACCTTTGTCGGCATATATGATGGACATGGAGGCCCTGAGACGTCTCATTACATTACTGATCACCTCTTCCAACATCTCAAGAGTAAGTAAATTCAGCAAGTTTTGGACTTTTGTGTTCCTTTGTAGTTTTCAGTTGATATTAGTTCCCCTAATCTTATTGCTGAGAAAAACATGTTTAAAATTTGCTTAATTGGAGGGTAAGGGTACAGCTGAGTGGAACTAAATGATGCTTCATTTCTTTGTTGTGACCAAGAATTGTTATAGCTGGAAAAATGTTCTTGTACTTTTTACTTATGTGCTATTGTGATTTGAATAGTCCAAATGAACGGATGTTCTATTCCAGCCCAGTTCCAATGCATTCCCACCTGCACCAATTCTCGTGGGTTCTTTTTGGTAAAATCTTTGATATCAAGAAAAAGGGAAAAAAAAAAAAAAATGAACAAAATGGAATGGAGCATCTGCATGTAAAGCATTGAGATTAAATGACTAATTCAATGATTAGACAGCTAAAATTTTCATTATAAGCTTTGGATTTTGTGATCAATTTATTGGCTAAAAACTTAAGGTTTGATTTCTATTTGTAGGGTTTTCTTCGGAGCAACAGTCAATGTCAGTGGATGTAATACGCAAGGCATATCAAGCAACGGAAGAAGGTTTTCTCTCTCTTGTAACAAAACAGTGGCCCACGAAACCACAAATTGCAGCAGTTGGATCATGTTGTCTAGTTGGTGTTATTTGTAATGGAACCCTTTACATTGCCAACCTTGGCGATTCCCGTGCTGTTTTGGGCAGACTCGTAAAGGCTACAGGGGAAGTTCTGTCCATTCAGCTGTCAACTGAGCACAATGCTTGTCTTGAGTCTGTGAGACAGGAGCTGCATGCTTTGCATCCTGATGACCCACAGATTGTAGTCCTAAAGCATAATGTATGGCGTGTGAAGGGCCTTATTCAGGTATCTTCTTTTCCTATTTAGGACTGGTTATGCACCATGTTTCCTTCTCTTCCTAATCTTGTTCTCCACAAAACATCCTTGATTTGGTTGTATCATTCTTCCTTTCCTTTGAAGAAAGGCGGCACCAAATTTTCTCACAGCTGCCTACCTTCTGTGTTGCTTTCTTCTTGACATGTAAACTACTCTTAGTTAAGACCTCATAGGCAATGAGATGACTGAGTACTTGTTTGAAAATTGGAGAGAGCATTATTTCCTTTTTTCTGCGGCATGTGAAGAAGGCACCACCATTCTTAGGGACCTATTTTTGTTGTCAACTTTTAACTTAACGGACAGAGCTTGTGGTTTACTTGTGTCCAGAATTATTTTATATTTCTTTCCTTTATTTTGACCTTTTTTTTTCCCCGGGGGGGTTTCTCAAAAAAAGGAACAGAGATTGGATCCAGTCACACTGTAATGAAATTATTTGTTGGTGCTTGTTCTTGGAAATGATTGATATGTTACATGAATTCCATCAACTCTTTTTTTTTTTCTTTTTCTGTATTTTTTATTGTAAGCTTTCATATAATTATCAAGCATATGTTATTAGCAGTTATAACCTGATGCATCTTCATTTTTATCATTCATTCACTGAAAACCTTAATCCTTTGATCTTTTAGGTTTCAAGATCTATCGGTGATGTATACTTGAAAAAGGCTGAGTTCAATAGGGAGCCTTTATTTGCTAGGTTCCGACTCCCTGAATCTTTCAAGAGTCCAATATTAAGCGCAGAACCATCGATTTCAGTTTATCAGTTGCAGCCACATGATCAATTTATCATATTTGCTTCTGATGGCCTTTGGGAGCACCTAGGCAATCAAGAAGCAGTTGATATAGTCCAAAATCATCCTCGCAATGTGAGATATCTTATCTCAGCAAAAATTGTTAATTTAATCTTTTGTTGGAGTGTTTCTCTCTTTTCGGAACTTATTAGATTAGGAAATACAGAAGCCAATTATGGGTTAGTAGCAGCTACTTTATCTTAGAGTTTGCGATGCTGGTAGTACATTATGATCATTCATCCACTATCAGTGTATTCCTCATTTGTTATATTCCAGCACCAACATTGTTCTCCCTAAAGCTTTTTATTAAGTATCACAACTTGTTTGAATGACATCCTTGGTTAGTGTTTAGGTCAGAGAAGCTCTTTTTATCCGTGTCCACTCTCCATGGTACATGTTTACTATTTATTACAATAAGCCTCTTTCCATTTGGTTGGTGAGTTGTGCCAATAGTCTGGTGGTAGCTTTTATTCTGCCTTACGCGTAGATCAATGTGAACTCTTTCTGTGTTTCACGCATGCATTTGCACAAAGCATGTTTTAGATATTTTATGTGCACCTTCATCCAGGGAAGTGCAAGGAGGTTGGTGAAAGCAGCTCTGCAAGAAGCAGCCAAAAAGAGAGAGATGAGGTATTCAGATTTGAAGAAGATCGACCGTGGTGTTCGGCGACATTTCCACGATGACATCACTGTGATTGTTGTGTTTCTTGACTCAAGTACTGCAAGCAGGGCTAGCTCAGTCAATACCTCTAATATATTCATGAGAGGAGGTGGAATCAACCTGTCTTCGAACTCGCTGGCTCCTTGTGCAACTCCTGCAGAAGCTGTTACCACGGAATGAAGCTGTATTCCATAATTTTTTCCTGTTGTATCATTCTCAGTGTGAATACCAGGTAGCTTCCAAGAGAGACGATGAAGGGCCTCCCTTCAATTCTTTAATGTACACTGAACTTTTAACCGGAACTGATACTTCCATTTAGCATCTGTGCCACCGAAGAAAGCTAGAATTGGAGAAATACAAGGTGACAGTTACCATAGTCAAATCTGGGAAAATTTTCTACTTTGTATCTGCTTATCTCCTCTCTGGAATTCTTATTTCTATAAATTGCAACACTTGGGGTTTTTCATTATGCCAGCTTTGCTTGGTTGCTGTCCTAAGTAATATTTGCCTGGCACTAACATGGGGAAAAATCTTGGCCGAACTTGCTTGGGGCAGATACTCGCAAACACATATGCTGGAGACAATGCGTAATGGATGCAGTTTTATTCGGGAAACAAGTAAAAATATTAAGAATGATCGGGTGTAAACATTGTAGACTTCAGAGTGCTTTGATTTGATGTGCTAAAAAATAAAGTTATGACTCAAGAAACAAGGGGATGCCCTCTAGGCAGGCAATGGTTTGATTGGTGATGATGGTGATTTAATATGTTTCTTTTTGCATTACTCTAATCTTGAGTTCTTTTTTTTTTTTTTTGTTAAATTGTGGTATATCTTCAAATATAAAATAAAAATATTATATATAGTGCATGGTATTAAGCATTTTATATGAAAAAATAATGTGAAAACAGGTGATTTTTAATTTAAATTAATAAATATAATAAATTATATATAAGGGATTTTTTTTTTTAATGTTCCAAAAAAAAAATAAAAAATAAAAAATATATATATCTCCGGGGCATCGCCATGGAGTTCGCTTGACTGACTGTGGTAAGTCTTGTTAACGTGGGGCTGTTAATAGGGTATACTGATTATGTAGGTCCTACATCTGAGAACATGTGGCCTGGTGCATACCCGAATGCTTTCGGGCATACGCAAATTTGAGCACAATAGCATTGCTCCAGAATTCTGACCTCTGCTGGCACATGTTGATGCAAGCTATCATTGTTCTTAGTTTAGTGAAAGACGTGATTACTGTTCTGTGTGGAGGGCAAGCCAAAGAAGACGATCACACCTTATAGTTGTACTGTCTGAATGATCCAGAGGTTTTTGCACGGACGGAAGTCCCCTTTGGCATGATTTTTCTATCTTTTACGGTGCAACGTAACACTTTTTTTTTCTTTTTTTTTTTTTGAAATGGATGCAACGTACTCCACTTTAAAAAGTAGCCAGTTGCCGAGTGTTACCTGGTTTCAGCATATACTCGTATGGTCGTGTTGATGGGAACCAGAAATTAAAATAAACAGGAAAAATGCCTCGACGGTTGGAAACTTGCAGGCTTTAAGTATTCGAAAGTGGGTATTATTGGGCCTTGCTTGCTCTTGGACCCAAAAGTCGAATGGATATTCTCCTGCTGTTTTGTCCCGACTCCTGGGGCCGAGGGATGAAATGCATTGTCTCTACTGTCAAAGGGTAGCCAAGAACAATACACCAACGACACTTGTTTCTTCTGCCTTTTTCCTGGTAATGCAACACTTTTACTTTGCTTGATTCTGTTTCAACCAAACAACAGGCAACCATAAAACATAGCGAGATTTTTTTATTTTTTATTTTTTTTTTTTTCACATCGGAGGCATCAGAACATACAAAAATAAAATAACCACAAAAGGCTAGGAGGAAAAAGGGACTTACGAGGTGAGGGAAAGACAGCTTTTTTATCCTCTCTCTCTCTCTCTCTCACTCGTCAGAGCACATTCTGGCTTAAACTTAATTGACCCACAAGGAAGGCCTCCATTATGTTTCACCTAATTTTGTCGCCATTACTCACCGCTCCTCAAACCCCGTAAACAAAGGCAGGCCCCATTCTCAATGCCACCATCGGGGCAGTGGATTCAGTACAATGCGTAGCCAGTTAGCCACTTCACTTCACTGCGGAGGAGTACCGTCTACGTGCCAATGCCCTCCTGAAATGTGTTCGGAAGTTGGATGTTTTTTGTCACTCACTTTCCAGATTTTGTGCGTTTGGTTTAATTGTTGAATTATAAGAATGGCTGCTCGAATTCAGTTGCTGCCAATTTATATACTAAGAAATGTTAGATGACCAGATTGTAAATATGTAATTGACCAGAAAAACATTGCGGATTTGCACGCTCGCAAAGAGAGGGCATGTCATAACGCTCGTGTTAACTATTATTTTTTTTTTCTCATTATTAATTATCAATTGCCAGTAAAAAATCATTAGTCACTGATTATTTATTGTGAGTTACGGGAGAAACCGATGGATAATTTTATTTTATTTTTTTAACGTTTTAAAGACCGATATTTGTATTTATCTCTCTCTCTCTCTCTGTTTTTTTTGGGGGGGGGGAGGATGGCTTTACGAGGATTTTTGGTAACGAATGACGGGCAATACCTTTGCTTTTATGATTCTTTTTCTCGAATGTTCCTAGTCAATACGGTCAACGCAGAGATCGACTTAACAAACGGGCATGGGACAGAAGTCAAGATGCTACGAGAATGGCAAGTTAGTTTGTACAGTTGAGAGTTTTCGGTCAAAAAAAGAGAAAGAAAAAAGTAGTTCAGTTAGAGTCAGGTTTTGGAGAAGCAATAGTTGAATTTTGGGGCAACTGGGTGGTTAGAAGTAGATCCTGCTTCAGTACTAGAGACTCGTCCCACAAAAGGATTCTTCGCAATCAAGCCAATCCGATATCTCTCGGGCTGCTTTAGAGATTAGAGGGGGAGGATCATTGGCAGCGAAAGAAGAAGGCTTGCTTCTTTTCTTGCCCTTTTATATCATATGATCATCCTAGTTTGTACCCGTCTGTTGCTTTCTCGACTGGCCTTGGTTTGTAGAGGAGTATGTTGTAGGTGAAGTACATTTGGCTCATTTATGGAGCCAACAGAACCCTTCTTTCCCATTTCAAAACCAACAGTGCCTCTGAGAAAAAAAAAAGAGAGAGAAAAGAAAAAGAAAAACCTGCAAACTTAATGCCATTTGCAGGATTTATTTCAATCCCCCCACGCCTTCTAGGATGGATTTGTCTGTAACAATAAAGACAATGACAGTTTTGACTCTTGGGTTCGCGTAACCAAGCACACACTTAAACCGTAGCGACTAGCCCAGGCAATGGCGAGGAAAACAATTGTATTCCTATTATGAGGAGTTTCCGCATGGCAAAGCAAAGTTAGCAAAAGCAAGAATGCCACCAGAAACAAGACAAGTCTCGTGTCCGTGCAGTGGTCACCGTTCTTTTACCAGTAATTTACTGTGCGTTTGACTCCTCTTTTTACCCACTGGTCTGTCCAGAGGGACCTTCCCCTCCAAAAAATCTGTCTGCTAGTTTTGCAGAACTTACTTCCCCAGTATTGATTATTTAAGAAGTGGGAGAGAGAGTGTGGTTGTGTAGGGGCTGAGTGAGAGTGGACTTCCAATTGAGATTTTCCACGGATGTGGCCAACTCATCAAGTACAAATTACCAAACCCGAGTTGCCCTCCCATCTCTCTCTCTCTCTCTCTCTCTCGAGCCCCTACCCCCTTCACCACCTGCACCAACTTTGTCCTGCATTTGTTCTCTGTCAAGTCCTTATTCTCTCTCTCTCTCTGTCTCTGTCTCTCTCCCCCCCAACATTTTCTCTTGCTGAGCTCAAGCCGGTAATAGTTTATTAAGAGATAATATAGCTCACTTAAAACATTAATATAGCAAAACAAGATTAAGCCATGCTTTTTTGTTCCGTTTCTTCTGATCATTTTGAAGAGGAGTCTTTTCTGAATTCCGGGTTCACCCTGATAAATCGCTCTCTCTTTCTCTCCCTCCCCCTATCTGTTGTAGTACTTATCTAGCCATTTTCAGTTTGCCTTACTAATTACATTGAGTTAGACAAAATCACTGTATTGCGAGAGAGCACTCTTCTTTTCTCGTTTTTGGCTGTTAACAACAGAAATAATCTTTCGGCCAATGCATCCTTTTCTGCATCTTTCCAGCCAACAGATGAAATGGGTGCTTCTCGGACTTCGTCGATAGCAAAATTTTTAGGAGAAAATCATCTTTTGGAAACCAAAAGATGAAGTTGGTTGGCGCAGAACATTTCCAAAAGCTACATTTTCCAGTCTAGATTTCTGAAGCTTTTCGCAAAACAAACATAATACTCATTTTGGCGCAACCCACCTCCTTTTTATTCCGAAAGAACTCGCAGATTCCTCCCAAAAAAATGAAAAAATAAAACCCATCTTTTCCTACATTACTCCCCTTTCGCAATCCTCTGAAGCAACATTCACGGCGGTGGAAGCCGAGAGGACAACGCTGCCAGTTTTAGAGAGAGAAAGAATGGGTGGTTGTGTCGCCTCAAAGCTGAAAGAAGAAGAAGAGGTAGTAGCTATATGTAGAGCGAGGAAGCGCCAACTAAAGCTAGCTGTAGAGAGAAGATATGTGCTTGCAGAGGCGCATTGTAGATACTATCAATCCCTCTATGCGGTGGCAGCAGCAATAAAGCTCTTTGTAGCCCGGCATTCTTCACCAACTTCACCATTTCTCATCACTTTCCCTTCTCCTTGTTCATCTCCGCCACCACCCACTGAACAGAATGTGGTAACAAACCCAATGTTTCTTCAGCAAAGACCATCCGAATCATTTGAAGCCATTGCTTGCGACTCCTTCATTTCCTCATCATCTTCAGATTCCAGTGAGGAAGAGACCAAGGAGGAAGTGGAGAAAGAGGAACAAGGTTTTGAGTACTTATACATGCAAATGCCTCCAACAATGACACAGTCGCCTCAGGGAGATTTTGGGTGGGATTTCTTCAACCCTTTTGATAACATGAGACCAGAGATTATAAGTGGGTACAGGAGAAGTTCTGATGATGATCTGAGGGTGGTGAGAGAACAGGAAGGGATTCCAGAGCTAGAGGAAGAAGAAGATGATAGAGAAGAGGAAGAGAAAAAAGTGTTGCATGTTGAGGACAAAGAGAAAGCAGAGGTCGAGAACTGTGGGGCTGATGTTGTTAAGGTAGATGAAGCAGATGCTAATAGAAGCCAAGCAGAACAAAAGGGACTTAAAGTGATTGACTCACCAGAGGGAGGTAGGGAGCTGTTGGAAGCTCTCAAGGACATTGAAGACCATTTTATTAGAGCTTATGTCTCTGGCAAGGATGTATCAAGAATGCTAGAGGCTAACAGGATATATTGGCAATCTGGGTTGGAGGAAATTAAAGGTAGTCTTAACTAGTTCTTTTATGATTATGCGAGGATTAATATTTAGCTGGATTATTTGGTTCTGTTGAGAGCAATCTGCTACTATTATTTGAGACACCCTATTGTGCTTCTATAGGGTTTCTTTCCCATCTATACACAATTTCTTTTGTTTTTTTTCTTTTGTTTTTTTTTTCTGGTTCTGTTAACTTTACTACGGTGCCCAGAAGGAACAGCATGGCTCTTTCATATGCTTACCTTTATGGGAAACAGAGTTTCTCAACAAGGGTGTAACTTTGTCCTTCTAGTTTTTCAATCGCTGAGATTTTAGGCCTATCTTGCTGTTTTATTATGTGGGTCTTCTTCCTCGGCCCGTAGAATGTTAATTCTTGTCTGATTAAGGTAATAAGATCCAACAAGACAGAAATTCTCTATGAAGCTTCCTTCTTTGCCTTTGTTCTTCCGTTACTTCTGTTATGTTTTCCGCTATGTTTGACTTTTTGGCCTCCTTTTTTTTCTACAAGATTAATGGTGTGCCTTTCACTTGCCTGCAATGTCTCCTGACAGGGCATGCACTCATCTCTCTGGACGATTTGTCTTGCTTTGTATGTATCAAAGCAATATAGAATTCCTAGTTTATTTCCTGCTCTTTCACATTGTGGCGAGCATTTTCTACCATTATTTATGAATGATGTCTATCGTCCTCCATATACTGATTTTCATCTCCTCTTTAATCAGAAAACTCAACAAAACTCATTCAATCTATTACATGGCACCGCTCTGCTTCATCTAAGCCTTCATCATGTAAAAGCCTTGTGGCATCCAGTTCCAAGGGCTCTTCAACTTGGACAGAGTTTAAGAATGATCTCTTTGATGATTTTGGAGGAATGGATTCAGGAAGCCATTCTTTGACCCTTGGACGGCTTTACGCCTGGGAAAAGAAGCTCTACGAAGAGGTTAAGGTAAGTTAACAACCTCAATTAGCTGCCTTCCTAATTTTCATTTTCTTTTTTTAGTAAGACTAGTTGTCACTGTTAACTAGCAAATGTTGCACTTTCTTTGCTTGCAAAAATGAGGGGAAAAAAGGCAAGGAAAAAAAATGCAATGCCTGCTGCCGGATGAATAAGAATCTGACTGAGACCTATAATTTGTTTTTCTCTTTCACTTTCTAATTTCTCGATGGTCATTCCTCAGGCTGGAGACAACACACGTAAACTATATGAAAGGAAGTGTTCACGACTGAGAAATCAGGATGTCAGAGGAGATGATGAACTCTCGTTGGACAAGACTAGAGCTGCAGTTAAAGACTTGTATGCCAGGATTTTGGTTGCAATTCGAAGTGCTGGATCCATCTCAAAGAGAATTGAGAAACTAAGAGATGAAGAACTACAGCCTCAGGTCGTAGAGCTATTAAAAGGGTAAGGAAGTTGCCTTTAAAAACCCAACACAATTGTCTTCAAATTTCATTCTGGGTTTCCCTGGTTTTCTCATTTATCTTCTTCCATGTGCAGCCTTTCTTGCACCTGGAAGATTATGTTGGAATCCCATGAAACCCAGAACAGGATTCTTCTTGAAGTTAAAACCTTTGCCTCTCCCTCACATGGAAAGTTCTGCAATGACTCTCACCGGCTTGCCACACTTCAGCTTGAGGCTGAGATTCAGAATTGGCGTGCATGCTTTATTGAGTATGTTGCGGCCCAGAAAGCATATGTGGATGCTCTTCATGGTTGGCTAACCAAGTTCATAGTCCCTGAAGTTGAATTCTACTCCAGGACCAGGAGTTCAGCAGCAGTGCCATGTAGAGCCACTGGTCCCCCATTGCTTGTGATTTGCTACAATTGGCTATCTTGGACTGAGAAGTTGCCAGATAAGTCAGTGTCCTTGGCATTGAAAAGCTTTTCAGAGGATGTGAGGGCTTTGTGGGCTCAGCAAGGGGAGGAACAACGCCAGAAGAGGAAAGTTGACAGTCTAGCAAAAGAACTTGACAGAAGAACTCTGGCATTCCAGAAGGCAGAGACCCGGTTCATTGAATCCAAGCTTATAGAATATAGATCAGAGTTGGATGCAGAACACCGAAATGATCCCTTGACAGATAAGAGAGATCAGTTGGACATTTTTAGGATCAAACTGGATTTAGAAAAGGAAAGACACCTCAACTGCATACGGGAAACACAAAGGATCACCTTAAATGGGTTTCAGACTGGATTGTCAACGGTATTTGAGTCGTTAACAGAGTTCTCCAAGGCTTCCATGAAAATGTACATTGACCTAGTGAATTGCGTTGAGAACGCTAGAAAACTAGAGAACCAGTCATATATAGATTGCTCCCAGGTTGAAGAAAATGCTAGCGGTTGACAGGGGTTGGAGTATCTGGATTTTGGGGACGGGATTGGTTGTACATTAGGCACCATGTCAAAGCTGCTCGCTGAGACAAATTGGTTTGTGTTCAGGCATGTTTATCTGGCAGTTAGTTACTGCGTTAGTATTTATTTAATGTCACATTACCCCTTTTATGCAAGGCTCCCGACTTTCCCTCCTTTTCACATCTTTCATGGGTGATAGCATGACCCATGAGAGTGGCAAAGGCGAAGCTCGAGCGGGCAATCCTTGTAATTACTCGCACTTTGGTGTTGAATAAAGGAATTTCACTTGATTTTCAAAGAAAGATTGTTCTTTGCCATGGTTCTCGGAATATCCAAATCCCAGCTTTTACCCGCGAGCCCGGACATAGGCCTTTATCTGTCAACCATTTTGGATTCTCGAAGGACTTGCACGGGATTGATTGGCCCAACAAAGATTTTCAGTAACCCTTTGGGGCCCGAGACGGCGAAGACCGGGTGCTCTATCCGTGTTACTGGAGTTTTCTTCAACCTCTTGAAGTCAATTTTTCTTACTGCCAAATAGCCCATAAGCCCAACCCAACTTTGGCGAGAGTGCCGGTGAGACAATGCAGGCCCTCCAGTTCAGTGAAAAGCAATCGTGCTCTTTCTCGGCGCCAGAGGCTGCTGCCATCAGTTCGTCACTAAATCCATCCACAACCCAGGTTGCAGTAAGAAGAAAAGTTCGTGACTCAATCTACCCCCTAGCTTGATTCCAGGTTTATTTACAATAGAAGGTTGCTCAAGGCATGGAACACTGGAAATCAGTAGATTAGCAGAAGATTATCTCTCCCTTTGGTCATCCCCGGGTCAACTGGACGCAGGCAGGAGATCCGTCCCCAGTTTCACTTGGTCCAAGAAGCATATGAAACCAAAGCTTCTCTCTCTGTGGAAAACCCTAAGCCATAACAGAGATGGAAGAAATGATATGCCCAAGGGCCTGCGGGCAACTGCAGGTTTTGCTTTAAAGGATCCCGCAACTTGATTTGTTTCCTGGTTTCCCATAAACCTTAATTGCAAAGAACCAAAGATCTCAAAGTGGAAGGGCGAGATCATGCACATAGCTTAAAGCATCAAAAACCTAGGCACGTCCTTTGCAATCTGGGCATAATTCAGATTACCTTTTGTGTCTATTCATGGTTTTGTACAGTATGAAATGATACACATCCTAAGAAGAAGCTTGGCTATGATCATAAAAATGAATAATTACAGGTTTTTACAATTTGAGTCACATTTTTTCCCTACCTCAGATAAAGAGAGACCAAGAGTTGAGAGAAAAGTATGAATTCACTAACTACAGTAGCAGGGGAGCGTATGCCGAGAAATGGGACGATGTCCACCTGCAGCCAACTCTCAACTGCTGATCCCACCACTGCACCAGCCACAAGCCCCCCTATAGTTATTACAGTTGCTTTCCCTGCAAAAGCCAACAACATCACTCTAAACAGTGCAAAATGTTATGATGCAGTAAATTTTGTCTGTACCACGGAAGGACAACTCATAAATTACCTTCAGTCCCCAGGGGATGATTAGTAATCTCTTGCTTAAGGAAAGTAAATTTCATACTTATCTATTGACGTTGTCAGTTAATGGAAGAAAAGCTGAATAAACAAGAAAGATCCTTACCCAGCTTTACATTCTTTCTGGTCATGAAGTACAAGGAAGTCCCGAAACTCGTAGCTAACAGAAGTCCAGGGACATCAGCTCCAGCATAAGGCACTACTGATGACGTAGAAGTGCCATTAACATATGTTAAAACCATCAGAGCTCCATATACCCCTGCTTGTATGCCCAGGTCACCAGCAGATGGTGTTTGCACCGAAATGGGTGCACTCTTAATGGTAGTCTGAAGCCAGTGGGGCATTGATCCCATCCCACGGCCATTTACAGGTTTAACATCAGCATAGCGGATGCCACTATTTGCAACCTTCCCTGCTCGACGCTGAGTTAGACTCCGCATAAGCAACATATCATATGCAGCCTCAACCTGAAACACAATGTTAACCATAGAGCAGATAAGCAAATAAAATCTTATAAAACATGATTAATATAAAGATTTCTCCCGGCACAATAAAATCTCAAAAGAAAGCAGATACTATTCATTAAAAGATTACTCCTGCGATCTTCCCCTGTGTTTAGCATCGCTGTAAGAGATTATTATCTTCACCGAAGTTCCAAAAGCAAGTCAATTTATTGACATAGTATAGCTGCAAGGAAACCAACCATTCAACAAGCTTGGAATACTGGGCCACAGAATGGCACCTCAAATTCAAATCTTCGTACTTAAAATCCCTACAAGTGTATGCAGAAAGCACGAAGAAAGCCAAAATTAATATTTTGTGTGGCCGCAGTTTACGCAATCCAACCAAAAACAAGCACAGAAAATCCAGGACTGACATGAAAGAGAGAACTAATCCAGCTCTGGGCCAAACCAAAGAAAAGTTGAAGATTTTTCTAGGCCGAATCTTAGCATTCCTAAAACCCACTGGTCAAAAAGTTCATAAGTTAAACATCATAACTTCCAAAGCATCCTAACTTTCAACAGAACTGAAAAAGGAAACAATTAGATCAATGCTCGGGAATGGGAATGCCTTAACTTTTACATCAAATTAGTTAGTGAAACGCTCGATGATGAGTGAGAACCAGTCAACATAAATAAATAAATAATAAACCGCAGTGAATTGGTCCAGAAAAAGGAAAAAAATTAACAGCCCCAAATAACAGAACTGATAGAATCACGCTGAGTACGGGAAATCATTCGCGCCCCATTCGCCCCAAAACAAAAGGCCCACCTGAGCAATCGCCTCCTGGTCGTCTTTGCACGTGGCGAGAGCCGCCTTTTTCGCGCGAAGTATGTCGTCGAAAGAGGCGCCATCGGAGACGCCGAGGAGCTTTAGGGCGTTCTCCACCGACATCTCGAACGGGGCGGAGTCGTCGGCTCGTGAGCCGGCTCGGGCGGTGCGCCACGCTAGCGCGCGCCGGTATGGCACGATTAGAAGTCCCCTCCAGGGCCCGTTCTCGAACGGCTTCACTCGGGCGGCGTTAGAGTTCTGATTGGGGAGGTGAGCCCGCGGCCGAGGGACGGCCGAACCGGGAGAGAGGCAGTTGGGGCGGACGGAGAGAGTGGCTGCTGCCATTTCCAGCGAACACCACATAAAAATGAGGCTGGCTTTTGAGTAAGAGAGACGAGTAAATAAACTGCAAGTGACCGTACAAATCGACGGTTAACGCGAGATTTTGGCTGTGGGTATGATGTGGCGCGGTCCTGTGTACGTGTTCCTTAAAATGCGGACCGTCCGATGTCCCTTAAAAAAATAACGATGTCCTGTTCTTTGTTTCTCGGACGTTAACGACGACCGCCTCCCTCCTTTTGGGTCGTTGCAATGATGCCGTGTTTCTTAAGCATATATCACACGGGTTGCGGAGATATTATCGGACCAACCCGTCGATTCGTTTCTTGCAAGTAAAAACTTCAGGAAATGCTCCAGCCAAAGCAAGCATTTGCTCACACAACACGCATTAACTTATTGTATTTCTTGTTTTGTTTAACTGATTACGACTCAATACTTAATTCAAAACGTAGTTTCAGAGACGAAGCTAATGCCCCCCGCAAATTATTATCTCTCTTCGGGCCGTAACTGTGAGAATATAAAAGCGTCACTGTCACGCCCTGAGAGGGCATATCATTGCTGCGGGGATGATAATATATATATATATATATATATATATATATATATATGCGTAGATAGTTCTGTCTGCCGACACCACTTGTACTGTTAGGCAAATAAGTTGGAGCCCCAGAACAGTAAACAGAATCTGCTTTGCTCGCCTGACATTCACACGCCCGCCTTGTATAGTCCAACTGCACGTTCAAGATGTGGATGCAGCAGAAGTGGGTTCTGTTGCAAAGCCCAGGCTTTGCAAATCTAGGCTAATAATGGAGACGACGACAAGGACAGGAACAACAAAAATGCGGTCATTGTTGGTTCTGGCTGGGGCGGTCTTTGGGGACGGGTCTCTTCTTTACTCGCTCTGCGAGGTACGCGGTTTTCCGCGCTGACCGTTTTCTGGGTGTGATCTGCGGTGGAAGAATTACAATTGAGATTGTAGGGATCATGGGCGCAGGTGTCATATGTATCTCTTCGTGAATTATAGGATAGATCGCATGTGACCAGACTGGGGACCGCAAACCAAGTCGTGGGACTTCCTTCGAGAAGGAAAACTCTGCCAAAGATTGTGCGAGTAGGGGAAGATGAGCTGCCCGCCCATACTTTCCGCAACCTTAACAGAGGCTTCTATGAGATCACATCCCACCTTCCATTTTGAGGTTATTTCCTCCATTAGTGAAGCTTGGAAGTCAAGTATTGTCACAACAGTCGAGTTAATCTGATGCGACCGAGGTGTCACGGGCTGGAGTGTGAACACTCTTCTCGATAAAGCCGTTTATGTTCGACTGAGGTCACGGGCTCGAACGGACCCTGTTTATTTATTTTTACGGACCAGACAAAGCAACCTCAAAAGAACAAAAGAACAGAACATGTATTAGTTAATATCGAAAAATAGTTAGTTTAAATTAACACAAAATTTTAAACAGAGCACTTGAAAGTGTCTCCTGCGGTGTGAGTTAGTTTATATTTTATATTGATAAAATATAAAATATTTGATATGTAATATGCAAATTAATCATAATTATTTATTTTTATTATTTTTAATACATTTATTTAAAATATTTGTTGTCGAAGGGCGAGTGTTCGTTACAATTAATTAATTAATTAATTATTTTATTTTTTAAAGTATAACGAATTGAAACAGGAATTTGTGTGTGTGGGGGGGGGGGAGAGAGAGAGAGAGAGAGAAAAGGACAGTTAAGCAAATACTACCCATTCTCTCCTTCTTCTCATCCGCGGCTGTGCACAGCACAAACACGAGAGTCTCGTCTCGCTTCGCTGTGTCCCGTCGCTCCCCGCCTTGTCGCTGTCCGTGGATTTATTTTATTTTTATTATTATTTCCTGCCATTAATTACCTAAAAACGAGATTATTATATATATATATTATTTATTTTTTAATTAAAAGAAAGAAAGAAAGATAGAGAAGAAGAAGACAAATTTATGTTCTTTCCTAGTTTAGTTTATGAATTTGTAGTGAAAGAAATCAAAATAAAATTTACTAATAATTCATCAGATCTCAGTTATTAATATTATAAGTCCCCCCCCCGGCCTCTGCTGCTTTCTCCGGAGTCCTTCGCGCTATCTCTCCTGTTCTTACCGGACAGCCAGACAGACAGACCGACAGGCAAGAGAGAGACAGATCGCAGAGAAGTAGTAGAGGGAAGGTACGTTTTTATTTTCAGATCCAACGAATCTCCAATTACCGTATCATTCACACTCTTGGTTTGCTTTCTTTTCTTTTTCTTTCCTTTCTTTTTCTTTTCTTGTCTCGATTCTTGCTTCCATTGATAATGATGGTGAGAAGAAGTTTGTTCGTTTGGTGCCCTTCCCTTCCTTTTTACCACTTATTTTGGAAGCTAACTTCTCTTTGACCTCAATTTCGGGACCAATACAATCCTGCTCAAGTGGCTTGCTTTTTCGTTTTTTTTTTTCTTCTTCTTCTTCTTCTTCTTTTTTTTTTTTTAATTTATATTTTATAAATTGTTTTTCTTTATTATAAAAAAATTTAAATTCTTTCCCCCTTTGGTGATTGGGATTTTATTTCGGTGCCGATAACTGTTCAAGCAAAAATTTTCCACGATTCCGTTATAATTATACAGTGGTCTTTTCGAAGTTTCTGGCTGGGGTTCTTACTGATTAGATTAGGTCATACACCCACGCACACACACTCGAACCATTTTTATTCTTTTCCTCTTTCTTTGATTTTTTTTTTTTTTTTGCACAAAAAGAATGAAAAAAAGAAGGAGAAAAAGAAACTGTGTGCAATTCTTGTTTGTTTTGGCTGTGGCCACTAATTTATCTTTTATTGTTATACCATGGAAATGAAGACTCTTGGGGGCAATGGGTGTGGCGCAAAACAATTTCGATATGGAGGAGGGGACACTCGAGATTGGCATGGGTAAGCACCCCACTTTCTTCACTTTTCCCTTGCGTTTTTTTTTTTTTTGGTCATTTTCTTTTTTCCTTTGTTCTCTTTTTGGTTTACTGCTTATTTTTCTCAATTTACCTAAAATTCGATTGATCTGGTCGAGCAGAATATAGAACCGTCTCTGGTGTTGCTGGACCTCTTGTTATACTTGATAAAGTTAAGGTACATATCATACCCATCTTTTGCGTTCTTGATTGATTTTCACTGTTTTTATTGCCTCAAGAACTGCTGATTAATGCACTTGCCGATATAATATGCCAGGGACCCAAATATCAAGAGATTGTTAATATTCGTTTAGGGAATGGAACGACACGACGTGGTCAAGTCTTGGAAGTTGATGGAGAGAAAGCTGTTGTCCAGGTCTTTTGTTGTTTCCCTCTGATCGCAGCTTCTCTATAAGTTAGTTGATTCTCTGTTCTCTTAGAAAATGGGTTGAAATTTAATGTTTTGTGATTTGAGAAATAATGGTGCTTCAAAAGAGACATTTCTCCCTCCCCTTTTTTTCTTTGTGCCCCCAGGGTGTTTTCCTGGTGGGATTCAGATCAACAACTTGCAGTGGACTGTTTTTCCCCAAACCTCGTATGAAACAGATGCATTTGTTTGGTAGCTGAATGCATTGCTGATCTAGTTTCTTATTCATCAGGTGTTTGAAGGAACATCTGGGATTGATAACAAATACACTACTGTACAATTTACGGGAGAGGTATAGACCTTATTCTTTCTAATTTTTCTTATTCTTGGTAGTGCAATGTAAAGTAAGATAAATCAGAGTTGTTCATGCCAGTGGACTGTCTGTTACTGAACATGCTAGGTACATCTACATTATAATTTACTTCTTATTTGGGAAGCGATCTGCATATTCATATGTAACAGGCACATGACAAATCTTTTTTCTAAATTAATGTCATTGGAAATTGGTTATTTCTTGGTGTTTAGTACATTGGACCACAGTCTTGGTGAAATGGCACTTTATTTTATTAAGCGAGCTTCAATTTCTCACTTCCTTTCCCTCCCATGTTTTGTAGGTTTTGAAAACTCCTGTATCATTGGATATGCTTGGGCGAATTTTTAATGGTTCTGGGAAGCCTATTGATAATGGTCCTTCCATTTTGCCTGAGGCCTACTTGGATATTTCTGGTAGGTTCTCTTAAATTTTCTTGTAAGCATGCTCTTCTTTTATGTCACACCTCCTTAAATACTTGTGATGTGCCTTACTCAGGGAGTTCTATTAACCCTAGTGAGAGAACCTATCCTGAAGAAATGATACAGACTGGCATTTCTACTATTGATGTCATGAACTCTATAGCCAGAGGACAAAAGATCCCTCTGTTTTCTGCTGCTGGTCTTCCCCATAACGAAATAGCCGCCCAAATTTGTCGGCAGGCAGGACTGGTGAAGCGATTGGAGAAGTCTAACAATCTTCTTGAGGTAAATTTTTGCATATCTGAGTGGCTAAATTTGTTTCAAAGAACCTAGCAAACACAGCATGAGAGTGCTGTTTCATTTCTGATTATTTACAACTTTTTTCAAATATCAATTGCATAATCATAGATAAGTGATTAACTTGCCCTGCAAATTTCAGGATGAAGAGGAGGACAATTTTGCTATTGTATTTGCAGCTATGGGTGTAAACATGGAGACTGCACAGTTCTTTAAACGTGATTTTGAGGAAAATGGGTCAATGGAGAGGGTTACTCTTTTTCTTAATTTGGTAATATATTTATTTTTCTTGTGAAGACATAAGTCTTTTGACCCTGTTACCCCAGGAACTGAGTTTTGTTATGCTAAGGTGGTAATTTATGTCTCTTCTGCCTTTCTTCCATGCAGGCAAATGACCCAACAATTGAACGTATTATCACACCTCGTATTGCTCTTACTACGGCAGAATACTTGGCATATGAATGTGGGAAGCATGTTCTTGTCATACTTACAGATATGAGTTCTTATGCTGATGCTCTCCGAGAGGTGAGAAGAAACAAGCCTTTACTTTGCACCGTCTAGGATGTACCTCAATGATATTTGTACAAACACTAGAAAAAGTAACTTATGGTATGGTGTATTCTCATCTTCTAGTGGTTGCGCTCAGAATTCCATTGCTCAAAGATAAAAATTTGCCTTGCATGTACTATTTTATGCACCACTGAGAGATAAAACCACTTATCTGTTGCTGACTAGTGACTGCTGCTGCAGGTGTCTGCTGCCCGAGAAGAAGTGCCTGGAAGGCGTGGATATCCCGGGTATATGTATACTGATTTGGCAACAATATATGAGCGTGCTGGACGAATTGAAGGGCGGAAGGGCTCCATCACACAAATTCCAATCTTAACTATGCCAAATGATGGTGTTGTATTTTCAAACTACCTTGAATGTACCCTGCATCTGTCCTTGGAATAGATTGCTTTAACATGAAAATCCCTTTTGACCAGATATAACACATCCTACCCCGGATCTTACGGGATACATTACAGAAGGACAGATATATATTGACAGGCAACTCCACAATAGGCAGGTGAGGATATGTGAATTCTAGAGCATGCTGTTTACTAGTTCTGGTTTGGGTCATGGACATGGACCAGACACCAGAGTTTGGACTGGCCCTTTTGTGACTTTGAACGCCTCAATGTGTTCATGTGATCTAATATGTATTATGAGCATGCCATCATTTTTAGCACTCCTTGTATGGTTTACCATCTTTGATGAAGAATTTGGTCTATTGGGATCAGTGCCTACAAGACATACAACAACACAAGGATTGAATCTTAGTTATGTTGTTGACCAATTCTGACGCGTATTTCTGCGCTCTGGAAAGGTTATATTTGATTGAATATTGACCTATCTGAATTGGGCAGATATATCCTCCAATCAATGTCCTTCCATCACTGTCTCGTCTGATGAAGGTGCAAACTAATCTTCCTGAATATTCAATTTGTTGTTTTTCTTTTTTTTTTTTTATGGTTTGGGAGGGTTGTTGTCTAGTGCAAGGTTGCCATTGAGATGACATATATATGGAGCCTGAGGCATATCTCAAGTAATATTGCTATTATTGCAGAGTGCAATTGGCGAGGGGATGACTCGCCGAGATCATGCTGATGTGTCCAACCAGGTCTGATTGGCAGCCACTGCAGTGTGCTCTCAGTTTTTGCCTCGTTTTAACTTGGCAAATATTTTAAGTGCAATTCTCTGTTTGATATTTCAGCTCTATGCAAACTATGCAATTGGAAAGGATGTCCAGGCAATGAAGGCTGTTGTTGGAGAAGAAGCTCTTTCTTCTGAAGACCTGGTCCTCTCTGTTCTTCTTCTTTCATCTCATGAAAGATTTCATTATTCTGTATCCAGCAATTCATTAGCAGACTAACAAGTTTCCTTTTGCAAACAGCTATATTTGGAATTTTTGGATAAATTCGAGAGGAAGTTTGTCACACAAGGGGCTTATGACACGCGCAACATCTTCCAATCACTTGATTTGGCATGGACACTGCTCCGCATCTTCCCTCGTGAGCTACTGCACCGTATCCCAGCAAAGACTCTCGACCAGTTCTATAGCCGAGATTCAGCGAATTGAGAACCTTAAAATGTCTGGGAGGAGCCTGGGATTTGTTGATTTGCCTGCTCGCCCCTACATTTGCAGCCCTCTTAATCGGCAGCAATAATAAGGGTTGGTATTTTGGGTTTTAAATAGAAAGTTACTGGGCCTATGAAAGGAAAACTCAAGTTGTTCAGATGATGCCTATATTCTTCCAGTGAGGACTCTTTCGATTTTGTAATTTATTAATAGTTGCTTGTGCGCGGTTATTGACTAATGGGGGGCTGCCTTGCATTGCAAGGCTCTTGTGAGATGCTTGTTGTATTGCCGTTGTTTTATATCTCATCTCTATGGATTCCTGTTTCCCTAATTCTTCCCTTGATAAGTTTTCTGTTGCTTCGGGAACTGAAATCCGATGTTCCCTTGATAAATTGGGAATGCATACCGCAATTAATCTGTTAATTTGGGTGAAAGACAACCGATCTAACGGAGAAGATTTTCCGGTTTTCAGTCCGGGCTCAATAAACTGTAATGAGAAGGTTGGCAGTGGCATGGATGTCACAACGAGGCGAAACGATCTTATGACAACTTGAATGACATAACGTGCCATATTGCTATGTGAACAAATCTGGAAAGCAAAACTAATTAGTGGGAAAAACCGAACAAAAATTAGTTGACAGTGTGAAGAGGATGCTCAAATGGAATATACAAGTAACCGTACGCGTAGAATCTACAAAGTTAATGTAATCATCAAAATTTTTTCTCTTGTTCCTGCATTAAACAAGATTTCTTAGGCTTCCACATTCTTGTTCTACCGAGCGGGGATATAGACCCACAAGTATTTCTTGATGTTTGTATTTTGAATCTGAATTGATTACACAGAATGTCAGCCTGCCTTTGATGTTCTTAGAACCGGTGGCAGGACAACTGAATCGAGGTTTGCGGGATAAGGAGTCCACAAGCCTAACCCACCTCTGCTCTCTTTCATACTGCTGCCACTTCCCTTAAACTCGCTCAAACTTTTTACCCACTCTACCTTCGAAGAATGCTCTCTGGTGTGTGGATGCAATATGAATAAAGAGTTATACTCGCAATTTGGGAACATAAAGAACCTGAATACCCCCTTTAGTCTAAAGACAACATAGCCAAAGCTCAGCTGGTCTCTTGGGGTGAAGAGGTTAACCTCGTTAAACCACAAGCAGCTGAACAGGTTGTTCAATGCTGTATGTTCACGTATGATAACAGCTCCCTCTGGTACATCTGCACTTAATAAATTCCAGTCAATACTCATGAAAAGCTATCTCACCTTATCAAAGAAACAAAGAAGAAATGGTATTGCACAAGACACAATCTATGGAAGCAAGGAATTTCCCTTCTTACCACTAACAATGCTTTTCTTTGAACTCCAAGGCTCCATTCCCTCGTAATAGTATATTTTCATGTGGAGATCAATGAGAGGTCGGGCATATCGTTTCCTCCGCTTGTTTGCATCAGCTTCCTCATATATACTATGATGATGTTTGTGCTGAGCAATAGCAAATGTATTCTTTCCACGCCATAAGTATCTGCAGATCAAGTATAGCTCATGCTTCTTATTATTATCTGTTCTTCCTCGTTATTAGCTACTTTTGACCACAGTAACAGAAGAATACACATACGCAGAGCCAATTAAGAATGTGAGACAGTACCTTTCTAGAATAAGCAATGGATCGACTATCAGCTCCATTTTACCATCAATCCAAATGCTGTACAGTGCTTGAGGAAATAATCTGTGAGTTAAAATTTTAGGAACTTTCCCATTCCTTCTGGGCTCATCATAAGGGGAATGTCTCAATAGAACAAGACGCCAAATACCAACCCATTGTCCCCCACTATTGTCCTTCTTAACAGTAGCATTTTCCTTAATGAATTTCAAAGATACCTTATCAACTACCATGAGGAAGCAAAATAGTCTCCGAGAACGCTCACTTATATTGGAAGGCTGATGGGGTACATCATATCCATCAAAAATCCCAGATGCAACCACAAAACTACATTTCTTGACATATTCAACATCCATTGGATCCATATCAGCACCACCATTATGCATAAACCCACAATGGACCTGAACGGCACAATAAACAAAGGCAAAAGAAAAACAATTTATCCCATAGAATGAGAATGAAAGACCAGTTTTCATCGTCAAGGCAATGGTAGATCTGAAGCTAACATAAAAACTGACAGAGCTTTGAATTTTGAATTCACCTTCATGGAAGTTTTTAATTTGAAACTTTCCTCTCTCTGCAACCAGCTTTGATGTCCTCCAAATAATGGGGTTGACTGAGATCCATTAACAGGATCACCTTCCATAAAATATGATAGATTCTTGACAATGTCATCTGGAGTTCGTCCCTCTGGAATGACTATTCTGTCAGGGTTATTGGCAACGGGTATCGGGCAACCTAATGGATACAAACAGAAGATGTTCAGATCATAAAAAGTAAAGAGAGACGAATAAATGCTTCAAAATGGATATATCATCTTAGCCTTACGGTGTTGTTGTGGCACAAATCCGAACGAGTTCAAAACATTATATACTTTGCTCTCTTTGTTACAAATTGCTGCACATCAAACAGTAATCTCTTAGTCAGATTAATATGAATTAATTAGATTCATTAAATCCAAACACAGCACCATATCTCTGATACTGTAAGAATCCAGCAGAAAATGACAAATCTGACACACATATACCATTTGCCTATGCTCTGTTTGGCTACTGGCATTACATAAGTAAACGGAGTGAAGTAGGCTTTCAAAACCAAAGTTTTTCACCCACTACGACCCAATCCCACAAACTAAGCCTGAAGCAGATTTTTCAATTCATCTCTCTCTCTCTCTCACACACACACACACACACACACACTCACGTACAAGTCATGAACTCACACACAATACAAATGTCATGAAAGAAACTAAATGAAAAAGAAAAATTATGCACATTACCTGAAAAGAATACATATGAAGATTGGCAAGACCAAATATGAAAGAACAATGCAATAAGAATGAGTAACATCCAAACTATGCCAGCCACAAGAACCAACCGAACAAATCCCCTCTTCCAAACCATCTTCACAGGATAATCACTGGGCAGCTTCCCTGAAGAAAAGAATCCACCTTCAGCATCATCTGCATCAGAATCATTAAAGTTACTCTATCTTTCCAGTCATCCTTAAAGAGAAACACCAATTGCAAACCAAAACCCGCCTCCCTCCCGCCTCTAAGTAGAAAACAAAGCAAGGCTACATGCTATCCAAAAATGACGGTAAAATTGACGTGATTTCTTCCACAGTCATCGATTACTAGGTAAAGAAAATATTCAGAATAAATCAGTAAGTGGGCTTTCCAAAAAAAAAAAAAAAAAAAAACAGAAAATCAAAATTAGAAAAGGAAAAAGAATTACCTTTAGAATGAAGAGGTAGATAACTGCTACTGGGCTCGGCTCTACGGTTTACGCGCATGGAAACGGAGCGTTGAATGTCACCCTGCATCACTCACTCTCCTTTCTCACGCCAGCCTATCTCCTCCTCCTCATCACTATATATATATATGTCGTGCGGGGAAATTCATCAAGATTCAAAGATAAGGGGCAGAGCTAAAAGAGAGATTTAAAAAAAAAAAAAGAAAAAAGAAAAAGTTAAAAGAAACCCGTACCCTGAAATCCTAAGCCGATTCTTCAAACTAAATGAAAAGAAAGCCGAAATTTATAAAGAGTTGCAACCCAACAGGAAATAAGGTGTCCGGATCTGAGAGTATAAAAAATTTAAAAAAAAAAAAGAAAAAGAAAAAGAAGCAAAAGTCAGATAAAGAAGGATTCAGATTGATCCGTTCGACATTGCAAAGCAACGACAGAATTGTGAGGTATCATATATAACATATAAATTCAATTCACTCCGCTCCCACTCACGCTGTGATTAGTTCATTTGTAATTTTTTACAAGATCCAAAGGCTAAGCGAGAAGAAGAAGATAGAATAATGGGCAACCAGACGATTCTAAAGAAAAGCAGCAATTAGTGTTGCAATTCGTAAACTAATTATCAGAAGTGCAGATAAATTGAAAGCTAATAGAAATACATTCCTTCTCTTTCTCTCTGCTTTTTTTTTTTTTTTATAAATTTTTTAAAGTTTAACCTGATCTGCAATGGCAACCCAATCCCCATGTCGTGGCTTGCACCTCAGACGCCGTCGTCGGGTGGGAACAAAAGGGCAGAGAAGGTTCTAATTTTTCCCATAACGACGTCGTACATCGCTTTTGCCTTCACAGAGGACTATTTCATAATGCGTCGCCGTTTTCTGTGGATTTATTTTTAACTTCTGAAAAGATATAATAATAACTCCTCGAGCAGCCTCGCTCTCTGTGGTGGTTATACATTTAGTAGTCGTAGACTCTCTCACAGCAGATAGAAAATTCTCCTCTTCTTTTCTCTCTCTTCTTTTTTGGGGGGGGGGGGGAGGTAACTGTATTTTCTCGAGAGAGCAGGAGAAGATGGAGGAGGAGGTGGTAAAATCGGAGATGGTGCTGCCGGCGCACCTGCCCTTCAAGAGGATACAGATGTACGACAAGTACCCTAAAGGCCAATCCAGAAGCCGCCATTGGAAACACCTCAAGCAGATCCTTCAGGCCGAGAATTTCCATAACTACCCTCCCGACCATCCCCACTGTATGCCATTGTCGATTCCTCCCTCCTCCCTCTTTACTTACTCGTAACAACAGAACAGAACAGAACAGATCGGACATTTGGAGGGAATCCCTCTAATTTGTTCTCTTGTTCTTGAATTCCCATCCTCAAGTTGTTATCTCTCCTTCAATTTTTCGAGTTATGCGTACGAATCGGTTGATCTCATTAGCATTTTTTTTGTTTTCCTGTTTAAGTTAGTTAATTTTTCGCTTTTAAGTGATCAAATTTTTTATTCCCCCGCCCCGGTTCTTTTTGAATTATTGGTATTCTTGCAGATGTTAACATTGAGTCGCCGCCCTCTATCCATCCCTGCAGGAGAATATGCGACATAACGGGGTTTGAGGTGTGTTTCCCCCCCTTTTCCGAAGCTCAATTCTCTTGTTACTTCGGGATGCATCTATACGATATGACAGAACAAAATAGTGGTGTGTCTTAACAGTTTTATTGGATGTTTAAGTTCAAGTTAGTGATCCGAGGTCGTCCATTCGGATCTATTGAATAGGAAATTTAGAGAGATTTCAAAAGCTTCTATACTCAATTTTCAAGTTTCAGCCAGAAAAACAAAAACCTTTCTATCCCCCTATTATCATCAGAACCCGTTTTCTGATGAATCTTTTTCCCCCTTTTTGAGGCTGAGGATAAGCTTTTTGTCGGTGCCCCACTTTTGAGTGGACTATCAAGCAGTTGATGATTGCTTTACTTGAATTAGTACTCTGTTAGCGCCAACCTAATATGGACGGGGATAAAAAGATGACTGAGGCCCATATCTGTCTCCCCATCTAACCTCGGGAATATTTCCAGCTGGTTCGCTAATCATCTTCTTGATTTCTTGAAGAATGTTGTGGTGATCTGGATTTTCATTTTGAGAATCACTCTCAGGCATCTTACTCTTGCAACCCGATGTTTTGTGCTTCTATTTGATTTAGCCCAAAGGGGATATATACATTGCTTAAGGCTGAAAACTTCTGTAGTTCGTTGCATGTAATGTGATCGAGAAAGTGATTAGCCCTGTTATGGCTATCATACATCATTGGTAGCTTGTCATTTTACAGGCTGTGTGAAACCAAAAGCATCGACATTTGGAATGCATACATTTTGATCACTTTGATACAATATTTTAGTGCGGAATACGGTATAAAGTAACTCATGAAACCCCCTTTTTCAAGTGTCCAACTTGTATTTATTTTCTCTATGGGTAATGTTTACATTGTTAATATGCAATTGCAGGCACCATACCTTGATCCGAGAACGAAGCTCAGATATGCAAATTCTGATGTCTTTAAGCTTGTAAGATCACTTCCAAATGAGTATGTTCAGAGGTATCTGGCTCTGAGAAATGCGGCTGTTGTTCTGAAGTAATCTTTTAACATTAGATGTGACAATCAACCCTTGTTTCTGTTTCTCATTTGAGTTAACCATACTATTTTGTGTCAATTTCAATTGGCCATGGTTATTGGTGTCTTGAAGAAGTGACTGCTGCAAGAGGTGGGAGAGTTTCCCTGTCCAATTTGTTTCGGACGCAAGCCTTTCACCTTCTGTTTTTATTTCCTTGGTAGTTGGGATTTGCTGCCGGCCAGCAATTTGAAGATTCTATTTCTAACCATCTCGCGCCTTGTGGGCTATGACTGTCCTATAGATCAAATAGTTGGTGTGAAAAAAAATGGAAAGAGTATTGCATAATAGCGCATGTTGGTCATTTCCTAGATCAAATTGTGTGGGATCTCGCGTGTATTGTAGGACTCTTATATATTTCTTTTTTTTTTTTTTTTAATCTTTTTGGGTCCGGTATATGTTTCATAATTTCAAAGTTCATGTCATGAGTACAAGCCTCATTTTATTTAGGGCGGACCTGTCTCTGGTCCGATTATGCTAATGGATCATATCTAAAACTTGTATTAAAACTTTTATACGCCGACCTTGGTCGGGTGCAAATTTGAGCATTGTTTTTATTTTTACGTGGGATTGGGAGGAATTTTAATCTGAACATTGGACCAGGATCATTTGGGCCTTAAAGATTTTTCCCTGGACGGATTGGGCCTACAGCTCCAAATTTCCAATATCGTTTGAAAATGGGTTGTCCAAGCAAAATCGGGAAAATGATAAACAGAAATAATAAATAGATACAAAAAAAGAATAAAAAAAGGAATAAAAAGGTCTTCTGCAAATTAAAGCCGTCGCCGGCACCGGTTTCGTTGCCCTGCATTGCCATTGTTGTCGTGCCATCGTTTGTCCCTGCCGCTTGCCGCTTTTGTCCTTTTTCTCAATGCCGCTGCTGGTGCCTATTCTAAAAATATCGACCTGAATAGGTGCAGCCGTGGTGTTTTGCTTGTTCTCAATTTCAAAAGATGGATTGCGATTTTCTCAAGTATGGAGCAATGAGGATATAATTAGTGTTTTCTTCCCTGATCATCGCGTAATTGGGATTTTTTTTTTTTTTTTTTAATGTAGCAATAGGATTTACTCATCATTAGCATAATCTCTCTCGGGTGGCTCCGTTGGGATTGTAAGGTAGCTTCATGCTTTTGGTTCTGTATTGGCTTTTTGATTGCGGAGAATGTGGATCATGATTTTGATCACTATCGTGTTTTGGGTTGCCTTCTGGGGAGGAATTGGGGCTAAGCTTAATGAAAAAGAGATAACAAAAGCGTACAAGTTGAAGGCTTTAGAATTGCACACAGATAAGAGGCCTGATGGACCAAATGCCCATGCTAACTCCAAAAGCACAAGTCCTCTTTATGAGATTCTCAAGGACGAGAAAGCTCGTAAATTGTACAATGATCTCCTGCGAGTTAAGCGCGAACGGCAAGTTCGTGGCTCTCAACATGGTGCCAAACGGCAGAAGATGGTTAGTAATCCTGAAGACAGAGAACGGGCAGCCTTTGCACGTGATCCTGCTACCAAGGCTCGCGAGGAGGAGAGGATATCTAGGAAGCTCGGAGAAGCAAATTGCAAGAATTATTGCAATGAATGCGAAAAAGGCAGCACCTGCAACACCGGCCTTCAAAAGAGAGACATCAGGAGTAGCAAAGGACGGGATTACGAATACTGAACAGGAAAAGATGCCTGGAGTCTCTTCGGAAAAGGTTGGTGAGGAGGATTATACTGCAGAGAGCTTTGAGAGAGTTGTTCTCATCCTCAAAGTTTGGTGGGGGTGGAAGATGTGGTCATCAAGTGTCCCAAGAGAAAGGGTTCCGCATTGGTTGTAATGGCAACTAAAGACGCGGCTGTGAGTTCATTAAACTACATTCTTTTTGTTTCTTTTATTCCCTCTTCCCTTCTGGTTTCCGAATTTTGTATCCTGGACCTATTGTCTTTCTTATTCCTCATTTTGGTGTTGTCTTCTGGCAGGTTGCTGCAAGAGGAAGTGTGTCAGGAAATCTTTCTAACCCTCTACAAGGCTTGCCCGTTCAACCATCTCCTGCGGCAGAATTTCCCAGTGTCCAAAGCTCCATGGAATCTGATCACTTGGATAATTTGGTCTGGGCAGGATATAGAGCCTATGAAGATTCAATTTCGGACAAACTTCCGAAGGTTTTGACTTAGACCCTTCTTTTTATTCCTACGTTGATCTTGATGCTTTTTGTTAGTGCAAATACCATAGGGTCCTCCATTAAAATATACTTCCAAAATTTCGACACGGTTTTAAGGGTTTAATTCTATTCCTTCGGAAAATGTTTTTGTTTCTTCATCTCTTTCTTCCTCAAAAAAAAAAAAAAAAAAAAAAAAAAACAGAACCAGCGAATCCTTGAATAAAAAAAAAAAAAAAAAGTTCGCCTCATTTTTTTGACGTTTACTTAAAAATTCTAACAAAGCAAAATTAAACAAGAAAAAAAAAATTGTAGTCTTTTATTTATCAAATAAGGCCGAATGGTTATTTATTAAGGTAAAATGGAAAATTGCAAAAGCCTATTTCTCCAGTACACCGCATGCCTAAGGCAACCGAAAGATCCATCCGCATAAATTTCATTATCTTGTAAACAAACAGTAAAAGAAAACTACATTAATGACAAAATAAATAAATAAATAAATAAATTATGCGGCGATTATTTTTTCACTAAAAATTAAGAAGTTGGATATAATTACAAATATATCCCCACTCCCTCCCTCGCGCGGATTGGAGTAAAGAATCGAAATAAATAGGAAGGAGCGTTCCACTGCCCATCTGTGTGTGTTTGTGTGCGTGTGAAGTTAGGCCCCCTGTAGAAACATTAGAGGACAATAAAATGGGAGTTTTTTCTTCTGGTTCTGCCTCTGCCCAGTGTGACGGACGAATGGGATTATAACACCCAATTGTCTTTTCGTGTTTTTTTCTTTCTCGTGAATTGAAAAAATTAATAATAATAAAGAAGTAGTTTTGGGTTTTTTTTCTGTCTTTTTTTCTTCTCTCCTTTCTTTTTCTTTTCTTTCTTTTTTTTTTTTTCTTTTCTTTTGTGTGGTGGGGCTGTGACCAATTTGCTGGCAGTTTGAGGGGTTCTAGTTCGGATCGGATTGTCTAATTGTTAAACGGATATTTCAATCAAAATCAAGACAGAGTCGTCTTCTTTTTCTTTCCCTTTTCCCTTTCCCTTTCCTTTTCCTTCTTGGTGAAAATTAAACATTCTTCATTTTCTCGTAACTTTCTTAATAATTTGTCAGGTGCATCCTTTTTGGGAAAAAGGACGTCTTCACTGGGAACAGTCAACAAATAGAAAGTGAGATGGAAGTAAATTCTGAGGTGTTGGGCACCTTATAGCTGCTGATGATGCCTCGCTTGTGATGTCTTTCTCCGGACGAGCCTTGCACACTTGTGGCTAGTCTGCACTCCTCAGGCTTCAATATTTTATTGCTGGCGGGGTTTTACTCTGCCCGCGTTTTCTGAGAAAGTTGCAATATTGATTGACAATTTAAAAATATTATTGGGATCATGGGATATTGTTGCAGCTGCCTAAAAATGGAGCCTGGGACCGGTATATGTCTGCCTTGGGGCCCCTTGTGAAGGAAAAGCTATCAACATATCAAGTCTAACGTATTGCGTTTTTCCCGCCGGAGGCCTTCTGAGAGTGGTTCTTCTGAGCTGTGTAAATGCATATCATTTCATGCATTGTCTGGGTGGCTCAACGCACGATTGACTTAAAGCATAAACCTGGGGTTTGGTCACGGTTGTGTTCATAATTCCTTGAAGCTAGAAGCCAATTTGCATTTATCCAAAGCTGAATCGGTTCATTGGTTGACCCTGGATCGGTGTTTGGATTATGGAGACATTGTAGAGCGGTCGCAGCATTCCAAGGTCTTCCGAAAGCCCCCCCCCTTCTTTTCTCCTTAATTTTTATGTACCCAAAAAACAATTTCTTTGTTTTTCCCTTCTCTTCTCTGTTCCATCTTCTGGAATTTTTCGTTTCTAGTTGGTACCACTTAGAAGTTCATTTTATTTTTTCAGTATAAGCAGACAGGTTTTTGTGTGATTCCAGAATATTTTTGTAAAAGGGGTTTCGATATGATGTATTTGATATGCAGAAATGAAACCTCCGTCAAGCTCTGTTTACCAAATAGTATAATAAATAGTGAGGATGAATTATTGACTGAGGGCTCACTCAGCGCGACACACGAGATGTGGAATTCCTATGCTTGCGAAATTCAAATCTCCTAATTTCGTATGCTTTATCTCTTAATTTATAAGAAACGGAGATCGAATTTTAAATATAAAAATAAGAATTCAGTTAATTTTATTATTAAATATCAGGCTTTGTGTGTTCGAGACCTTCTTTTTTTTTTGGGCTGTTTGGGTCGTTTTATTGGGCTTGTCCTGTCCTTAATGAAATTCTAACCGGATGATTTCGGCCCATTTGACTCGAAATATTAGGGCGCCAATATATAAATTAAATTGCTGACGTATTGTTGAGTAGTGTGAACACGTCGAAATTTTGAGGCTGATGCCGCGGATGGCATTGGCTTTCAAGTAAGCTCGAAGTTTGGAACTAAACCCTAAATTCAAACAGACACTCTCTCAAACGGTGTCTAAATTCACAGCGATGCACGACGACGATCCGTTCCGTTCAGTCGCGGAGCTTTGCCACGTGCCATCTCCTGAAGAAGAGCACTTGCGTCGCTGCCCCTTCGCCTTCGAGCTGGATGATGAGTCTTCCCTCCTCGCCGTCGTTTCCAGCGAAGTTCCGGTGGCCTCCGCCGGAATCGTGATGTTATCGCCACCGCAAACGCTCGGAGAGCGGCAAAATGGCGATAATGTCCCTCGTCACACCACCGCCGATGACTTCCACACGCCGCCGGAAGTGAGCGGCTACTCGGAAGAGCAGCTGCTGCTGCAACTGGAACCGGTAGCATCAGCTGAAGGCGTAGGAAATGGCGAGGGGGTCGAGTCCGTTGATGGTGATTCCGCTGCCGTTGATTTGGGGATGGATGCGGATCTAGGGTTTTCTCTGGAGACAGAATTGACGGAGAGGATGGAAATCGGTTCGGGTATGATTTCATCGCCCGTTGTTTGTCGAGCTCACGAGAGCGAGGTAATTTGCTGTGAATCCATGGATGTTAGGGTCTCGAAAAGGGAATCAACTTTAAACGAACGTGCTTGCGAGTCTCCTGTTAAAAAGTCTAAAATTTCGGATAAAGATTTGGAGTTTGGAACTCCAGGAAGTGGTTTAGTAGGCACTTGTGGGGGAAAAACATTAAAGACATCACTGAATACTACTGTGAAGTTGATACCTCCATTGAACGAATCAAATGTTTTGGATAAAAATTTGGAGTTGGAGGCTCCAAGAGGTAGTAGTCTAGCTGCTGAATCTCGGAAAACTTTGAGCATGTATGCGAAAATGCTGGGTAAATTGAGTTCTTCAGCGCGAAAATCAAAAGATTTGGACAATAATGTGGCTATGGAGACTTTGAGAAATGATTTAGATGCTGGAACAGAGAAATCAGGAGAAATTTTGGAAAAATCTGTTGATAAATCACGAGTTGATGTAATTGATCGGTGCGCTGGTGGTCCAAAGTTACCACAAAATTACCAAAGCAAAGAAAGGGTAGTTGAAATGCATGACAGCAACAGGGAATGTCGTGGAGAAAGCTCCACCAAGGGAAAGTCGGAATTTTCCACTGAGGTATTAGAATCTGGGTTTCAACGAATCAATGAAGGTGCAAGGAATAAGAATAGAGAGGAAGGCATAAGCAATTCTAAAATAGAGAGTGAAGCTGATCAAGTAGGTAACAGCAGAAAGAAAAATGCAACCAGAAAGAGCGTGGATGATATTGACAAGTTTGGAAATGTTGGTCCTAGCAGTGCACATCTTCGCAAAACAGAGAAAGATGTTAAAGGAAAGCGTGCATTGCCAGCATTGGTGCTTGGAAAGGAGAATGCGCTAAGGGAGGGAGTGGAGTGCGATGGCATTCAGTCTCCAAAGGGTTATAAAGAGTCTACATTATTAGGCATCCTTAAAAGGCTTGCGGTGAACCATCATCATGATCATGATCCTAGTTTAGAGAATTTAAGCATCCTTGAGGTTGCGAAAAGGTGTGGCATGACTTTTCCTTGAACCTTGTTGGCAGCGGGGGCGGGGATAGAAGCTGCTGATTTTGACAGAGGGAGGACCTGAGTTGAAACTGGTCTGTAGTGTTGTATTAGGCACAGTATTTTTGGTTTGCTACGTTCACAAAAGGCATAATTTGCTTGTTTCAGAACACTTGTGGTGAAAGTCTAAGATGAAACAGAGTTTTCGAAACCTGGGAGCTGCAAATTATGGGTGTACTTAGTTTTAATGAATAGCTCTTCGGATACTAGGAAGAGATTTTTGGAATAGCCATGGGGCTTAGGAAAAGATTTTGTAGCGTGACGAATGATTTGTAAGTACATTACTGTCTATAGCTTTGTATAGTGATAAGCCGATGACTACCATCACACTTCCCTTTTTCTTTCCCAAAAAAGAAAAGTTCAAACTTTAACTAGCTGGAACAATAACTTTAGGTATCTAGATTTTGAAGTCTACAGTATGACAACATTAGCAAGAGATACCATGTTGGTACCATATCAGCTTGTTTCTAGAGAATGGACAATTTTTTTTCCCCCATTCTAAAGCAAAGCAAGTTCTCATGCTACATAAGGTACCATGCTATGGAAGCTCGGCCACTCTATGTACTTTTTAGCTGACCAAGGTGCTTTGTAACATGCTTTCTGGGAGACTGCTCTGTGGTAATATGTTGGATTTTTTCTCCCAAGAATCTACATAGACTAGCAGACTATATTACAGACTGGTTCACGCGGAATAGAGAGGGAAGAATAAAAAAAAAAAGCCAATTCCCGATGTCCAAAACACAATGAGATTCTAATTTAACAAATACTAACTGCCGCTTTTCCATATTTCGTGTAAATTATGGTATAGAACCAACACAAATTGATGAGTTTCCACATGCTAACGTACCTTTAGCGCCACAGAGAAAGGAAGATTTCAATTTGCAGGGACAGTCAACAAGGCGAATGCACGTAATCTACTCTACTTATTCATTGCTTCGTATAGGATCATCAAGCTCGGTCTTTTTGTGTTTTCTGTTGCCATCCTGCTTAGAATCCATTTTTTCGAATCTGCACTGTTGGGTTTCTGTTTCACGTAAATCACTAAAGGGGTGGATCGGTTCCATTAGCTAAATGAGGTCCCATCGTCCAGGTAAATATGACCTCTCAGGTTAAGCAGAAGGGACGTGTTGTTAATTTGCAGAAAACACCGGGAATGTCATTGCATGGGACCTAAACCAAAATGTGCCACGACTCGTACATTTCTCGCAATTGTAAGGAGATTCATCGCTTACATATTTAACTGTCAAAGTGCGAATGAGTTCAAAGCCCCTCGGGAATGCTTCGGAGTTCAGGAATCCAAGCTGCGTTGTCTCTGGAAAGATGCTTTCTCTGAAGAATATTTAACCGCTGTTCCGCAGACAAGGACGACAAGGGTGTTGAATAAGATGGATTTGAGTGTTGCTCCTGACACTTCTCACCAGCTCCAACATTTGCTTTAGGTCTTGCTTCCTGACCAATAGCTTCACTCTCAACGCCCCCTCTTTATCGTTGTGACAAGCAACACTTCCACCATTGGTTTGGGCGATTGTTTCCAATAGATTTCTCCTCAGACTCCTATTATTCCTAACTCTTAACGGCCTAAAAAGTCTCTCTTTGGCGAGGCCTTGCCTTCAGCAACTATGGACTCCATCATCGTTTGCTGCTATCTCTCTGGATTGCATGAACAGTATTATTCACCCTTATATGGCAAATGCCAATGGAACTTGACAAAGTTAAAATATAAGACTGGCCAATCGGAAATGCTTTAGAGAATTGAGATGAGCCTGATAGTGCAGATATCAAGATGATGGCTTTCGACTTTGTCAGAAATACACCAAATGCAATGCCTTGCCACACGTTCCTTCAGAGAGCAAGAAGAGCATGTAAGGCTATGACGCAGCATCTCCATTGACATTCTGCCTCCCGTATATCAAACCAAAGTATCCCATTTACTAGGACTTTGAAGCAAGCAAAAGAAGTGTTTCTTATTTTCATTTGGCAGTTGCTTAACAAGCCTTTTGTTGTATAAGGTATTCATGTGTCAAAACAGACAAAACGAAAACTAGCCGACACTTCACATGCAAATCCTATCATTGCGCAGGAATTGAGTACGTGTATTGCATTAAAGGAGGATCCATTTCAGTTTATCTTAATAAGCATTAAGTAATGGGATGTTTTGGAGTCCAGACTAATGGGTGGGTGATGGAGTTTTCAATTCAATTGTGGGACAAAACCCTTTATAATCTTACTCTGTTTCTCTTTTTTAAACAAAAAAATGACTGTTTGATGCATATTGTTTGTCCAATTAATTATGACCATCCACATGCTTCCATACGTCAATAGTACCGAATTAAGGTAAATCTTCTCACATTATGGGCATTTATATGATAATTAGGGGGCACGTCAGCCCACACTTTTTTTTTTTTTTATAAACTTTTTTTCCTTCGATCGATCTAAAAGGGTAAAAAAATTGCACAAAGTCATAAGTACAGAATGCATAAGTCGTGAAAGTGTCCCCCATATGTCATCGTCAATTTCATTTAAAGCTCAAGTAAATTTCATCGTTGGTATATCCTGACGTTCAAATACACCATGAGCTTGTCCACTGTTTTGTGCTATGCGACTCTGCGCCCATCTCAAGTAAACTGTGAAAGTTACAGGAAAACTAACAGCAGCAATACTAAGTCTTTTGATTTTTATCTACAAAGATTGTCGTAGCATCATCCACCAAGGTCATCCTTTTTTTGGTTTTTTTTCCTTGTACATCGGAACAGACAAAGGTCATTCTTAGAGGAGACGATATGTAACCATCATTTGGGAAGAATTAACTGTTTCTACTCGCTTCATATTAAAGGTCAACTCAAGACAACCATCGATAACAAGAACAACTTGAACCTAGATTAATCAAAACTGATGGGTGATCCATCCGCAATTGACTTCTAATTCTAAGATTCCACCATTTTAGCCAATCAGAAATTTCTTCCCACTATGCTAAACTTGTATCGATGAACAAATCAAAATGATTTCGAGGGGAACTTTCAAGTATTTTTAAGGTTCACTTTCCTACACAATCTTGACACCTACCTCTGTAGCATTTTCCCTGATCTGCTGATTCCAAAGTAGAAATACCAAAAAGTCAAGCGTATCCATTGAGATTAGAAGAAAAATGAAAAACCAAGTTTGAGGTGCAACCTAAAGCTTGTGTTTTTTTTTTTTTTTTCATCCTCGAGATCATTAGCCAAAAAGGACCCATTTTTGTTATCGCACCCGCAAAATGATTTGCAGTTCTCTTCTTTTTGTGCATTATAAAATCCTTTTTTTTTTTCAAAAAATAAGAAAAAAAAAAAAGGGAAGGAATGCCACACTATAGATGCATAATTCGTAGTGATGGTAGGAAATTAGAAGAGGCGTCCGCTGTTTCAGAAGATTCAGAATGTGAGTTGGATTTGGACTTCTTACCGTCTGGAAGAAATAGTGTTTCTAGTAATAGTAGCCACTCATTGAATTCCCAAACGGCGGCCATTAAGATCTCTGCAATTTCTTCCATTGACCATCTCCAGTCTAGTACTTACCAAGCGGAAACGGACGGACGGACGGCCGAATGGAACGACTCAATGGAAGTGGAAGTGGAAGAGACCAGAGCTGGTACGTTTTGGACTAGGAATAGCATATAGTAGCGCACACAAACCGAAAGAGAGTGCAAGACACGAGCTTTTAGACCGAGTAAAATGCTTCCGATGAAGATAGAAGAATCGATTTGAGCCTAAAGATTTTGGGTTCGGGTCGTGGGCGTAGCAACTTTCATGACCCAAATCTCAAAACGGCCGGACCGAAAGGGACATGAACTCAAAACGACCTGGCCCGGACACATATAAGATCGCCCTTTCGACGCCTCTACAACTGGCCGGCCCATGCTGTCGTGTGGAATTTGGTCGTTTTGGATCGCAGAAGAGGGTCTCAATGGAAGCCTAGAGGACACGGCAAACGGCCCGTTTTTATATCCGTTATAAAAAGGGCCGAAGCTAAATAGAAACAACACATACAAATAGGCGTGCGACCTTTTTGTTTCTCCAAATCGGGGAGGCTTGTTTGTTTGCTCCGGACCCTTGTTGCCGTTACTATAGAGCGTCGCCACTCAACCAGCGTCTAAGAGTGATAGTTTCTTCTCATCTTTTTCGGGAGTCTCCTAAAGAATTTTGTTTCTCGTTATACTACTACTACTACTAATAATAATAATAATAATAAAGATGGATAATAAGTTGGGTGATTTGAGCCATCTCTTTGTGACGGTATTCTTATCGTCCTTGGGTGGAGTTATGGTGATTCCGGCGATAACCGATGTCACCATGTCGGCCCTTTGCCCTGGTCAAGATGAGTGCTCCCTTGCCATTTACCTCTCCGGAGTCCAGCAAGCCGTACGCCCTACTTTTCTCAATAATCTTTTTTTTTTTTATAGTTCTTAACTTTCTCTCTATGCATTTTCTTCTCCTCGAGCAGTCTCCTTACCCATATATGGTTGCCATCTCTTGAACATTTGCTCATGTTTCATTTCTGGGCACGTAATTGGTTTGTGCCGAACTTTGAGTTGTAGTTAATTAATTAGTGAAAGCGAAGAGACGACCACCCACGGCTCGATTTCGTTAGAGCGTTCGAATTCCTAGGTTTCCCAAAGTTTCTCGTTAAGCCAACTGAGCCAAACGGAAAACTCTCTGTCTGCTTTTGTTCCGATATTCACTTAAATCTTTCTAAATGCAACCCATGTGGTAATTTTTCCTTGTTCCCAATAGATCTGGAGTTGGACCTAACATCTCCAATTTTGATGTTTCAATTTCTAGTAATTGGATATCCTCTGTGATTATTCATAGTTGGCCCGCCCCCCCCCCAATAACAACCAAAAAAAAAAAATCTCAAGTATTTGATGAGTCTCTTCTTTTTTGGATTTTTCGATTTGAACTGTTGGAACCAAAGGGTATCTTTTAAAAGGTGGAATTTACAGGCATGTTTAGAATTAATGGTTTTCCAAGAAAATGTCGAAAACAGTTTGCTCAGTTTCAATGATTTCCTTGTGATCCATTGTCATTCGCGTATCTGGGTATATAGTGTATTTCCACTATATTTCAGTGGCGTGCGTGTAGTCCGGACAAAAAGGGTACCGAACTCAAGAATTAATTGCCTTTTTGTGCGGGAGTGTAGTTGAAGCTAATGCACTGCATTTGTTATCCTATCCGTTTTGTGCCCACATAGGTCCCAAAGTCTGGCCTTTTCTTTCTTCGAAACTCCACGTTTCTTTTTGCCAAAGTTGCATGACAAGCGTATCAATTTGCATCACAAGCTTTCGAAGCTTATGAGTGTGGCAAAGGGAAGATGCGTGAGGTGTCAAATTGTTATAAGCTGGATGTCATCGATCACGCTGCCCTACAGGACGGACGCGAAAGTTCCATATTTTGATTAATTATCAATGTAAGCTTCCGTGATAATATCTGGGGGTCTTTTGAGTAGCTATCAACGTAAAGGTCCCGTAATAATATCTGGGGTCCACAAAAAGAAAATCGGGTTAGCCAAACGCGCGGGCAAGGGTCCCGCTTAATTTAAGCTGTGCTTCTGTCTGGACGCACGCTGGGGTAGGCCTCACTCCGATTCTGGCTCGGCTGGGAACCGAACCGGAGCTGGACCGACCATAAACTGAGCCCAATCGGTGATAGCCCCAGCTTTCGTTAGAAATAATATCCCAAAATCTTCTAAAATATCGACAGGGTAAATAAAATGCAACCGAACCGAGAAAAAAAAAAAGGGAGAGAGAGAGAGAGTAGGGTCCCGGTTAAGGTTGAAAAATTCGAGTTCTTCAGAATTAATTAATTAATTAAGTAAAGAAAAGAAGAAAAAAGAAGACGAAGACGAATAATGGGTGATTATTTTGGCAGGTGGTAGGAGTGGGGAGCGCGGTGCTGACGCCACTAGTCGGGAATCTGTCGGACAAGTATGGGAGGAAAGCATTGCTCACGCTCCCCATGGCTCTCTCCGTTATACCCCTCGGTAATTTATTCATTATTTTATTGCATTTGGATCTTCTTTTACCCCGTCTGATCTGATATTTTTAAGGAGTGAAAGTGAAAGCGACCGTGATTTGTGTGGATTCGGCCGATTAATGCTCTGTTGGGCCCACTAATTGACAAACATTGTCGACCTCTTGAATATCTCTTCTTCTTCATCGCCTTTTTATAAAATGAAATTTTTTAAAAAAAAAAATTATTATTTATTGGGATTCTTGCAAATGAATCTTCTTCCTCGTCAATCCTGCGCAAAATAAAATTAAGTGGATTTTCTTCTCCTCCTTTTTTTTTTTTTTCTGTCTTTGCTTTTCTGGGGAGTCCGTATAGGCCATTTGCCACTACTAGATTTGAAGTCCAACCCCCGAGTTCACTCTCTTTTTCTGGGGGGGTGGGGGGCAAGAGGACTGTCTTTCTTGGGCTTACGGGGCAGCCCAGGATCCACAGGACCCTTTGAGTACACAGCCCAGCCCTGCAGTTTTTTTTTTTTAATTATTATATTTTTTTAATATACTAAGCTGCTGAAGTCCCTTGACTGGATCGACCTTTTCCCTTTTTACAAAATTTTTGATACCCCTTTTAGCCTTAGAATGACGTGACGACGACGGATAATAATAATAATAATAATAAAACTCCAAAGAAAGAAAGAAAGAAAAGAAAGAAGGAAAGTGAAGTGAAGAAGAAGAAAACACATGCATGTTATATTTTACTTTCTTGTAATTTAAACCTTCACGGTGCCTTTTAATTAATGTCGGTACCGCATCATCACTGAGACTGAGCAAAGCTACTCCCTTTTCTTTTCTTTTTTTCTTTTGGGGGGGGGGTTTGAACAGCTATATTGGCGTACAGCAGGACGACCAACTTCTTTTACGCCTACTATGTGCTCAGAACCATCACTGCTACGGTCTCTGGTGGCAGCATTACCTGTCTCGCTAATGCTTACGTGGTAATCACCTCGAGTAATAAATCAGTCTCTTCTTTTTCTTTTGTCTTTTTTTTTTTTAATAATTTTTTCTCCTGTTAATCACACCCTACAGTACAATACAATGCTAAGTTTATAATTAACATTTTGAATACTTGCCAAAATGGGTGGACATAAATCCAGGGATGGGACAAGCTGCGCGGTATGGCCACTAAAATTTTCATTTGGCAATTTGTTAGCAAAGATTGACAAACATATGATTAGCCGGGCACAAATAAACTGGATGTCCTGATCCCACCGCGTGAGAATCTCGTGCTCTGATCGTAATTATAAACTAATCTGTAACCTATAGTACCAGCGGCTCACAATGCAAAGGAAAGATGGAGAAGTAAAACAATCTAGAATGGGACAAAACATGTGTCTGTTTATGCCGTCGATAATATGCAACTTGGGGTACGATTTTTGTGTCTTTGTCAGGCGGACACGGTTTCGGAGAGACAAAGAACATCGGCATTCGGAATTCTCTCCGGGGTAGTCTATGCAGCGTTTGTTTTTGGAACCTTGGCTACTCGTTTCCTGTCCACCACTTTGACATTCCAGGTTCCCTCCTATCCTGGCCTTTGCCAATCTTCTGTATCTCTTTGGTCAATTATACATCTTTATGGGGGGCAATACCAATAGGGTCCGACATAGTTAGCCAGTCTTTGTTCTATTCCAGTTAGCTGCTTCTGCGTCGATTGTTGGTGCTGTTTACATGAGAATATTTCTGAAGGAAAGTCTACCAGTTGGTGAAAACTGCTTGACGGAGCCAATATTAGGGAGAGAACAGGGCGATACGGGAGACGGTGTTGATTTACCTGCCAAACAACTAGAATTGAAGAAGATTCCCTCACTCAGAGATCTTATTTGCTTACTGAAGACTAGGTAGGGCTAACTTTCTCCGTCCATTGCAGTTTTCTTATGGTTAGTTGGATTCCATTTCTTGAACAACCATTGCTTTTAGGGTTGTTTCTATTTTTTATATTGTACGGCTTGAGGTGCACATTTTCTTAAATTTGGAATGCAGTCCAACGTTTTCACAAGCAGCGGTTGTTGCATTCTTTAACGGTCTTGCTGCAGGTGGAGCCGAAGCTTCTATGATGGTATGTCTCTTCCTTGAATCAAGCGCACGCGTGTGTGTGCATTTAAAATTGCTGATTACATACAATAATAAGTTGTGTCTTGCAGTACTTCCTGAAGGCTCGTTTTCACTTCAACAAAAACCAGTATGCTAATCTGATGTTAATTGTCAGTGTTGCAGCAACAGTATCACAGGTATTCATGGTAAAACTCTCCATTGTCCCATAATCTTGATCTTCCTCTCACAGCTTAGCTATTGTTGTTATTCTTGAATGATGCAGTTGATCTTCATGCCCTTAGTGGCACCTCTTCTACCAGAGGAAAAACTGCTTTCACTTGGTCTCCTGGTGGGCGTTACAAATGTAAGAGTCTTCTCCTTGATCTGCTACTGCGCAAGTGCAATTATTCATTGCTATTGGACTATTAACTGTATAGATTTAACCTGAATTTCGTTGTGATTTACCTTATCTCTTGCAGTGTTTGCTTTACAGCATATCCTGGTCATACTGGGTAATGCTTCTTCAACAAAGTTGCAACCTTTTAATCAGTTCATTTGAGAAGGCCTCCTCCAGTATGTTTATGAGGAGGGCTTTGTGCAATAGCATGTGTGTGTTTTTCATGAAATATTATTTGATATCTTCTAGTATGTTTTATTGCATATATCTCTTAGAAATTGTTTTTCTCGTGAGCAGGTTCCATATGCAATCTCTGTGTTGTCCACTTTTGTAGCTTTTGTGCCACCATGTGTAAGTACTCTGCTTTCATGTTGCCAAAGACTCTTGTCTGCTCATTGAAATAGTCTGAGTGCTGGTGTTATGACTTCAACAGTTACTAAGCATTGCATCAAAGCAAGTTGGACCCCATGAACAGGTATCTCTAAATAGAAGCCCCTGCAGCATTACGATTAATGACTTTTGTTCAACGATTTTCCCCTCTTCTCATTGAACTGCTTACAAGCACAATCCAATTTGAACCATGCATGTTTTCAGAAAGTCAAAGCCAGTTTTCCGTTTTCAACTTCAGTTTTCTCTGATCTTGGTTTTTAATGATCAGAAAGACAACCAATCAAAGTCCAGACATGCCCTGTGTAGAATAGTTTTGATTTCATGTCGTTATTTCTCCGGCTGAGAACGCCTCATCTTTATTCCAGTCATCCACTGCTTTAATTTTTCCTTTGTTTTGCTTTAATTCATTGAAACTCGTTCCAGGGAAAGGCTCAAGGATGCATTCAAGGCTTAATTTCCCTTGCCAACATCATTTCTCCATTAATTTTCAGTCCTCTAACAGGTCTATGAAAATTTTATAAGAACCCGTCTCTAGATACTTGTGTGGCTAGTAGAGTTACTAAATTCCCTTTTTTTTATCCATCCAGCCTTGTTTCTATCCGAGGCAGCACCATTTTATTTCCCTGGCTTCAGTCACTTGTGCATTGGAGTTGCAATGGTATCCAACATCTTTCTTTAATAACCTCATCTTCCTAGGTCTGATTTTAAATTAGTGGCTATTGGGCAGTCATTATTCAATTAAGCTCACGGAAATGACATTGCAGATGATTGCATTCATTCAGAGTGTCATGATAAGGACAGGTCCTGGTCTTCCATCTCAGAAGACCAGCAGTAACAGTATGCTGGCCTAGGTCTGATAATCTGAAATGGGCCCTACTTAGCACAGAAGGAGAAAAGTGAACTCGCCTTCAGTCACATCCCAAAGTGATTGGTATTGGTTTCTTATGTTTACACACTGTAAACATATTCTTTTCAATTATACAGAGACTTGCCTGGGCCATATTCTTTATATACATCCGCCACTTATATATCTGTATATAGATGGCTTTAGTAAAAGATATACTCAAAGTCTCAGGTGTTTATCACCAATGCAGAAGTAGGAAGTTGCATAACTAGTGTTCCATTCCAGCATGCAAACAAGAAGCGAGGAGAAGTCCAATAACTAGATGGTTCAATGTGAACCAGAAAAATCAGGTTGAATAGTAGAAAATGTGTCTCTTGTTCAGCTTAAATGCAAACTAGTTTTACAGTGGTGATGTTCTCCTGAATAGACGTTAGGTATCTCTATGATGGCAGTGGCGGTAGTTGGGGGAAAAAATCTGCTTTGTTCTGCATGCTAGTGAGGGTTCTAGTATTTGCTGACTGTGCAGTTATGAAAGCGCAGCCATTGTACAAACTTTTCGGGTTGATTTTCAGCTATTCTCCTTACAAGTTTGTTTCTTTTTCTTGTTTGAGCTCAATTTGGCAATGATCATTCTTTTTCCCCAAATTGTTCATGGCAATTTCAATACATTGTTTTTTCAACAAAAATTGCCCAAGACCTCCAATATTTAGAATTCTGCATTCCCAAGATACCATTTGGTGTCCTCTTGGGACAGTATCATTTCTACCCCCTTTTTTTTTAATAAAAAAAAAAAAAAAACTAAACCTTATATCATCATCTTTGCATTATGAAGATTTTCCAGTCACATGCCTGAGCCCTCACCATCGAAGAGAAACAATGGGATTGTATGCCGACACGCTCCGACGGAGATGAGCGGGTAAAACAACGCGTTTAGACGCGCAGAAGGACATTTCCCAAATATGGATAAGCGACTCGTCATGCCGTCCAACATCGTCGGACGTGGCCGAGATATCTGGGATAGCATAGTCAACAGAGATACCTCGGCTAAATAACTAGTCGCCTCGCTTACTCTCTTCTTTCTTCTTCGGTTTTGGGTTTTCCCAACTTGGAGTGAAGGCACTCCAAGATCACAAATTGAAGCAAATTCATCTATCCCACCACGTCCAAGACTTGCATTCACTCACATTAAGAAAAAAGTTTCCTTCTCTCTCTCTCTCTCCCTCTCTCTCTCTCTCTCTCTCTCTCTCTCTCTCTCTGTTTATTTTTTGGGTTTCGTTCTTCCCTGTTTTAACAGGGCCACGGAGGAAAGGAAGGAAGGGGTTTATTCTGAAGCGATACCTTCCTCTGAACATAGCATCAATTCTGAGTCCACACCCTTGGGAGTTGCCAGCCAGCCTCATCGATTGTGAGTAATACCCCCCCTTTCCAACACTTTCTGCGTACTTTGGCTCGAGCTCTCGTATAATAAATTAATAATTATATCCGGAAAAAGAAGAGACAGATAAGAATAAAGAAAAAAGGGAAAGCGACTTTTTATCTTCTTTCTGTTTTCCCCCACAGCATCGTATGTCGAGTTTATATATAAAATTTGCAACTCGAGAACTTGTGCATTCGTTGTATCCCAATCCCGGAAAACAATCACCGGTGGAAACTTCTCGATGGCTCTCAAATATGGCTCCAATTAGACCAGCATCTATAATTAGGGAGGCTGTTGGGTAACAAACTCGGAAGAACAATTTAACCTTTTAGGACTCTCAACAGACGCGAATATTTTTTGGGAAGACAATCAGAATTACTCGGTGACCAAAATGGGCTCTCGACATATAATATAAGAACTGGTTATTGCCTCATTTGGAGACCCTTACCATCGTATGTGTCCCTCGCAATTACCGAATGAAATCTCAAGCCATCGGCCACCATGAATGGGAGAACTCAGACGAAGGATAAAATGGGCAGTCAAGACATGAAAATTGCGAAGGTTCTTCACAATAACAGTTTTCACTTAAGCCCTAAATGCTATGTACAATTAATATAATGTTTCATATGTCAAGAGAACCCCACAACCCCTCGGGGGCGCGGGCAGGGAACCCTAACCTCCCTTCTCCAAAGAGAGTATTTATATATATATATACTAACCAAACAAGTCGTCATGGCTTGTTGTATCCCCTCCATCATCTGAAGAAATATCACTGGTAGCATTGAATGTAAACATAAGCTGCAGAAGCTCGCGACTGGTTGAGCTCTCTTCATTGTGCTCTGGGCTTGTCCTCCTTTGGAGTGAAAATAATTGCAGCATCAGGTCCCGTGGCGAAGCGACAGGATACATCCATCCCCTAGCCTTGGGTTTCTGCTGAACACAGAGAGGTTAAATCAGAATCATCATCATAAATTATGATCATCGGAGTCATCAACATTATCGTTGCTGTCATCACCACCATCGTCGTCATCATCATCATCATCATCATCATCATCCCCAGAATCATCCTCACCCTCCTCATCATCCTCACCACCTACACCACCACCACCAAAATATGCATCCACAAAGAAATAATCACCATCTTCATCGTCATCACTCAAGGCAAACCAACGAACACGTCCAGGCGTCAGAACCTTTTCCAAAGAAGTAAACTAAGAGATTAGTTTCTCTGTTACCCACATAGTCTGCAAAACCAATATTGTTGCCAGATCTGTATGTCATTACCACCACCACATTTGGGATAAAAACTTATTTATCCCTGAGATTTCTGCAAATGCCAGTCACACACAAGAGGCAGCTACAACCTATCCAAGTTGACTCCCAACAATACCCACAATTTCTTACTTTCCTGTCTTTTGAGCACTGGCTGAACAGTGATAAATTGCTACCCAAGATTAGTTAAATTAGACAATTAAATAGGAAGTTGCCTGCTAATCCTCCCCCCCAGCTCTCTCTCTCTCTCTCTCTCTCTCTCTCTCACTTGCACACACATCTGTAGAAACCTTCTTTCAATCTCTAATTATTGTTTATCACCCAGCTATCAATATGATGCACAAATGAACAATCTCAAAGATACAGATCAAATCCATTAGAACATTATAATAAATAATACATACCTGTTCAATTTTTGCAGGCAAAGTAGCTCTCTCAATGGCTTTTGGAGTCCATATCTTTATGTCCTTCTCAATTCCACTGCTAACCAGTACCGTCATATGAGGATGAGGTTTAATACAGTTCACCACATACCTATCTGCTTCCATGACTCGAATGAGCTCTCCACCCCTTTTCTTCCAGATAAATATGCGACCACAGTCAGATCCACTCACCACATATTCGCACCTTGGCCCAAAGAAGCTGACACCCTTCACAGTCTCACGATTGCAATGCCCTTTGTAGACTTGGGGAACAAGTTTATCATCAACATCCATGCTTGAAGGAGATGCTGTTAATCCATGTTCCATTTCACTTGAATCACTACTCAAAGAAAGTGAAGAAGTTCTAACTGGAATAGACCCCAATCCCATGTCTTGTGTGAAAAGGTAGATATCATCATCATTATATGAAACTAGAAGTTCACTCTGGTCCGAAAATGACAAGCCTGTTATTCCGATGGCCTCATTACCAATCAGATGAGGAGGGCAAAAGTAACTTGTTGGTTGATCAAAATTAGTTGATGCATCCCACCTATACTTCCGGATATCATAAAGGCGAGTATACTCATCTAACCCTGCAACTGCAAAAAGATTTGGGTTTCTAGGGTCAATTGCAATTGCATTTAAATTGACAACTGGCATGTAACTCTTCCTATCCTCAGTTGGTTGACATGTGAACAGTTCTGTAGCAGACCTGCTTCTCAGATCAAACTGCAATGATATTGACAATGTCACATATTTGTTAACACCATAATTTAAGATGAAAAAACAATAAGACCAAGCGCAAGAAAACAGTACAAGCCCAGGTCTCTAGTCTCGCCCATTTGAAAAGAACATTCTCAGAGAGACTTAACCAGTCATTTGATTAAAAAACTTTTTGGTTGAGAAGACACTTTCATAAAAAATAAATAAATAATAAAAACTAAAAATTACAAAAGGACTTTGCTGATCAGCAATTTTCTAAACTTTTTCAAGCATACAAGTCTGCTTGAATCCTCTAACAAAAGAAAAAAACAGATGAAAAAACCACAGATAGTGAAGAAACCTCCACTTACATGTTGGACCAATCCATCCTCTCCACATGTATAAAATATATGAGGGCTCCCAGGCTCAATAGCCAACTTATGAGCTCTTCCTTGGTGTCTTCCTAATAATTCAGTTTCCACTCGCCCATGTTCCAGAATTTGTGCTAGTCGAACCTGACATGAAGGAGGGTTTTAGTAGAAATACATACTTCTAACAGTACTATGAAGATATTGGGGTGTCATAGATTGTGAAAGGAACTAACCCCCGCCCCACCCCCCAAAATAAAAAGGAAAAAGCAAGTTTTCTTTATAAAAGAATACCAGCAAAGTAATTGTGAGATGATAAACTTTTTGCACTGCTATAATTATCAGGATTTGGAATACCGAGGTCTTCAAGTCTATCAACTTGGTGATGCATGGGCTTATTCAAAGTACAGAGAAATACTATTTCAGACCAAGAAAATTTTTAGCTAATATATAAAATGGCTCAGACAACATCTCATTCAGAATTCTGCATCATGCCCCTTAAACCAAAAAAATTACCTGACCATCTGCAGCACAAGTTACAATGTTTCGATCATCAGTGTAAGGCATGATCTTTGCTTGAAAAACATTGTTGTTATGACCAGAATTGAAAGAGAGTTTTACATTCCCAGTTTGCCAGTCCCAGAGAATAACTCTCTTGTCATCAGAGCCTGACACCACAATGTTGCCATCTGCATTGAAAGTTACTGTGTTCACACAACCTTCGTGCTTCTCTAGTTTCTTGTAGATCTCAAGTCGCAGTACAAGATCCTGAAATGCATGTAAATATCTGATATCTGATCAGAGCTTTACAAGTATGAGAAAATTTTTAAGGAAATGAAAAATTGAGCCAAATAAATAACCAGACGCTTATGCAAGTGATTACCTAATCGCCATTATGGACCACTACTTAACAACCATTGAATTCATGGCCACAAAGAGTCCTTTTTAATAGTATCTTCACCAACCAAAAAACATCAAACACGCAACCATGATTCAGCCATCTAGTGTCCGCATCATATCCGGGAAAAAAAAAAGGTTCTTTTTTCTTAATATTGAGAAAACCACGAGGATAGTGAATTTAACAAACAGCTGTGAGAACAATATATCAGTCCTTCACTCAAACCTAAAAGCTAAAATCTTTAAGACAGTAACAGTTCAAAAACCCAATAATGTTGGTAAAAAATGAAAAAATAAAATAAAATAAAAGAAAATAAAGAGAGCAAGAGGCCAGAATAAAGTATGCCATGCGTATTTCTTTAATCAAAAGATACACGGTAATCTCACCACAAAAAAGTATAACGTAAAAAGTAAAAAGTAAAAAATAAAAAATAAATAATAAATAAACAAATGAACAACCCAGGAGCCTAGACATATGAAACACTGAACAGTCTATTAAGCTCCAAATAAGAAACGAGCGCGTTAGATTTTCAAGCCAATTACATAACACAAATAGGCGATCTATTCCATCATAAAAGCAAAGCTAATAATTTAACGATCAACGAAGAAAACAAAATAAGCAAGAGGTCTACTCGCTCGGGTTTAGACTTAGAGGAGAAAGAAAACAAAAGGTACGAAAAGAATAGCACAACAACCGCCGATCGATATGCTAATACAGAATCTATAAATTGAAGTTGAAAAATATAAATAAATAGATAAATAAACAACCCCATAAGGCTGGTTTAAGAGTTGGACGATTAAAGACCTCGGAGCCGCCGCGGCGGCGAGCGAAATTCCGGGTGGAGAGCTCGCCGACCTCCCGCCAGCAAACGTCGACCACCGCCTGCTCCAGGCTCGTCCTACCCCTCTTTCTCGTCATTCACGTAGATCAAATCTGAAAATTGAAAAGATGAAAAATAATCGAATCGATCGGCGAGTTAGAGATAATGGGTTTCGGTGAACCGGAGCAATCGATTGAAAGAATGCCCCCCCCCCCCACCACCCCCCAGAGTAAAAGGTAGAGAGAATGATCGGTTCCGGCTTGGCTCCACTTGTGCCACTCCCACATTGAGATGGACCGTACCCATATAATAAATATACAGAAAAAGTTAATCTCGTTGCCGAACCGAGTGGGGGGGGGGTGCTCCTATCCTATGGACTCAAGTATACGGAGCATTTTCTGTATACGCCTTACGTGATTACGACACGTGGCGCAAGATATTGGACAGGGGAGTGGAGCCCCCACCGAGCGAACGACGTCACAGACTGCAACCTGATCTATTGTTGACGGTTCTCTTGGCTCGATTTTAGATTAACAAAAACCGTTCCAGGCTGGACATTTTGGAGCCCAAACTTTGAAAGGGTTGGGTTTTGGCGTAAACTCCCCGTAGTTAACCAAAATTTTAGTGCCTATGCACGTCTGCACTGTTCTGTAGTTGTTTTGCACGTTGTTGTCGTTGTTAATTCACATTGGTTAAGTGGGTTTCATTCCCAAGCCTAGGGATTAGATTCGTCCGAAGCTGACATATTGAGAGGATACACATATGAATGAAGCCCAGCCAAGCTTGAAACTAGAAGTATAACTTTGAAGGGCTAATGCAAACTGATCGGTGCCCATTTTTTGGCGTGGAAACGAGAACGATGAAAAGGGTTTGACATTGAGACCACCCATTTCACACATCGAAGCGCCGGCGAAGTTGAAAATGGCAAGTTTTGGGTTCCTTGAACAGGCTGTTGGTGATGATCTAACAATGCAACTTTTGCTAGAGTTTCTACGAGTACCGGGATTAATTGCACAACATGCACGTGTAATTCATTGCTCGCACGCATTTAGGACATCCGGCCTGTAATTAGGACATGGGTCAACGACAATATGCCTAGCCGGGGAAAGCTCTATATTTTTCCATTTATTGCTGTACTTGATGAGTGTAAAGATGGAGAATAATACTGATGTGGAGGAGAACACGAACTACAAAATGCGGGACTAGAGTCATCGTGATTTTGTTCTGCCTAAAACCAGCAAACGAGAAGGGCAACACGAAAATATTGAAAAGCCACTGCCTCGCATCTTTGATTTGAGAGAAGACCCCACGGCAGCAAGCCACTGCCTCACCTGTGCAAGCTATTGAACTTGCTATCCGACAGGTCATGAAGAAAATCGATGGTGCCTCTAGTAAGTCATCAGCTCTCTCAAGATATTCAACGAGGCCACCGTAAAAGGCCAGATCCTGCAGTAAAGACAATGATGTCTGTGACAAAGGGAATACCATTACAAAGTGAAAAGAAAAGAAAAAAAAAACAGTGAAATTAATTTCAAAGATTTTCCATACAGGTACAGAAACGATCCCGAAATTAATCAAGAATTGGAAAAAAAAAAAAGAAAAAAAGAAAAAAGAAAAAAAAGCCACGAATACGAGGAGTATCCAGATATTAGAGTGTTACTACAGGCAGAGCCAAAAGAGACACTGATTGGATCACTTTCTCAAACTGCGCTTCACAGTTCAAGTTGTTTTCCGAATCCGCGTCAAAGGATGGAAATGTGTAATTTACTTGCAACAAAGTTAGCTCTGGAAGAGATGGCATCTCATACCTGAACCAAATTTGGTGTACGGAGAAATTCTCGACTTTCTATTGTTTGGAACTCATCCTTTGCTTAAATAGAACTTATAGCTCTCGGCAATATTCTTCACAGCATGCTCTACTAAATAAGCCCTTGCCATGTGCAAGATTCACATATTCAGGCAAGCCCTTGCCTTGATGGCAAGAACTACTCTTTAGCAGCTTAATTCTAAGTCTTTTAAGAAGCACAAGCAGCCACCATTTTCTTCAAATCAGGTTGTCAATCCCCTGCACTCCCTTCCTCACTTTGACTTCTCTTTCCCTGTCCCATTTCAAAGTGATCAAACAAATAGCGTACTGCATATGGGCAAATTTTATTGTTGATGTTTAATTATTAACCAATTGCAGCCACTGAATTGGTGCCTTCATGTGGCCAGCCATATGTAACAAGCATCATCATTGGGCTGAATCAATCCAACTACAAGCTGCTTGTTTCTGGATATTACTATTTTCCATCATCTTTCTGACTTCTGCTGCATCGTCCCATTGCCCCAAATCAGCATACATGTTGTAGAGTAAGATGTATGGGGTTGAGCTATCTGGCTCAAGTCTCATCAATGCTTCAGCTGCAACTTGGGCTACCTCCACATTGTTGTGCAACCTGGAAGCACTGAGTAATGCACCCCAAACAGATTTATCTGGCTCAAATGGCATGCTATTGATCAAGTTCAGGGCCTCTTTGAGCTGTCCGTGCCTACCTACAATGTCAACAAGGGAGGCAAAGTGTTCAACCCTTGGCTCAATACCATATTCACTTACCATAGATTTAAATATCTGCTGACCCCATTCTACCAGTCCCGCATGAGCACAGGCATTTAGAACTGAAATGAAAGTTATATAAGTAGGCTGAACATCAAAACTTCTCATCGCACTGAAAAGGTCTAAAGCCTCCAAAGCATAACCATGGGATGCATATCCTCCAATCATAGCATTCCAAGATATGACTTCTCTCTGCTGTTTCACTTCCTCAAAGATAGCCCAGGCTTCAGTTATTGCCCCGCATTTTGAATACATAGTAATAAGGGCATTATTTACTGGCACATCTGGGATAACAGTCTTTGCAACCAGCTGATGAATCTGCATACCCAGCCTCAAATCCACTATCCCAGCAGACACACTGAGAACTGAAGACAAAGTGTGTCGATCAGGTTTATCTCCTCCATGTTGCATCTGAATGAAGAGTTTAATTGCTTCATCAAAATCCTCATTTTTCTCATATCCAGCAATCATAGAATTCCATGAAACCAGACCCCTTTGAGGCATCCTCTCAAAAAACCCTCGGGCAACCACCAAACTCCCTGTCTGAGCATAACCCAAGATCATCAAATTCCATGAGAGTGTGTCACGGTTTCGCATTTTAGTAAAGAGGTTTGAGGCCTCCTCCATATCCGAACTGTGGACATAGCCGCTCATCATTGTATTCCAAGAAAATACATCTCTCTTTGGCATTTGGTCAAAGAGTTCCCTAGCAGAGACCATATCTCCTGCCTTTGTATAGCACATAATCATGGTATTCCATGACACCACGTTTCTCTGCAAACTCTCATTGCCTTTGTGTCTTACATCATGGGGAGATGGAATTAGATCGAAAATTTTCCGAGCTTCATCAACCTTTCCTGCCTGACCATATCCAGCAATCAGGGTGTTATAAGCATGGACCAAATCCTCTTTCCCACCATCTTTATTGCCACATTCAAGAAGAAATCTTGCGGCTTCATCCAATTCCCCAATCTGAATAAGACCTGAAACAAGTGCACAGAGTGACACTGCATCTCTCTCTGGCATTCTCTTAAAAAAATCCATTGCACGCCCCACATCCCTATTCATCAAAAACCCAGTAACCATAGCATTCCAGGAAACAACATTACGCTCAGGCATTCTATAAAAAAGTGACAACGCCTCTTCCATCCTCCGATTCTTGGCATACCCACTAATCATGGTGTTCCAAGAAACGAAGTCCCTCTTTGGCATCCTCTCAAACAAGAACCTGCCCTCCTCCATAAACCTACTCCCTCCACACGACACATACCCAGAAATCATCAAATTCCAAGAAATAACATCTCTCTCAGGCATTTCGTCGAATAGTTTCCGCGCCTTAGTCATTTCCCTCCTCTTTACGTAACCGCTGATAATTGAATTCCAGGAAACAGTGTTACGGTGCTCCATTTCGTCAAACAAAGCTCTTGCATCGTGTACCCGACCCGTGCGAATCAAACGGGAGATTTTCTTGTTGAGTGCGTACAAGTTGTTTCCCGTAGGAGAATGCTCGGGTCTTGAAGCTGAGCCTAAACAGCGAAGATTATGTGAAGTCTTCGCATTCTTGAAAATGCCCTTTCGCTTCGGCTTCCATACCGCGAAAACGGCAGTGTTTAACCTGCGCATCATGCTCTAACAATACAATTTCAGATCATCTCCGGCACAGAGAGGGTGTTTTCTTAACTATTTTATTTTATTTATTTATTGGCCACAAGTGTTTTGAACTCTTTACAAGCCCCGGCTATTGACCGTTAAATGATATCTGACGTGGCAGTGTTTAATGGGGAGGTGGGACCCGCCAAGCAAGTCCGCGATTAAACCATAGCAGCGTTCTTGTTTATTGTACAAGTTTGTGGGCCGGAAATCGTAGCTCAGTCACAAGTTAAATTTATGGAAAATGATTTGCGCAGGAAATGCACACTGAGTATTGATAGGAAGAAACCGATTGAAACAGGGGGAAAGTGCGCTACATTGTATAAAATGCTACCCAGTACAGGGAAATTGTTCATAAAGGAGCTGAAGCCATCATGCGCCTTACTTTATTCCGAAAACACAAGGACAGATAGTACACCTCAATGACCTACTACAGCGCAAATCATCATACAATGCAAAAGGTATACGGCGGCTTAAGCACATCATGAATGAATTAAGCCATGTTCTCTCAGGGACTTGCTATGTTCAAATATATCGACCCACTGGTAAACAACGGGATCGAGTTGGGAATAGTACATATTTTTATAAAATTTGGTTTCTTTTTGGATGCGGAGCTCCATTTTCGCTCGACCCAACTTTCATACGACATAAACCTGTAAAGTTTTTTGTATCTTAAAACCAAGGCATCCACCATATATACATCTTCCCAAGATTTTTGTGCGAGACAGCTTCAGCAATTAAGCGACGTGCCTGGCCTTCCACGGCCAATGGCAAAGAGGGTGCTGCTCCAACACCAACCACCACTCCTTGCAATCTTGCTTCAATATTACTGATAGCTCTCTGAAATATTCACCACAACATGCATTAACGATTAAATTCGTTGTCAAGACCACTGTCCCTAAACTGAGCCATAAAGCATTAATAAAATGAAAGCCGTGCAGTTCACGAAGAATGCCAGAGCAGATGAAAAATAAATTAGAAACAACAATGCCAAAAATGAACACTGAGCAATGAAAATGCCAAAAGTGAACACTGAAGAATGAAACCTGCGCGTGTGGGTTCTGAACTTCTACCCCACTGGATTTGTGAGATTTTGTCCATTCCACCAGAGGATCGTGAATGAAAGTTTCAAGGACACTCATCAATGTCTCCCTATGTGTCCTCAGAACTGAAAGTGTAATTTCGCATACCCTCAAGAAGATTCCCTCATATCCCGTGATTCCCAAGCCATCAACCATGTTCTGCAAATTGTACAGGGGAACAACATGAACTAATCACCATATATTTGCTATTGAGAATCAAACTAAGAATCCATTGTTCTTAGTTTTTGGACTCCTATTGACCTCAAGAAGCTAAAATTATTTCTACTAATATAAGTATCCACAAAAAATATTTGCTGCCAACATGATGATATGAATAACAATAATCTCAACAATCTCTTATCAGTTGGATAGCATAGTTGTACAAGTTTCAAAATGCAAACAAGTGTTACCTGGGTTAGCCTGAAAGGTACTAGCTCAGGCTTCTCCAACTGCAACCCTTTGTCGAATAGGCAGCTGAAATCAACATGGACGCAATCCCCTGTAGTAGAGTCAAAAAGAATATTTTCACCATGTCGGTCTCCCAGCCCCACAATGTGCCCAACCATGGACCAAACTGCAGTTGTGTGAGCATAAGCAATCCGTGCTCTAAACCAAGCAGCAGGCTCAGAAAAAGTTGTCAAGAACCATTTGTGGAAAACTGGAGGGAACATTGGAAGGATCTTGTTTTTCAGCATCTCATCTTCTTTACCTTGGCATTGATCATAAATCCTTTTGATGTGCGGATTTGTCTTCTGTCTATCAAATTTTCCACAGGCTACATATATGTCTTGAAGTATCTGCCGAAGTCCACGAGTGTGGGGCACCCATTCCACCATACCACAATCTTCTGTAAAAGGAATCACTGCAAAAGTGCGAATGTAGAGTTTCCTTCGACGACTTTCAGGATATTTGGATAGCAAACGGTTTATCATGGCAGTAAACTCCATCATGCGAGCATCTTTTCTAAGGTCATCCTTAGGTTTGCAGAGAAAAGGACGTTCAATGCCATCACTACCCAAAAGAACAATCTGAAAATGTAAAAAGACAGACACAATTATTACAAGAATTTTATGTTACATAGCATATGATAGACACTCAGGATAATTTACTTAAAAGACACAAGATAAGATGGCAACCTCAAGTACTGCTATCTTCCAACAGGATCTATACCAAGAAGGCAACCTAACATATGGTACCTGGTTTTGGAAGCATATATGCAACAGTATAACCAATTCTAATTAAACAAACACATCTTTTGGTGAGTGTAAACTCAATATCATATCAATGATCAGAAAAGAACATCTTAGGGTATGCATCACTCATCATAGAAGGGTTCCTTTTTAAAAGAATATTATCATGTTGAACCTGTTTGGCACTGTCACAACTATAATTTTAGTAGGCCATAGACAACATAATTAAATGGCATGTTTGAACCTGCTCCTGAGGTGTTACTGCTATGCACGAATAAAGCATTTTAAGCTTACTTTCTTAGGACGCTGAAGAGATGAAAGAATTTCAGCTTCATCAGCAATTCCTGAAATTGTTGGAATATCTGAGCCAGAAAAGATATCAGAGGCAAGCAAGTCATTAGGATTCACATCATAACTTGGTAAACTAACAGTGAGAGATTGTAGAATTGGCATGATAATTCCCAATGGCATCATCCTTTTCAGGGCACTAAATTCAGTTGAGATATTAATTGCCCTTGCTTTTGGCTGGCCTGGATGAAAGCATAACTTGATCAGATGATCAATCAGGCTAGCAAACTGAGCAAACAAATTGCTCCCACCACTTCCTTGGCTGAAGCCTTTCTTAGCTTCTTGTATGATTGCAGCAGCTGCCTCCCGCCTTGAGGGGACGGTTGATTTTGAAACAGCTGCCATAATCCACAAGGCTTGTTGTGGATATTGCCGGAGAACAGAGGTTATGATGCGTTTGACCAACTTAACGATGTCTTCATTCTGGTGGCAAATTCTAGAAACCAATTGAGGCAGCATGGTCAACCACTGATAGGTGGGCAAATCCTTCAAACAGCCTCGCATTATGCTCATAACCTGCCAAAACAAGAAAGGGGAGAAAACAGCATTGATATAAAAGACATAACAGAAGGAATGCTTTAATGTGCAATCCAGATTAGAAAACATATTACTGTTCATACAGTATCGTGGTACCTTCTCATGAACCTTTCTCAAATCTTCATTTGATGATGACCCACACCGATGGTAAATACTTCCAAACTCAAACCACAAGGTTAGCAACCTTGGAAGAGCTTGAAAGAGATTCTTGTGGCCCCTGTGAAGCCCCTTAGCATAGAATAACAATACATCAGGTACATAATGCCACCAATGTTTCTCATTATTTGAAGCAGAAACAGTAACAGAAGCCAGTGGCACAATCCTTGAACTTAGTTCAGAACTGTCTTCCTGGCGTTTCCTGGCATCAACAAGCACCTCATCACAATACTTAGCCAAATAGAAGAATCCCTTTTCCCACTTGGGCTGCAGTTCCCTCACCCTGGAATAAAGGGTTATAACATCTTCCTTCTGTTTCTGCCCAGTATAATGGATCCACCTGGCATACAAGAGGAGAGTTTTTGCAACATCTAGGTTCTCATCCAGACCTTCAGTATCACAAAGTGAAGACTGGGGATCCAGTGGTACCAATGAAAGGCTGGCAATTGACGACCTTGCAGCAGAGCCTACAACCTTCTCAGGCATGTGTAGGAGAGATTGCTGCAACTCTGCAATGGCACCATCTGATCGCCTAGTGCTCCACAGAAGCTTTGCCTTTTCCATGTGAACATTAGGTGCACCTGAAGCCTGGGCTTCCAGAATAGCACGGTTTGCTGTCTCATAATGACCAGCCAAGCGACAGAGCTTTGCATATTGAAGCCAGCAGTTTCCAACTTGAGCACCAAGACCACTAGCACCAAATACCAATCTTCGGAAAGCTAGAAGTGGTTCCCTTGCCCATAGAGATGGTTGTGTAAATCTGAGCCGATTTTCCCAATTTTCCATCAATTTGACAAATCCCGAATCTCCCAAATGAAATGTTTTCTCCAAGAAAGAGTCGCCAACAAGAAGAGCATGGAAGTCCTCCAACTCCCTCAGCAAGTGAAGTTTCACAATGAATGGGTAAGCCCGCACATAGGAATCCATGCCTGCTGCAGCAAGAGGAGCAATAAGAGCTTGCTTGGACATAGCAATCTTTTCAGCAACTGAGAAGCTATCCTTCTTCATAATAGCCTGGAGAATCTTTGCAACATCCATGTCAAAGGAAGCATTGCTCTCTGCTCCACTACATAGCGAACCTTCATTTTCAGCCCCACAAAGGTACTCATCCATCAAATCCCACCTGCCAAGCCTCCATGCTGCCTGCATACCTTGCATGCACCAGGTTTTCTTATATTGGGGAACCTTTGAAATCAAACCATCCACATGAGTGACCATGGACTGCAGGTGGCACATGTTCAACAAACAGTTAAGAGCATCTGAGTGACTCTGAACTGAAGTGGGCTCCAGCTGCAGACCCGGCTCACAAGAAGTCAAAACCTCAGCCCAATTACCTGCTTTTTTGTTTATCAGGAATTGGTCTTGTAAGCTTGATGATTTACGTAAAGATGCCAAGCCAGAGAGGCCATCAGGCTCATCCAGACAGCTATATATCTCCATGAGATATGAAACATCATCATCTTCAAAGAAGCCACTTCTCTCTGCTGCAGGATTAAACGAGCCAGACTTTCCACATACATGCGACTCAAAGTACATCAAAGACCTCGCATAAGCCTGACATCTAAAGGAGGCCCTAGCAAGGGTTAGCTTTGGAATTGTATTCAGAAGCCCTGAAACATGCCTACACTGAATAAGAAGTTGATCCTGATCTGTCAAAGAAAAGGGACTTTGATCCTTTATCCTGGATGCTTGTTTTTTCGAAGCAGAAGATTGCATGGAATGGGAAAGAGCCAGCTCCTGCTCAACATCATCCACCCATTGTCCAAGGTTATCAAGGAGAGTGAATACAGCTTGGATGCAAACTTCACTTTGCCCACTACTGGTAACATGAACTGCAGCACTGATGTTATCTGATGCAGCAGCATCAAGAACAGATAGGACTTCTTCAGCTATGCCCAAACGTGCTTCCTCAGTACCATGACAAACAGCATTGAGAACCAGATACGGCAGAAGATATATTGCAACTTGCATGTCATGGCGTACTATACCTCGACAAGCATTAAATATGCTTGCACGAGACCCAGTTGCATGAACAGTCAGTTTTTTTATCCAAAAGAAGATCCATCTTCTAAATGACATAGAAGGCCGGTAAATGGCACCAGCAGATGTTGAATCAGCCACATTTGGAAGCTGAAATCTTGAGGTTAAGCAAGGTGCTATAATCTCTTTAACATAATCAGAGAATCTGTGCCACAATCTCTGACCCCTGCCATTCATCCCACTCCTATCATCAGCACACTTATCCTTCAGCATTGGTGGTGAAGTACCAATGGTCTCATCCAGTGATGCCCCACAGCCTGCAATCTTTAGGAGCTCCTGGATTGCCAATGCAGCTGAATCCTGAACAACAGTATCAGGTGCAGCTCTAAATGCCCTAGCCAAATGCTTGTGAATCAACTCAAAAATAAGGTCATCATCTGAACATTCAATCTTAAAGCGTTCAGATGTAAAACTTTTCAATTTGGCGGGATCAACTGCACCTAAGGCTCCAAGACAATCAGCACATACCAACTTAAGCCGTTGTCCCACTACAGTCCTTGATTCTTCGGCACATCCTCGTAGTAAGGATGTGATCAAAGAACTCAAAAGGTCCACATCTGCAGAAACTTCACCAGCAACCAAAGCTGCAATATCGTCCCTTCTCTGATTCAGTAACTTGTTCAACTCACAGACTACCATATACCTCACATTCAAGTTCCCATGGTTCAAACCATCAACAATATCTCGCAATTGATCCTTCAAAGTCATTGGCCCGCGTGCTTCTTGGATTGCTTTGTTCACCTCTGCCAGAGCGGGTATGCTAGGTAAGGGAGGAAACTCCCGAATATGCTGCTTCAGAATAATTCTGTTCTTTAACACAAGCTCCTCCAGTATTTTCACTACTTTGTTCAAATGTGAAGAATGATTTTCTTTATACCTCTCCAAGAAAGGAATCAGGGCAGCAAAAACTTGAGAAATCACATATTGCATGCTAGATGGTGACTTACTTGCCAATTGCTCAATGAAAAAATGCAAGACAGAGAGACCCTCAGTCTGCAGAGATTCTTTATCGATGGCATGCATGAGAAGAACCATTAGTTTTGGCACGTAAGTATTAAGCTGAGAGCCCATCAGTTCAACTAGCATCTTGATACGCTGCAGAGCTTGTCTCTGCAGTGAAAAATCCTCTGCATGAAGCATTTTCCTGTCAATACTGTTAAGAAGGCCTACAAAATGATTCCTCAAAAAACCAGGAAGATCCTCAGCACCTGTTAAAATTCTAGCAATTTCTTTTATCATTCCAGGCACCCTTGACAACCTGCATAGAGAAATAAAATGGGGACAATTAGCCAAACAACTTATGGCATTATGCCACTACCCTTACACAACCACACTGAGACATATAGAACAAAACAGGAAAGAAGATATTAACTGAAGTATCTTCTTCAAAGATATTCATAAATCAATTCCTTAAGATTGCAAGAGGTTGGGAATGGGGAATCACTCATTTCATACATGAGCACATTTCTTTTACTTTTTTTCCTCTTCAATTTTTCAAATGGGCATAAATGTCAGAACAGAACATGCATATGGAAACCTACCCTATGAAACCTTCATTCTCCACTCCCTAACAGAAGCCACCCAAAAACACATCTATAAAAAGGTTGGAGAACCACATAAGTGTAACCAATAAAGAGCACATAGCTTTATACCTTTGGCTTATTTCAGTTGAATCATGCCCATCAACAAAGCATACAAGTTCATCTAGAAGTGCAGGTAATGCAGCTGAGAATATTTCTTGGTTGTCAGAACCAGTCTGCTCGTGGTAAAACTGCAAAGCCAAGAGTAAGTCTTGCCTATCTGCTCTATGAAGAGCAAATGCAAGCACTTTTGGCAGCCAATTAACTATCAGAGGCACCATATCAGTTTTCAAACATTTGGCTAACTTGAACAATATCTGAACTGCATGATCATCATCCTGCTGAGACACCACGAGCCTTGGGAGAACTATTGGAACCATTTTCTCTACAAGTTCTTCAGCCTCAACACCAACAACAGCTTCAGCAAACTCCTTGACCATTTCAGGCCGGCTTGCAAGACTTCTTGTTAAATAATCAAATAGCTCATTTCGGATATGAAAATATTTCATAAGTATTAGTTCAAACCCTCCTTTAAGATGTAATGAGCATGATTTATGTATCAACCTTGATGCACTTATCCTCACCGTCACATGTGAGTTATCAAGCTGATCAACCAACAAAATTAGAGAAGACAAGAAAAGTTGACTGTCAATGTTAACTGTGATCATAATTTGTGCAATGGATTCCAAAAGAGTCTCAAAGATCTGTGGATCTTCAGCTGTTGCCAGAGAATCTTCAATTATTTCCAAAAATTTTTGTTCTTTAGTTTTGTTGGATGAATCCTTATCTGAAAATAGACAACTCAGTATAGGATCCTCAAGGAACGAACTTATTTGGGTGCAGAATGCTTCTCTTAAGGCCCTCCTTCTGTTAACTAGTAGAAAATTAATGCATTTAATCCATTCAGATCTAGTTGTGATTAGAATATCTGCATTCCCATGCATGAGGACACGCTGAAGAACTCTTGCACAGGCAATTTGAACCTCTTCCACAGTCTCATCAAATAGAAGCTTGAAGAAAAGAGACTGGAGATAAACGAAACTAGAACTCAAATCAACTTCAGCACTTGGCATATCAGACAGTTGTATTGTTCTTGAGTATACCTCATGATTGTGCACAACACTTCTGCCACATTTTGAGCACCAGAATCCTTTCAATAAATAATCTACTGTCTGACTCCAATCCTTATTATTGACATCTAAAAGTAACTTGCACTCAGCTTTATCTGGACCATTAGCACTAGCAGAACACCCATAAAGGCATGACAGAAATCCAAGACAGAAGGGAACAACTTTTTTAACTTTGTCATGCTCCTCTCTCCCCAAGAATCTGAAAATAGAGAACATAAGCAAGTCAGAAAAAAGAAAGAAGAGCCAGAGAGCATGGAATTGAAGTGGCTTCACACAGAAAGTAAAAACAAGTGGATATCATAATTATAAAACTCAAAAGGGAAAAAAACAAACCAGCTTGTAATAGCAAGATATTATCTGGCATACACAACCTCACTTGGTGCTCTACACTATTTAAAGACTTGGGAGAAGGCATCTAATTAAATATTGGACCATGTAATGTAATAACAGAGCATCCCCTCTTGAATTACTTTTCATTAAATCATAATCAATCAGTAAGGCACCATCTAGAAATGCAACTTTATGTAACACATATATAATTTCAAAATTAAATTTGAAATGACATGTTCCGAGGGTTCACAAATAGACTAACAAGAATTAATTATTTGCATGTACTAACCAATCTTGACTTACTCTAGCCTCTTGAACATTTGAGGGAGTGCACCAAGATCAGACCAGAAGACTAGGGCAAGCATGGAAATGATACTTTCAATCCTAACTTCTTCAGCTTTGTCATTAAGCCCTAGATCCAAAACCTCAAAAACACTTTCGGCTTTAGAAGCAAGGCCAAGCTTGGAAACGATTTGAATAGAGGAACATTTTGTCTTCCAAAGCAGATGTGGTCCAGCAATTATATGAGTATGAGTCCATGGGAACTTCAGAACTTCAAGCATAACATTGTCACTCTTAATTGTGAAAAGCTTGTCTTCTGTAAGAAAGGGGCCTAATTAAGACAAATAGATCTTCATGAGTCATAAACAGAATAGATTCATAACCAGAAACCAAAGTAACCAGGAAGTCAGCAAGCATCAAGAAAATGCAGGATTTCTTGTCTTACTTTGCATTAGCAACATTTTGTGAATTCCTTCCATGTAGGGACAAATATCAAAAATGATCGAGGCACCTTGATTTACCTATATGATGTGAATCTCAATCAATAATTGAATAAATACAGTAGATATATGGAATATTTGACAAACTAAGCCTACCTGTTCAAATATCCATGGGATCCATTCAAGCATCTGTTGGAAGATGTGGCATGACAGGTAGGTCATTGGGTATCTACAGAAAGCAATACAAAGCATGCTAAGAGCTGTTAATGCGACCTCTGGTCCAAAAGAACCATGTTGAACAGGAGGCTTTAACAGCACAAGAAATGAAAGAATTGATGTATGCATATAAGTTGCATATTCTTCTCTTCTCTGTAAATTATCTATATGCATAAGGTTGCACTCCTCCAGAACATTAGCATCAGAAGCAGCGGCATCTGCATCCACCTTCTGTCGTTTGATATTGATAGCTTCAATATCCAGAATATGCCTCTTTTCTCCAATCCTTGGCTTCTCAATTGGTTTATCACATGATGTTGACAAACCCACATTCTCACTTGATGTTGGAAAATCCACACTACCAGTATTTGTCATTTTCCCTCCAACAAGCTCTGGGCCGAGAATGGACAGAGCCGTTTGAAAGCAATCAATCAAGGACATGCAAGGTTCTGGAAAACAAAGCATATGTATCAGGCATGCTGGCCTCCAAATATGAGGGGGGCACACCCTAGCTATCCTTGCATATGTACTGCACAAGGCCATCTGAAAAAAGAAACACATAAAAAAGGAACCCTGGTGAATCTCCCCATGGTTAGGGAAGAGGTTAATAATCTAAACACAAGAAAAATGAATGTTTGATGAACTTGTATGACCAAGCTTGCCTAAATACAAACCTTAAGCTCCTGGCTTTTGGTTCTTTGCATTGAGCAAGGAAAAAAATTTATGAGATCTGTGGCTGTTAGCTTTACAACATCATCAGAACAACTAGAATGCAAAGCATTGAGGCAAGTGCCCAGGGTTGAATCATAAGCTGAAATTCTGCAATATAAGCACAATAACATTGATCCGTCTGTTTGATGGCATTAGCAAAAGGTTCATGCAGCGCTGCAAACTAAGGCATTCCACCTCTTATACTAATAGATATGGGAAAATGATGCAATAAAGGCCATAAACATTTGCTTAATTATCCCCTTTATCAGGAAAAAATTGGTGGTATTACAGATGGACAGTGCTTGTATTTATGCATTCCAAACTATGAAGTTGTCAGAAATCATGCTGAATTGAATTGAACTTCCACAAGAGGAAAAAATACTAGCCATGGAAACAAGATCAACTAATAGAACCTCTATCATAAATTTTTAGAACATCAAATGTACAATGCAAGTGCTACCGAGAATTCCAAAGATAAATTCATTTTTAGTTTGTGCAAGTGAAGGTCAGCTATGAAGAATTCCATTGAAAAGAAATTAAAGTCCAGAGATACCTGAATAAGGGGAGTCCCTCTTTATCCTCACTTAATATCACAGCTATAGACCGGATGATACTTTCATGAGGGATGATGTCAAAATCCAGGACTGATCCGGTGATCCGCGCAAAGTCAAAACATGCCTTCCACAAAATTTAAAATGTCAGGAAAAACTGTAACAGACAAAGATGTCTCAAATGACATGCATAGACTAACAGAAGCAATTTCCAGCAATTGCATTCAACAAGCCCTTAGATAAACTGAATAGTTCAATGTAAACAACACATGGACACATTGCCACCCACCATTTGCAAGTCAGCATCTCCATAACATAAAAACATACAAACAGCTGAAAGATTTGATGCACTGACAAGTCCCTCCACATACAGAGTTCCTTCTGTTAAGCATTTGCTAAGTAGCTTAATTATCCATGTAACAAGGGGCTGCCACCTTGCTTTTCCAGTAATGTTGATCAATATGCCATCACCATTAACAGGTTTGCTACTTGCAGGCAGATCAATGAAACAAGCAGGATCGCTGGAAATTCCGGCAAAGGATGTACAGAAACACCTCAAATTTACTCTACCAGAATCTGGAATGCTTGAGCTTTCGTCAGAAAGTGATGCCACATGCAAGAGATCTGTACACAGAAAATGGCATCTTAAACTTGATATGTATTTCTACCAAGTAAATGAAAATACATAAAACTAATGAAGGTGTGCTCCTCTTCAATAATTTCAGGAGAGCCTACAGACTACTGCACAAAAACCTCACCATTTCCGACAGAACAAGAAACAAACAATTAAACAGAGAAAGAGGAATCATATTCCATCGCCAAGTTATAAAGAGAAAAATTAAAATAAAACTGGCTTTACCTTCAGCAGCCACCGCAGCATCAAAAAATAATTTACAGTAGGCCTCCCGTGCTCCAGTCCGAAGCAAGGATAACAGGGGTCCAACCGTCTCGAAAATTGTTCCATGCCGCAAACTCAAAAATAGGAGCATAATATTCCCATTAGATGGCTACTAAAACATAACACACACACACACACACGTGCACGTGCTTGCAAAAAATGAACGATTCTACAGTTACCAGTATGATTTGGTTTTGGTAGAGAAGGAATTACTGCTAAAGTCACTCACCGAAATGCAGGTTCGGCGAAGAAGGGCAATATCCTGCCAATGATTGGCAGCACGACACTGGCCTTCCCATGGTAAAAGACACCAGGAAAGTTCCGCGCTGTGTGAGAAATCAGCTTCAACACAGCTATAACCTCCCTCTCACTCGCTGTAAGGAACGCAATCACAGAAAGAAGCAAACATTTCAAGAGCTTACTTTTTTTTTCTTTTCTTTTCTTTATTTTTCTTTTTCGAATTTCTTTCCCGGCCAATAAAGAAAATTTGTAGTTTTATTAAGAAGACACAGAGAGAGAGAGAGAGAGAGAGAGAGAGAGAGAGAGAGAGAGACGGGGAGAGAGTACCGGAGGAAGAGGGGACAACGTAGGCATGGAGGAGATTAGGGAGGACGGCGCGGAATCTGGCCTCTAAAGCCTCGTCGTCTGCGCTGCTGCGGGGCGGAGTAGATGACGATGCCGCTATGCGCTCTCGAAGTTCGTGCACCAAGCTTGAAAGGTTTCGCGCCATTGGATTTGATTGCTCTCTACTCTCTGTAATATATGTTGGTCTACTACTCCTACACTTTCACCTCATACAAACGCACGCGCCCACGCACGCACATAGATATAGCCTTCTTCTTCTTTATCTCCCACTATCCTTCCCTATCTTCCCTCCCAAATTCCAAGCATTCTATTCGACTCTACTCACCCGGACTGCTGGAGGGCTCCATTGTATTATACTTGTATTTTGACAGGGAAGCGTATCTCGTACACCAACCAAGAGTAGCGTATCTCGTACACCGAGCAAGAGTAACGTATCTCGTACACCAACCTTTCTGGGCCGGGCTTCAATTGAAATTGGGCCAATGATCCTTTTTAAGCAGTATTGGGCTAGAATACCAGATCCATAAAAAGATATAAGGAAATTGGAGAAAAAAAATACAAACCGCTCGGAACTTCCTGTTGCAGTACCCAGAAAAGAGAAAATCAGTTGCCAAAATGGAACTCATTTATGGCCATTTAGCTGTTAAAAAGGGAACTGATGCGGGCATCTCAAAGCAAATAGCTGATAATAATGCATGCAAGTCAGTAGATGACCTGCAAAGCAACATGCTGATCAATGAAACGCAAACCAAAAAATGTGGATGACCATAGGATCTCAATGCCAGGTAGGAAAAATAATCATCCTTATCGCTACACGCCTCAAACATAGGCTACATACCTAAATGGATAACATATGAAATCTTTTATCACCCTTAATGTTCTTAAACTTACAGAAGTACCTGCTGAAAGCAAGTGGGTTATGTGATCTCCATGGCAACTATCCCAATTTGCCTACAAAGTTTCCAGACCAAAAGATGTCAGTAAACTGGAATTTAAAAAGATTACACGAAACAATAACATCCATAATCATTTACAGAGAGATGGCGTATTGTAGGGTTCTCCCAGTCATTCTTCACAACCAAAAGCAGCTGCTTCAGTCTCCATTTAATGCCTTTGCTTGAGTTGACTAAGAACTAGTAGTAAGAAAATGTTAACAAGTAGCCAGACACACTGCAGCAAGGAAAATCTATTAAAACTACAACTAAAGCATAATACATTGTGGAACTCTTTAATTAACATTCAAGGCTACAAGAACCAATAAGAAATCTCAAGGTAAAGAATGCTTAATCATAAAGTCACAATTAAAAAAAGAAATCAAATTTAAAAGTAAAATTAACCCATTAAAGCTTGTTTGGATCTTAAAATCCAACATAACCAACCAAGCACAAGGAAATCAAAAGATTGAAAAGCAGAACAGAACAAAATATGCTTCAACCATTTCATTCTTTTTCTTTGTCCAGACTTGGAATTTAAATGAACCTTCAAGAAACAGCAGAGGATTCATGGCAACCAACTGGTCAAGATTGAGATCAATAAAATAGGATAAGTATAAAGAATTGGTAATGGAAGACATAAGGACTAAACATACCTCTATATATATTGAAATCCACGATTGCCTTCAAGAAAGTAGAGACCTAGCAGTAGAACATTCGGAGACTTAAAGGAAAAGCCTAGCGTATCACACCCAATGAAAGGTTTTGATTCAATCCCAAATACATACCTCTATGCAAATGGAATGCGGATCTCCATGCCAAAAGACAATTAAATAAGCCTCATTGTACTTGCTTGTGATAATTAAGATGAAGTGAAAAAGTGTTACTGCCCCAGCGGAGACACTAAAGCAAGAGAAATTTACAAAAACCACAACTAAAGCATCATACCCGTTGATTGACAATCAACAAGCCTTTCAAAGTAAAGAATTTTAAAACATAAAATCAGAACTCTTTGAAAAAAAAAAAAAAAAGAAATCAAGTCAGAAAATAAATAACCCAGAATGATGACAGCGCTGAAGTTTGTTTCATTTTTACAAACTGTGGGCTCTAAATAGTTGTAGTTATAAACAAAAAAATCAAATTGCTGCAGATTAAAATCGGAAAATCATAATAAAATACCAAAAAAATAGAGATATCAAATTACTAATATGAAAATTAGAACAGGAACAAGATCCACCTTAACCTATTCAATGTTCATCTTTATCTACACTCAGAACTTTCAAGGATGACAGAGGAGGATTCATTGCACCCAACTGGCGAAGACTGAAACTAATAAAGTAGGATTAGTGTAACATCATACAGCAATAATTGGTAATTGAAGATACTGATCCAAAAACAAGATTTCCTTCAAGAAAGATGGAATTTGGACTGATAAAAGAAGAAAAAATAGAAAAAAGAAAGAAAAACCGAGATTGAACAAGAACGTAATATTAGCAAAATATTATGCACGGAGAATTAGAAACGGCTAGAGATAGCGGTTAACGATTACCTCCATGCTCAGCATATCGAAGAAGCCGGCAGTTATCGATGAGAAAGAATACAAAAGGTTAGCAGAAGAATTGGAGATTGAAAAACAAGGAAAGAGAATGTTACAAAAGAAACAGTATCTCCGCAACGGCCATCCCTCTCGAGCGAGACAATTGAATGAAGCAATAACGAAAAGACCTTGGAAAGGTGAAAAGGGAAAAAAAAAAAAAAAAAGGATTACCTCAGTATCCGAGCCTACATTTCCTTGGAGAAATTAGAAACTGAAAAACAAAGAAGAAGAAAAGGGAAAATACTATAAGAAAACCAAGATTAGATAAATCTAGAACAATATTATACGACAAGAATTACAAATAGAACGACAAAAGATTCCCTCCGTGCTCTGTGAAAGATTACACAGAAGATGGAACAAATTATGAATTGAGAACAAGACGAAATGAGGAAAAAAAAAATAAACAAAGAAAAAGAAACGAGCATTTCTTGGGCGTAACGAAGAGAATTCCTGCAGAGAAGATAGGAGGAGAAAAGAAAAACAAAGCACAAACGGCTAGTGGGATGGAGTATGCGGAGACACCCCTGCTACTTTTATAGGTATCACTCACCTCCCCCCACCCCATTTTTTAATGCCTAAATTGCCCTCGAGCATCCTTCCCAAATTCTACCAAAAGTGCGCCAAAAATCTGGACCGAGCTTTGAAGAAATCTGGGCCGACGCTTCTTCTTTAAGCATTATTGGGAAGAATATTAGATCCATATAAAGATTAAAGAAATTGAGGGAGAAAAAGAGCAAGCAAACCACATGTAACTTCTTGCAGCAGTACCCAGAAAAAGGAAATCAGTTGCTAAAACAGAACTGATTTATAGCAATTTGGCCATTAAAGACGGAACAGATGTGGCCCATCTCAAAGCAAATGTCTGATAAAAATGAATGCAATATTCTACATGGCCTGCAAAATAATATGCTGATCAGTGCTCTGTTTGATTGGTTGCACGATGTAATGCACTAAACAATCGGATTACCCAATCACGAATAGAGTTTGAATCACACTGGATGCTTACTGAAACATAACCGGTTGCTTATGTAGTGATCCCAAGTAGTCAGAAACCATCTGACACAAAAAAAAAAAAAAAAAATCATTAGATCAAACCTCGTATGCATTGTTTGATTTCATCATGTTTCCAACTCTGCATTTAAAACCAATATACTGAGTTTTCTCAAAATGATCTCCCTTCAAACTGGATTGTGGAGCAATTTCAGTAAAAACTGAAAAACATGATGAAACTAACGAAGAAAAGTATGATATCCCGTTGAAGCGACACGGCATTTCAATCGAGATCATAAAATGATGTATCCGTGGATATTTGTGCTGACTGAGTACCTGTGGGGAGGAATGAGAGAGAAAATAACATCATAATGCTGCAAGTGAAACAAAAACCAAAAAACTGCAGATGACCATAAAAACAAAAATCTCAATGCCAAGTAGGAAAAATAATCATACTAGTCGCTGCACACCATAAGCATAAGCTACAGACCTAAATGGATAACATGTGAAATCTTTTATCACCCTTATTGTTAAACAAGAACCTGATCAAAATAGTTGAGTTACATGATCTCCATGGCATCTATCCCAACTTAAAGCCCAAGGATTGAGTGACTACTAGGTTTCCAGTCCAAAATGGGTCAGTAAAATAGACTTTAAAAAAGATTACATAAAACCATAACATCTGCAATCATTTACAGAGAGGTTATGTATCGTAGGATTCTCCAAATAAGTCTTTGACAATCAAAAGCAGCTACTTCAGTCTCCGATCCAATGCCTTTGCTTGAGTTAATTAAGAAGAATTGAGCAAGAAAATGTTACCGAGCAGCCAGACACTCTAAAGCAATAGAAAGCTACCAAAACCACAACTAGAGCATAATGCTTTTTGAAATTGTTTATTAACATTCAAGGCTGCAAAAACCATGGGGAAACCTCAAGTTAAATATAAAGTCATGATTGAAAAAAAGAATCAAATTAAAAAAATAAAACTAACCAGGAAGGATTGTGCCGTTAAAGCTTGTTTGGATCTCACAATCCCCATCTCTGCGCAGCTATATTTATAAACTCAGCATCAAGAAGATCATATGATTTGAAAGCCAGAACAGAAACAAAATCCACTTCAACCATTCCACTCTTCTTCTTTATCTAGACTTAGAATTCAGATGAACCTTCAAGAAACAGCAGAGGATTCATAACAACCAGATCAAGAAAGTAGGATAGATACTATATTATACCGAAAGAATTGGTAATGAGAGACATAAGTACTAAACATACCTCCATATATATCAAAGCCCTTGATTGCCTTCAAGAAAGTTGAGACCTAGCAGTAGAACATTCAGAGATTAAAAGGAAAAGCTTAACATTCCACACCCAAAGAAAGATTTTAACTCAGCACCAAAAAACAAATCTCTATATAAATGAAATGCACATCTCTGTGTTAAAAGACGACAAAATAAGTCTCATCGTATTTGCTTGTGTTACTGGCCCAGCAGAGAGACTAAAGCGAGAGAAATCTACAAAAACCATAACTAAAGCATAGTTGAATCTTTAAGGAAAAAAAAAAGATAAAAGAAAATCAGGTAAAAAAATTCCAGATTATTAACAGTGCTGTAGTTTGTTTCAATTTTACAAACGTAGGCTCTACACAGTTTTAGTTATCAACTCAACATAAAACTGCTGAAGTTTAAAATCGCGAAATCATAATAAAATACGGAACTATAGAGATATCAAATTACAAAGATGAAAATCAGAGTAGGAACAAGAACCTCCTTTGCCCATTCAATGTTCGCCTTTATCCAGACTCACAACCTTCAAGAAAGCCAGTGGAAAATTCATAGCAAGAATTGGTAATGGAAGACATTACTGAACTTATATCTGTGTGCATCCAAAAGCATGATTTCCTTCAAGAAAGATAGAATTTGGACTGAAAAAAAAAAGAAAAAGAAAAATAAGAAAGAGAAATCAAGATTGAACAAGAAAACAATATCGGTATAATATTATGCAGAAAAGAATTGGAAACTAAAGAGCAATAACGGATCAGGAATACCTCTGAGTTCAGCATATCGGGTAGGAAAGATGAAAAAAGATTAATTAGCAGGGGAATTGGAAAATGAAAAGAGAGAAAAGGAGAAATACAAAGAAACTGCATCCCAAACAATGGCGGGTTTTCTCGAACGAGAAAACTGAGTGAAGCAAAAACGAAAGATCTTGGAAAGAAAAAAATGGTATTACTTCTGCGTATCTGCACCCTCCATTTCCTTGGAGAAATTACAAACTGGAAAGAAAGAAAAGAAAAGGAAAATACAAAGGAGAACCAAGACTGGATACAACTTGAACGGTATTATACAACAGGAATTAGAAATGGAAGCAATAACGACTAAGGAATACCTCCGTGCTCTGTGAAGAACGACACAGGCTCATGGAGAACTAGAAAGGTCCTTTTATAGATACCGCTTGCGTCAGTTCGACGCTCTTCCTTTTTTTATTTAATACCTAAATTACCCTCGAACATCCCTTTCAATTTCTCACGCTACATCTCAAGAACAAAAAAAAAAAAAGGTCGTATACTAACAACTATGGGCCGGGCTTCGAATGAAATTGAGCCATGGATTTTTTTTTTAAGCATTATTGGGCCAGATACCAGATTCATAAAAAGATGAAAGAAACTGAAGAAAAAGAGCGAACCGCATGTACCCCCCCCCCAAAAAGAAAAAAAGGAAAATCAGTGGCTAAAACGCAACTGATGTGGCCCGTCTCAAAGCAACTATCTAATAATAATGAATGCAATACTCTAAATGACCTGCTAAATCACATATAGAGTTTGAATCACACTTGATGCTCGCTGGAGATTTCCTTCAAGAAAGATGGATTTTGGACTGATAAAAGAAGAAAAAATAAAAAAATATTAAAAAAAAAGAAAGAAAAACCGAGATTGAACAAGAAAGTAGTATTAGCAAAATATTATGCACAAAGAATTAGAAACGGATTAGAGATAGCGGCTAACGATTACCTCCGTGCTCAGCGTATCGAAGAAGCCGGCAGTTATCGACAAGAAAAGATCACAAAAGGTTAGCAGAAGAATTGGAGATTGAGAAATAAGGAAAAAGAAAGTTACAAAAGAAACAGTATCTCCACAATGGCCATCCCTCTCGAGCGAGACAACTGAATGAAGCAAAAACGAAAAGACCTTGGAAAGGTGAAGAAAAAAAAAAGATCACCTCTCGGTATCCGAGCCTACAAGATTTCCAAAAACTGGATTTCCTTCAAGAAAGATGGAGTTTAGACTGACAAGCAAGGAAAAATAAGAAAGAGAGACGAAGAGTGAACAAAAAAAAGCAACATTAATAAAATCTTAAGCACAAAGAATTGGAAATAACGGCTATCGATTGCCTCTGTGATCAGAGTATCGCCTCGAAGAAGCCGACTGTCAACGTCGAGAAAGATGACGAAGGGCTAATTGGCAGAGGAGTTTTGTATTGAAAAAAAAAAAAAAGAAAAGGAAATAAAAAATACAAAGAAACAGTATACCCAACAATGGCCGGCTCTCTCAAGCGAGACAATTGATTAAAGCATAAACGAAAGATCTTAGAAACGGAGAAAAACAAGAGATGCCCATCCGAGCCTAGATTTCCTTGGAGAAATTGGAAACTGAAAAACAAAAAATAAAAAAATAAAAAAAAAGGAAAAACACAGAAGAGAAGCAAGATTAGATACAATTAGAACAATTCATGCAGCAATAATTAGAAATGGAAGCAATAACGACTAAAGGATTACCTCCGTCCTCGGTAAAATATGAGAAGGAGATTAGAAGAAATTATGAAATAAAAAAGAAAAAAGCTACTCCAATCTCAATCTAAAAGCTACTCCAATCTCAATCTAACGCCTTTGCTTGAGCTGATTAAGGAGTGAGTAAGAAAGCCAGACACACTACAGCAAGGAGCTACTAAAACTACAACTACAGCATCATACATTGTTAAACTCGTTAATTAACATTAAAGGCTTCGAGGAACCAGTGAGAAATATCAAAGTAAAGAATGCTTAAATCTAAATTTACAATTAAAAAGAGGAATCAAATTAAAAAATAAATTTAACCTGGAAGGATTATGCCGTTGAAGCTCGTTTGGATCTTACAATCACATATTTGTAAACTCAACATAACGTGGCAAGTACAAGGAAATAAAAAGATTGAAAAGCAAGAACATAAACGAAATCTGCTTCAACTATTTTATTCTTCTTCCTTATCCAGACTTAGAATTTAGGAGAACCTTCAAGAAATACCTGAGGATTCATGGCAGCCAACTGGTCAAAATTGAGATCAAGAAAGTAGGATAGGTATAATATTATACAGAAAGAATTGGTAATAGAAGATATAAAGACTAAGCACACCTTTATATATATATATATATATATATATATATCCAAGCCTACGATTGCCTTCAAGAAAGTAGAGACCTCGCAGCTGACCATTCAGAGATAGCATACCACACTTAAAAGTAAGATTTTAATTCAGCCCCAAAAACATACTTTAATAAAAAATGCGGTGCAGATCTCCATGGTAAAAGACAAATAAATCAGTTTGATTGTATTCGCTCGTGTTGATTAAGATGAAGTGACAAAGTGTTGCTGCTCCAGAAAAGCCATGAAGGCTAGAGGGGTTGGCATTCTTGGTTAAGAATTTTTAAACGGAAGATTAAAAATCTTTTAAAAAAATAAGATCATAAAATAAAATTAATACATAATTGTTATGGTACTGAAGTTTGATTGCGTGGGCTCTGCATATCTGTAATTATAAACTCAACTAAATACCGCCACAGGTTAAATTCTCAAAATCGTAATAAAATACCGAACAAAAAGATAGATGAAATTCCAAATATGAAAATCATAATAGGAACAAGGTCCACCTTAACTCATTCAACGTTCATCTGGGCTCAGAATCTTCAAGAAAGCCAGAGGAGGATTCGTAGCACCCAACTGGTGAAGACTGAGACCAATAAAGTAGGATGAGTATAATATTATAAAGCAAGAATTGGTAAGTGAAGACACTGATGATTATTTATACCTCTGTGTATCCAAAAACAAGATTTCTTTCAAGCAAGATAGAATTTGGGCTGGGAATAATAAGAAAGAGAAACCAAGATTGAAAAAGAAAGCAATATAAGTAAACTATTACGCACAGAAGAATTGGAAACGGAAAAGAAATAACGGCAAAAAAATACCTCTGTGATCAGCATATCCAAGGAGCCGGCACGGTCAGGAAAGATGATCAGAGGTTAATTAGCAAAAAAGAAGGAAAAGGGAAACACACAAAGAAATAGTATGCCCAACAGCAAAAACGAAAGATATCGGAAAAAAGGATCGCTTCTGCGGAGCCAATCCTACATTTGCTTGGAGAAATTAGGAAATGAAAAACCAAAAAAGGAAAATACAGAAAAGAATCGACAGTAGATACCAACTAAGACAATATTATGCCGCAAGAATTAAAAACGGAAGCAATAACGACTAAAGGTTACCTCCGTGATCTGTGAGAGATTACACAGAGGACGGAAGAAAACGTAACTGAAAAAGAAAGGACGGAAGAAAAGAAAAAAAAAATAAAAAAGGAAAAAGAAACGAGCGTTTCTTGGGCGAAACGAAAACAATTCCTGCTCGGGAAAGACGAGAGAGCAGGGAAGACGGGAGGAGAAGATAAAAAGGAACACCCTTGGCCAAAGGAGCACGGAGAGACATCTCTGCCGTTTTATAGCCATCGCTTGCGTCAGTTTGACGCTTTTCGTTTGTCTTTTAATGCCTAAATTGTCCTCGCACATCCTTTTTAATTTCTACCAAAAAAGCGACATCGTCTTGCACCACTACTACTACTACTACAGAACAGTAACGGTCGGTTGGATTTTTTTTCTTTTTTTAAATTCTTCTTTTTGTTTTTCTTTAGCATGTATCAAAAAAATTATAAGCTAAATTTTGACATTGACCATCAAATTAAGTTTTTTTGTTTTTTTCCTAATTTTTTTGAATTTATAAGCTAGACTCTGACCATTAAAATAAATGCGTTGTGGTTTTGTTTCATTCCTAAATCGTCCTTAACATCTTTAGCAATTTCTGTCACAAAATAACAAAGAACAAAACACAACCGCAAAAAATAAACAGCAAGCCATTGAAAGAATTACCAAAAGCGTGGGATCAGTGTAATATCATACCATAAGAAATGGTAATTGAAGAAAGTGATGACTATCAATACCTCCGTGTATCCCAGAAACGAGATTGTGTTTAAGGAAGATGGAATTTGGACTGATGAAGAAAGAAAGAAAAAGGAAAAATAGAAAGAGAAACCACGCTTGAACAAGAAAGCAATATTAGTTATGATTAAAAATTAAAAAAAAAAAAAGAGTAAGCAATATTAGAAAAATATTATGCACAAAAGAATTGGAAACGGATTTGAAATAGCGGCTAAAGATTACGGCCAAGAAGCAAGATTACCTCTATTCTCAGCATATCCAAGAAGCCCGCAGTAACGGCGAAGAAGGATGACAAAAGGTTGGCAGAGGACTTGGAGATTGAAAGAGAAACAAAAGAAATGAAAGAAATAAAAATAAAAGGAAACGGTAGAGAATTCATAACAGCCAACTGGTCAGGGTTGAGATCAAGAAAATAGGATAAGCATGATGTTGTACAGAAAGAATTGGTAACTGAATACATTAGGACTAAACATACCTCTGTATACATCGAAGCCCACGATTGCCATCAAGAAAGTTCAGACCTGGGCAGCGGAACATTCAGAGATTTGAAGGAAAAGCCTGCCATACCGCAACCAAAGAGAGATTTTCATTCAGCGCCAAAGGCATACCTCTATATAAATGGAATGCAGACATCCATTTTAAAAGACAATTAGATCAGTCTCATTGTTTTTGCTTGTGTTGATTAGGATGAAGAGACGAAGTGTTACCGCCCCACCGGAGGCGCTAAAGGAAGAGAATTCCACAACAACCACAACTACAGGATAATACGCGATGATTGACATTGTAGGCTGCAAGAACCAACAAGATTTTCAAGATAAAGAATTAATAAACACAAAATCTTTTTTTTTTTTTTTTAAGAAAGATCAAAACATAAAATAAAACTGACCCAGAATAGTTTTAGCACTGAAGTTTGATTCAATTTTACAAATGTAGCTCTACATAGTTGTACTCATAAACTCGACATAGACCCGCTGCAGATTAGATTCTGCAGAATCATTATAAAATAGCGAACAAATAGAGATATTAAATTATTAATACGGGAATCAGAATAGGAACAAGATCCTCCTCTACCCATCCAACGTTCATGTCTATCCAGACTCAAAACCTTCAAGAAAACCAGACGAGGATTCATAGCGCCGAACCGGCGAAGACTGAGAAAAATAAATTAGGGTCAGTGTAATCTCATACAGCAAGAATTGGCCGTTGAAGACACTGAAACAAGATTTCCTTCAAGAAATATAGAATTTGGACTGTCGAACACAGAAAAATAAGAACAAGAAACCAACATTGAACAAGAAAGCAATGTTAGTGAAACATTATGCTCAAAAAGAATTGGAAACGAAAAGGAAATAACCAAAACCTCCGTGCTCAGCATATCGGCAGTTACCGGGGACAAAAGGTTAATTAGCGGAGAAATTGGAGATTAAATAGGAGAAGAAAAGGGGAAACGTACAAAGAAACAGTATACCCAACAATGGCCGGCTCTCTCGACAGTGACAACTGAGTGAAGCTAAAACGAAAGATCTTGGGAAAAAGAAAACGATCACTTCTGCGTATCCGATCCTACATTTGATTGGAGAAATTCGAAACCGAAATGCAAGGACAAATGAGAACCAAGATTAGATACAACATTACGCAGCAAGAATTAGAAATAGAAGCAATAACGACTAAAAGATTACCTCCGTGCTCCGTGAAAGATTACACGGAGATTGGAAGAAATTAGGAACTAAAAATGAAGAAACAGAAGAAAAGCCAAAAAAATGAGAGAGAGAGAGAGAGAGAGAGAGAGAGAGAGGGAGAGAGAGAAACGAGGGTTGCGTGGGCGAAACCGGAGGAGAAATGAATATGAGAACGTAACGGCTTAGCCGCTCCTTTTATAGGGACCGCTTGCGTCAGTTTGACGCTTTTCTTTTCCCTTAATGCCTAAATTGCCCTCTTACACCCCTTTCAATTTCTACCAAAAAAAGCAGCGTCCTTTTGGGCTACTACAGTACAGTACAGGTTGGGTCCGTCAGACCCTCTCTGTTTTTTTTTTTTTCTCTCTCTCTTTTTAATTGTTCCTTTTTGTTTTTCTTTAGTATGTGCCAAAAATAATTTATAAAGTAGACTTTGACATTGACCGTTAAAATTTGTGTGTACTTTGTCATTGTACTAATGAGTACGTTGTATTTTTTTTATGCTGAATTGCCACCTTTTTTATTTTTTATTTTTTTATTAAAAATTTGTTATTTCATAAAGTACCCGGACAAAAATATCTCACTAAATGTTTATGAATTTTATATTTTTTAAATTAAAATAAAAAAATTTAATTATAAAAATTTTAATTTTTAATTATTAAAATATTCTCTAATAACACGTTCAATAAAAATTTGTTTTTTCTTCGTTCAATCACAAAATAACTAAGAAAAAAGCACAACCCAAATAATAAGCGAAAGAATTGAAAGAAGAAGAAAAAAAAAAAACAACAAAAGAAAGACGAGGTAAATGCGAGTCAATTTATCCTTAATACGTCACAGCACAAAGCAAAAGGTATTTTTATACAAAAGGTAATATGTTCCAACGACTTTTGTCTTCTACGTGAACGTAATATGTTACACAATGTGTTATATCATATAGTATAAAAATTTTAACGTGATTTTTAGCACCCTGGCATTTCTCTTTTCTTCCTCTAGGAGTGACAATATCTCAGAGAAAATGTTTGTGTCACTGAACCAACAAATGTTTTTTCGGTACGAACTGAAGTTATAATGTGTGACCGTGACGATATTGTGATTAGAATCGTTTTAGATCAAACATTAGTCCCGAGGGCTTCAGGGGATAAAAATGGAGATGATTATCTTTCGGGTTCTTGTAATCAATTTCAGCCTCAGGGGCTTGAGAGTTCCTGACAGAACCGCGGTTTATAGATCATCCCGTCCCCAGTGGCCAGGAGCCCCTCAGAGAAAATCAGAGGCCAAAGATCAGATAGCAGCCTTCCCATTCCAAGGGAAAATACCATTCGTGTGCTTTTGCTGCCGCGCAATTTCCCGAGCTGTCCAATTCTAGCAGATTCCTCACTTGGGTCTTCAAATCGTTCGATATTTGTTAGAATCTCGACCGAGTTGCAAATTTTTCTGGTGCAATTATTACACGGAGGAAATGGGGGCGCAGTGTTTTCTGAGAAGTGCAAGGGAGAGAATCTTTCCAGCATATCCTTGTGGCACGCAAAAGACGGACAATATCACTTTCAATTAAAATGCCCACCATCACCCACCAAAGAGTGGCTAAAGCTTGAAAATATCGCAAGAGGTGAAAATGGACAGGGAATCCAACCATTGCCATTCTCATCCTAACGGAGCATTAACAACAAGGCGGGTGGGCCAGATGCAGAGACTTGGTTGGGGGGGGGTTACCAAAAGTCTGGGAACTTCCCACCCGACATCTTAATTATCGTTGGAACTAAAGTGCATGCTATTCTCTACACTAGGATGCTCTGGATTGACGGCTCATGGAGCCGAACCTCTGTTGGAATTGGTAAGACCGAGATTCTCCGACCAATAACAATTGGAGTTCCAATGCTATCCTTTACACTACGTGATTTTAGTTATCACTTTATGGGAACAAAAGGCTGGTCGAGGTAGCAGATTAAGAAGGTTATCAAGCTGCAGTCTATGTGCAAACTTGCTCAGAGTAAAGGCAAAATTTTCAACAAAGGAACAACCACTACTAATGCTTAATCCAGAAAGCAAATGGGAAAAAAATTAGTATCTTACCCAAGTAAAAAGCACGTTTTACAAAGTCAGTCTATTCACAAAGTAAAGAATATTAAATACATACACAGCACACCTTAATCATTGTTTGCATGGCGGAAAAAAAAAAGCACCTGCGATACAAAGCCTATTCACAGATTTAGGAAACTAGCATAGAATACATGCATACAACCACAGCAACACCTACCCAGCACATTACTCCATTTCTGCATTATTTTCGGCATCCACCATCTCAGCATCATTCAGATCCTCTCCTTCTAGAAGCCATTGTTCAAGTTCATCCATCTCATCAAAGTCATGCATGAGCGAACTGTCCGAGTTAAACCACTGGTTCGATCCCAGGTCCTCACCATGGCATGCTACGCGCAAGAATGGCCTGCTCCTAGCCAAAGCATCTACAAGATCCCTATTTACGCTTCCCGTCACTCCCAACCACCTTAACCTAGGGAAGTAAGGTTTCTTCAGCCAACGGAATGCAAGTTGTGTAATGCCACCACAGTTGTAAAGATCTAATAACCGCAAGCTACTACCCTGCCATCTGTCCTGATCTACCTGCATCGAGGCTAATGCCATAATTGAGGTATCTCCAATGAGTGGACATTGTCGCATTCGGAGCTCAAAAAGCGGAACTCGACTTTTTGCGAGGGTTAGGACACCATTATCCGAGAGGTTTGGAAGATTTGAGAGGTCCAACTCCTGCAACTCAAGTTTGGAAGCGCCTTCAAAAAGAGCAGAGATGCATTTGTCTGTAAGTCTCTTGCATCCTCTCACAGATAAGGAAAACAAAGAACTTATGACCCCCTTCTTTAGATATGACAATCCCAAATCACTTATATCAGAACCATCCAGTAGTAGGCTCTTCAATTCTGAAAGAGTGCTGATAGCTCTAAGGGCCTGATCCCCAAGGCTTTTGCAATCTCTCAAGTCAATAACTTTAAGGTGTAGGTTCAGAACCAAATTTCTTATCGCATTATTGGTTAGAAGATTACACCATCTCAGGCTAACATGCGTCAGTGAAAGAGTTGTCGCAGTGATATCATGGAAAACTAGATCAGTTAGATGCGTTCCATGAGACACCTTAAGCTTGTATAGGCTCGAGCATGAATGCAAGATTGTCTTGAAACCAGTATCCGTAACACGACAAAAGCCCCCAAGACATATACTTTCCATGCTGGTGCACTTGTCAGCCATTAAAAGTAAACCCAGATCATTAACTCGTCTAAAATACGTAATGAGGAACTCCTGACTACGAACTAATGAAAGATGCTTCAGTTTCCCATGTGGATTGATCTGTTGAAGGCCAAAGTTTGTGAGATCAAATGTAATTGTGGGTTCCATCAGGGGAGCATCCCGAAGATCCAAATGTGTCAGGGACATGAGACCTTTTGATATTGTGCTAACCATAGCGTCTGTAATATAGTCCACCGAAAGGCGCAATTTACGAATGCCAGGCATGATGGATGGTTGAACATGGTTTGGTGACCGATGGGAACCCACATTTGGGCTAAGCAGTTCAGTTACCATCACCGAAGAGACATACCCAATCTCGAGAGAAGTGAGTTTTTCTGAAGCCAAAGCCCAGATCCGAGCAAAGTTATGACGAAGAAACAAAGAGACGTCAAACATCAAGATCAATTCCTGTCAAAAAGAGAAGAAAGAAAAAACATTAGCACCATGATTTATATGATTCCTAAATGGCCTTTTTTTTATTATTTTCCCATGTGTAAGATGCAAAATACATAACAAAGACAAAATAAATGCAATATATCAGCCCCATAGATGCTATGTAAACTTTGGCACATGCAATGTGGGAACTCTACAATATGCATGACAACATACCCTATCACCAAATCATTAAAGCCAATAGATACAGAACATTTGCCCCCATCATTTTCATTCATCCCACAGAAGGGCACTTGATTAAGTAAAGCTAGATGAACATTGCAAAATAGAAATGACCCAAATAAATTATTGGAACTTACACCATATAGCACAAATCAGCAAAGCATACAAATATTCTCTCATGGGGAAGGTCTACCATAACAATAAAAATCAGATAACTAATTGACCACCTCTGATTGTTGGACCTGATAATAAGCAATGGCATTTGAATTTTAACACAAAATTCCTTCAGTAATTCATCCTTACTTCTAACCGTTTGCAACCACTAAGCAATTCCTCCAGATCAGATACATGAATTGCTCGACCTCTTTTTTCAGCCACAGAATCCAAGTAGAGATACCTGAAGGAAGATCGATCAATAAAGCCAACAACAACATCCCTAGCAAAGAAACATAATTACCCTTACTGACATTATGAATCTAAACTCATCCACTTACGTGCATCAGGATGACACAAACACCTCAATGGTTTCACTTAATCCAAACTTTTTTGCCCTTGAGAGACCATTACCTTAACTCTGTGCACTTCCCCCCGATCTCAGAGAGCAGCTTTCCGCCGAAATCCATGCAGTTGAGTAGACAAAGCTCGTGCAATGAAGGTCTGACTAAAGTCTTGATTGCAGAATCATCAAGCCCACCACAATCAACCTTCAAGCTTCTGAGGTAGGGATTGGGCGGTAAGAGAGGCCTTAACAAATTAATTGATGGGGCGATATCCTACATGGAAAGATCCATCAAAAAAGTTGCAGCTTTTGATCAAAATTAAATATTGTACATCATTCCGCTGCCGAGCTTTTCAGTAATTAGATAACAAATTCCTTCAATCATCCAAGAGGGGCAAACAAAGAGGGCACATCAAGATACACAATATATATATTTCCTTCATAGAATCACTCTTTGACCTCCTGCAAGGGAAAGTTGGCGTTCTAAACACTTATACCACGTTTGGAAAGGGTGGAAAATGAACGGAAAGGCGGGAGTAAAAGAAGAGCGGAGGAAAACTGGGAAAGTAAGTCATTTGCTCTACTTGTGCTGAGATGCCCAATTAGGGAACTTAACTTTCGAGATTAGAGATGGCAACAAATAAGGAAAAAAAAAAGAAAAAGAAAAATTGGGAAGAGATTTTCAGAACATTGATAATTGCATTGGCGTTTCTTTTTGAAATTAAACGCGATCCCAACAGAAACCGAGGTTTATATAAATTACAAAATGACAAAGAAAATCATAAGTGGGGGTGGAGGGCGGTCAATTTGGAAAATTATATGTATAAAAGAATGGGAAACTTACGAGGAGGTGAAAGTTTGGGAGGAAAGTGAGGATGTAGGAAGCGCAGGCCCTGAAGGACTTGCAGGTTGAAGCAGCGGAGCAGATCGAAGGTACATCCAGCTTCGCCATTACGGACCCTATTAGAGCCAACGGAAGTTGATCCAGACTCTCCTCTTCCCTCCCTTCGCGGAGGTTCGCCATCTCTCTCTGGTGGTGCCCCGATCCAGAGAAACAAGATGATTACACGTCAGAAAGAGGGTAGGAGGGTTGAGCGGGGAACCGTCCTTCTTTCCCTCTCATCAATGCGGCCGGTTCTTCTGTAAATGCGTGCCGTCTTGGCGAAAGTGTTGTGGGGTCCACCATCGACAGCGGGGACTTCGACCTTTTGTTTTATTGGGTTGGGTTGGGTTGGGTTGGGTTGGATGGGGTTAGGCTTTAAAAAAGGAGATGGACTCCTCCTCCTGTTGCTGGTGGCGATAGGTGGGTGCGCGCAGTGGGAAGTGGGCGCGACGAATATGTGGTTCGATCCAAGGATTGGGTTAGATTTCGTTAAAAGGCCCAGCCTTCACCGACCAACGTACGCAATCATTTTCAATGAACTTTATGGATTAGATGGAAAAGTTATTATTATTATTATTATTATTTTGGGTCCGCAGTCGAACGGAAAAGTACACAACTTGGCCCTCTCTCCGTCCGGAACCAACCGGCTCTTCGGCTCCTGAGAAATCCGTTGGGCACGATGTTGTCGAGGAGGGAAATCAGGACAATCAAACAAGCTGCAGGCCATAAGTCGTACTTCAATTCAATGCTTACATTTTACTCTAAAGAATGAAAATTAAGAGCAAAACAAAAGCGCCCAGAACCGGAGATCACAGGGAGCAGCAATGGGTTCTGGGGAAGCTAAATGCTTATTTATCGATCGATAGATAGATAGATAGATAGATATACCCTTTCGTGTAACGCGTCATATTGAAACACCAGTTAAAGAAACTATATGAATAATAAGGATAACAATGAAGAAGACGCAGGGGAATGTAGACGTAAAACAGAACAAACATGAATACCCACTCCGTCTGTTCTTGGCGGCCGAGAAGAAAAGGAAGCCCGAAAGCCCAACTCTGTCGAGGGTGATGGTTGAAACATGAAGGTCCTTCAACACGAAGAAGATAAATAATAATAGGCAGAAGAAGAAGAGGAAGAAGAAGAAGAAGAAGAGCAGAAAGGAAGAACGAGAATCCGCGCGATCATTTCAATTGTAAGGATTACAGTATTTGCGCGCATTCTCATCTTTATATTTATATTTATATTTAGAAGACGAAGTCAAATGGACCTGACCACCTTAATAAAAAGACGCCAAACGTTGCTCCTCCGTGGGGTTGGGTTGATTTCAAGATAATATTATTTAACTTTAATAAAGAGGCTCAAACGGTTCTCCTTCGAGAAATTGGATTTGATTTCGAAATGAATAAAATCCTATTTTAGCTCGATAAGGACGCCCAACGTTGCTCTCCTCCATGGGTTTGGATTTCAGAATAATCCCGTCGTTCCCATTATCTTGTTGTTACCCTCCTTGAAATTCCTGCCCATTTAAATTAAAACGCATTTCTTTGACCCTCCACAATCCTTGAATCCCACTGGTACCAGGGTCGGGCTAATTTACCCGGTTGACCTCCCGTCCTAATGAATTTAATTCTATTTAATAGTTTGCTTTCCCTTAAAATTATAAATTTATTTTTTTAATTAACAAAAAAAAAAGGGTTTGCTTAAAAACCATCATACAGTACGTATATGTTGATGGGCCTGGGATACCAAAATACTCGGGTCCATACGTTCTTAAAAAGGAGGCGGTCCGGACTAGGTTTCCTTTTGTTTCGGGCCAAGATTTCTGCATGAATTTTAAAATAAGGGTGTTTTTCTTCTAGTGCAATACACCTAAGATTTTATGCACACCATAAATTTATTTTATTATTTTTTATTAATTAATCTTCAGTTATTCGTTTATATTTAATATTAAATTAAATTAATTATTTTTAAAGAGTCAAATTGAATTTCTTTAAGAAAATATATAATATTTGATATGGCTAACCACTTTAAGTGGCTCTAAGGGCTTTGAGCAAGAAAGCAACTCGATCTCTTACCCTCCCAAACCCTAATTGCTCCAACACCCCCCCCCCCCCCCAAAAAGCAATCATTCTGCCTTTGAGAGTTAAAAACAGTAGTAGAATAAGTGCAATTCTGGGTTACAATCCTCGTCAAATTATGAGCACAACACTGGAAATAAGAAGTTCACCCAACAAAAAACAGAACACAAATCAAGAAGTCAACGCTTAAGCTTAACACACAAGAACACCAACATCATGCTATTCATAAGTCATCAAGGTGAAAATAAAACAGCAAAAGAAATTATTTAGGGGAAAGCTTCAATAACGGATTGCACGGTGCGGATGGGCTTTATGGTGTGGCGGGTAAAGCCAGCCTCCCGGAGAACATATTCCCATTCCTTGCAGGTCCTTTCTTTACCCGAGCTGGTATGGACCATCATCATCATGTCTAGCATCAACCTCACGTACTCAAGCTTGTCATCTTTGTCTTGGCCAATAACGGAATCAACAATTAACACCTTTCCCTTGCCCTCCGGGAAGGCCTTTCTGCAGTTCTTCAGAATTTGGATGCAATCATCATCATTCCAATCGTGCAAAACCCACTGCATTCAGCAACGGCAAGTCAAATTACATTGGAGAAAGATGGATAAATAAAAAATGCTATACATATATTCTATAGGATTCAATACTGGCCATGAGGAAAGCAGCATCTGCCTGTGGAACACTCTCAAACATGTCACCACCAACACGCTCGAGTCCATCGCGCTCTGGGGCGACCGACACGACATGAGGAAGATCGAAGTTGATGCCATGAATCCACGGAAAAGCCTTAATCAACAGGCTCAAAGCAGTGCCATTCCCGCCACCAACATCGACCAAAGACTTAACCCCATCAAACACTCCTGGACAGCCTTCAACCACCGCAGGCACTGCGATTCTAGCATCCGACGCCATTGCGTCATCAAGGATCTTGCTGTAAGCTGGATGTTCTGCTGCATACTTCCACACATCCTCTCCATGAGCCTGAGCGAAGGGTGGATTCGTCTGGTCAGCCAGCTTGACGCGTGACCTTAAACCGTGCCAGGCTGCTAGCATTACAGGGTTTGCTTCAAATAGAACAAACGCAGCCATGCTCTTCTCTCCCTGCCGGAGCAAGCGGCGAGATAGAGGCGTTTGCGCATACCCTACAGTGCCTTGCCAGGCGGGTTTTTCTTTGAACACCCGCCGGTGCACCAGGTACCTCAAGATACGGTAAAGTGACGGTGGAGAGCAACCAAGAGTAGATGATAGCTCTGATAGGGTCATAGGACCGTCATGGTTTTCCATGGCGTCGGCTATTCCAAGCTCAATTGCGCACTTCACCACAGCAATGTCGGCGAACCCGAATACATATTTCCACTGCAGCTTTTGCCTCTTCTTCTTCCTCCTCCTCCTCTTCTACTACTGACACTGCACTCGAACATGTTTCAACCGCTGATTTTTCCATCTCCACTGGATATCAATCATTCGATTTCTATGCTTGCAGCCCCATATGCAGACAACGTATAATGGAAAATAAACCTGGCCATGAGTATTAATTCATCTTAATCCACCTCTTGGTAGAATCGGCAGCCATACTGCTCGGGCCCATTATTGACCAATCACGGGCGTTAACCTGTCGTCAGAACAGGTGGACCAACTCCCATTTTACGCTCCCAACAGTGCGTGAACCTAATCCAACAATGTGGTGATCTCCCAACGCCGATTGGGTTCGCATCCGTTAAACAACTTAATTAGGTATACTCTCCGGCTCCCTCATTTAAATACGAGAAATTCTTTAATAGACGAACGCTCCCCATCGCGTCGGGTCATCGAGATCTCTCGAGGATACGCAGCCTATTAAATTTCCCCTTCCCTTCTATCATCACGTCATTGCGACAAATACTACAGTTCCCGTTTCCAAACAAGACAGCATCACGCGTTGATCAGGTTATTTTTCCATATTACAGAAAACACCCGAAGATAAAGACAATTTAAATGCACGGCCCACGGCGACGACACACCAAGTCTGCGACAGTCCCGTAGAGCGGGCTACAGGACCAGACACCCTGTCCGTTATAGTGACCTGTTCCCTACGTTTTCTTTTTCTTTTTCTTTTTTTTTTTTATAAATTAATATATATATATATATATGTTTTTTTTTTTAAAAAAAATTATGAACAAGTGTTCCCTACGTATTGAATTGCCTCAATAAGAAAACAACACATTAATCCGGGGCGATCGTTGTATACGACATAGATTGACAAATGTCAAATCATGCTTCTTTCTTCTTTTCTTTTTATTATTATTATTATTATTATTTTTTTTTTGGTTTGTCTTCACAAAGAAACCTGGAGTTAATTCAGAATGTGTTTCTTTTCAAAAGCAGCCTTTAGTTTCTCCACTTCAACCAACAGAGAGGAATTTCCTTCGCAAGCCTCCACGAGTACCTTAAACCTTTTAACTATCTCGCTACTCTGCAGTGAGTAAGCCTGCCGCTCCCCAGGCAACAGAGACGAAGAAGGCTTGGAATATCCAATAAAATCCAGCATAATTCCCTGTCCATAGCAAGTAGTTGATGTCAATTTCCTGCATTTCAAACTCATAATACGCTACTGCTTGCTAACAATATTTCGGAAACATGAATCTCGTTTTCAACATTATCAATGTTCCATAAAATTGCTCACCTCGTGCCTCGGCTTCTGGGAATAGTCTCTCAAAAGAGACCTTGCAAGTTTGCTTCGCAGTGACTTCTTATCATTGGCATGAGTGACGAAAATGAAGGATGACATATGGTGCAGGACCAATGTAAAAGCCATCACTCCTCGAGTTGCAGCTCTGTCGAGAGCACCAGATACCCACGACTTTACATACGCTTCCAAGATACCTTCATTCTCCTGCCCAGGTATCAAAATGTTTGCGAATCAAGATAGTGTTTCATCAATTCTCGTAAGACAGCTTAAAGGCAATACAAACTGGGCATCTAAGCGCCCAAATTCTGTGAAGGCACCAAAAACAAAAAAAAAAAAAAAACATAAAACTTATTCTCAAGCTACCAATATTCAGCCATATCTTGATTTCTATGTGGACATTTGGGAACACCACAGATGAATTACTTATGTCGACTGAAGTTTTTCATGTAAACTGTAAGACAACCCAAAGCAGAACCTGATGGTCAACAATTATTTTTACTTCTACTTTTACTTTTCTGATTTGAGGGTAAGTCTTGATAGTTAACAATTATTTTTGCTTCTACATTTAATTTTCTGCCAATGGTTGGTCAGTGGTACCTCAACAGGTTCAAGGTATCCTTCTGGCTCAGAAAAGCATTTCTCCAGTGGTGGCAGAATTTCAAGTACACGAGCATTAGATAGTACATTCCAAGCGGCAAGCCTCACAGTAGCTTCAGTGGAACGGTGTAGATATACAGAAACTTGACGGCCAAATAGTAAATCACCATAAGATATGGCAGCAAACTGCTCCACAAGAGTCTCAATAAATGTAGAGTAACTCTCATGTACCTCAGACTGAAACCTCAACAACTCCCCGTTAGATTTATTCCTAGTTTCTAGCAATATGCTAGAATTTCTACGTCTTATTTCATCAAGGCGCTGACCGTAGAGGTCTTGCAGGGTTTCATAAACATCCCTGCTCTTCTTGTCCTCGAGCACACCCATTCCATTGATTAATATGACAGATAAAGAATGGAATTTCCATATCAAATCTACACTCCAAACTGGAGAGGGAACATCAGAAGATAAGAAAGAAGACATTGCTTCCAAGCCTAATAGGAAAAAGAGTCCTGCTTTAGCAACTTCAAGCTCATCAGTAGCATCCTGCATAGGATTTGAAAATTTAGAACTCTGAAAACCTGTATGTTTGTTATCAGAGAAGGTTGAAATTGGGCTGAGAAACCAATGCATAGGAAGGGGCAGTCTCTGATGAGCCCACTCTGCCACCAAAGAAGTGTTATAATGATCTTGACTTGATATATTTGACATGTCCAAGTCTTCGTGAATTGTTTCCAGAGAGAAGGAACCCTTCTTTGGAGCTCTAATACCAGAAGTGCTGTTTTCAATGGCATTCATTTTCATCTTCACGGACAACCATCTGGTTTTGAAGTGGGAGGCTAATATCTTGCTAAAGTGCAAGTAGTCTTCTTTCCTACATTCCCACATGAAAGGTTTCATTCTTTTATCTTGGATAAGACGTTGCAGGCAGAAATTAAGAAACATAAGAACGGGGACTTGGAATAAAAGATTGAATGCCTTCTCCAAAATAACCCTGTTCCTAGGTCCAACAGACAAGCATGCTCCTAAAACAGAGTTGATCTTGTGCACAACAAACATCATCTCTTCATCTGTTTGTGATTCTCTGCTAGACACCATTTCAAAGATTTCAAGCGTATGAATAAGCAATCTTGCATCTGTTTGGGTCAACAAAATACTCATGGACCAAAATCCTCCACCAGAGGCACCCCAGCCAAGTGCCAAGCCCGGAGCAGGTCCTCCTCTACCAAACATCTCAATAGACTGCATTGATTTCCATTCTGATATCACCAACTTCATAAAAACATTGAGCATGAATTGCAACTCTGACTTGGACCTTGTCAATATCCCATTCTCAGGGACCTTTACATCTGTTGAAGTATTGTCTGGCCTGGTAGGATCTGTAACTAAGTTTATCAAGTAATTAATGGAAGTCATGACCTGAAGTAGCCCATCTAGACAACAAACGGAAACTAATGATGTTTCATATTGACTTTGCTGTCTCAAATGACAGAGACCTTCAATGAAAGACCCAACTCCAGTAAAATCTTTTCCATGATCCATGTCACCGACCTCTGAAAATTCAAAAATGCCAGTCTTAATAATTGCCAGTCCAATTTTAGGAACAAACGCAGGCAAATATTGACAGCTCACAGTCTCCTCTGGTTTCAGTCTCTCGAGCAAAGTGGAAAGCATATGCATGACAGCTGAATGCACCCACAATATGGAGATAACAGCTGAATCTTGGAAAACAAGATCACTGTGACTACCCTTTTTCCACTGAAACAATTTAGACACATAAGCATCATCCTTCAGTGCTATCCACTTTAAAGCCACATCAATTAATGGCATAACATAGCACCAAGCCCATTTGTCTGTGCCATCACACTCATCACCAGGAAGATATTGATAATTTGGATGCTCCTCTGTATAGAAATTTGGAAGTTTCCTAGCTAAAGCCTCCAAAACATGGTATCCCTCCCTAGAGATGGAAGCAAATTCAATAAGAACATCATTCTCTTGAAGTTTCTCAAAAGCAGGTGGGTTCAGCCACAAGCATAAGGCAGGAAAGATACCCTTGAAGTATGATATGCAGAAACCATAATGAATGCAGACTTTCCAAAAATGTAGTTGTTCAACCATCAAAGCCGATAAGATTTTACAATTTTCCTTCCCTAGCTTTGCCCGTTGCTCAATGGGGGAGGTTTCTTGATACAGATGCCTTGTCATTGCTTGAAAAAACCCATTCTTTATAAAGTCAGTACAAATCTTCTTGTCAGATTGTGCCAAAACCTGTTATACATCACAATAGAACATTACCATGGCACTGTTTTTGGGTGAATTATTAGAGTAATTTGCTACAGAATGACTTCATAAGAAAAATAACCATTACATATCAGCCCAGAAATATATGAAAGACATCTTACCCTCAAAAGCCGTACAGAATTTATCTTAGAGGGCTGAATTTCAGTATCATCCTCCACAATGAATTTGTCAACAACAGAATGGACAAGTCCTCGGCAATTCACAATTGCATTTGCACATGTTGGGGAATGCCTTGCTATCATTATAAGTACAGATATTATGCATTCTTCCAAAGCTGCTGCAGGTTTGGCCTAAAACCATGCATATGAATTTAGATTGGGAATTATCAAATTCAAAAGCAGAAAGCGGAAGGACACATTGTCACAGTCATGCCATAAAGGACATATCAATTAAAACAAGAAATAAAATCATGACTATTACAATGTTAAATAATCTGGTCTCAAAAAATGTTGGTATCTTCAAATTTGCCCCCACTACATTCACAACAATTTTATGATATTAAGCACCAAAAAGTTCATACATGCTACAAATACTATGATGTTCAAGGCCTCCAGGCCCTTGGGCCTCTTAGTACTTAGAGTTGTCACCTCTAACACCCAATAATCCTTTTTCTCAGCAATCTCATCTCAGCAAAATAAGCAACAACTTGCATGAATGACAAACACTGAAGTTAAAGCCATAAAAAGGGAAAAGAGAACATGATTCTCATCTGAATGTCACCTCTTATGTCCCACAAAAAATTGGCAACTATAAGAAAGCTCACACTGTTCTGTAGCCTATAAAATTCAATATTATTCTCTCCATGTGCAAAGAGGCTTACTTCCAGGAGATAGTGCATCCTTGGAAGGATTCCCATCCTGACTAGACCTGCAGCAAAATCTTGACCAGTGACAACAAGATCATCCTGAATTGTAGATGTCACTTCTGTCTCCTCATCAATGACATCCTCGCCAAAAGCCAGAACATTAGAATGTTTAGCACTGTACTTCCAAAAACCACCATGAAGGAAACCAGTACCAACCACTGGCTTGCTTCGAAAAACAGGGGCAGTGAAGATAACCTTCTCACAACTTGTTATTTTCTGAAATATGCACCAAAATCAACAGTCAATTATTAATAGCAATAGAAACAAACAAGAAAACTGAGAAACAGAGCTTTACCTCCAAGATTTGAAAGAAATTCTCACTCAATTCACAACTTAGAGCACACTGGATAACTCTTGCACAAGCTAAAACAACTGAACTGTGGTTATCATCAAAGCACATCCTGAAACCCAAAATGGAGGTTATATTCCATCTTTATGTTGTCAGTTAAAGAGAGTAAAGACAGGTTTCACCTATCACACCTATGTGCATAAACCATGCATTATCAAAGAGTATCAACAATCAGTAACAAAAGCTTAGAGATGGAATTCACCTCAATGCTAAAGCAAGCTCAGGTTCAGGACCAAGTGCAAAAGCCCAAACAGCCTCCCAATCAATACATTCATCAATTTGAATGGCATCTTTCAACATACTGCCAACCTGATTTTGCTGAATACCATATATTGCTTTACCAAGAACAGAAGCAAGTAGATGCAATGCAAGTGCCCGTTGTCCTGGAATCTGAAACAAACAAGTTTAAGAATTACAGGTGACTCAACATGTAGCCCAGGTGACACAACAAGAAAAAATTTCCTAGCCATGCGAGAAAACTAAAACTTTTGTTCTTGGTTCAAATTAATAGGAGAACATGTGAAGCTGACTGACCACACTTCTAGTTAGTTGTACAGCTTCGTTTATGGTATAACCTAAAGAACCAGGGTCTCCTTCAGTCCTCAAAAAGTCACGGTCCGCAACACTATCAGCAGTGCCCATCTTGTCAACGGATGTATGACCTTCAGCATGAATTTGAATTTCTCAATTTCAATTAAAGAACATGCTGTCACTCAAATAACAAGAATTTTGATGTACACGTTATCAAGATAGCTTGGTTCTCCTATTAAAGATACAAGACATTGGTAGGACTTTACTCAAACTTCCAATAGGAAATTGAACAGAGTAACCAAGTCATCTGACAATTTCCAGATAATGCAACAAGAAATAAAAGAAAAAAGTCTTACCTGAGAGCATATATTCAGGTTCTTGTGGGATCATAAGGAAACTTAGAAAAGAAACTAATAAATTTACATCTAAAATTGCTTATTAGTGCTCCTAGTAAACCTTAGGCAAGCAGCTGCAACCTCATACTGGTGTTAGGTGTTAACTTGCAACAAGCCCCCTTAATCAATGCAGAAGATTTAAAAACCAAATACTCAAAACTTGGACTTCTCGCTCCCATTATGTTTTGACCTTCTCAATTATGAGAACCATTGACATCTACTTAGGTATAATCAAGCAGGAGGACAATCTTTCTTCCCCTTTACATAATCATCTAGCAAAATGTCCAATTATCTTCAAATATAGACACAAGTTCCTGATAATAAGTATCTCCAGGCCAAATTAAACTCAGTTTGGAGAGTCATAGAATTTGATTGATGTTTGAACAAAGAACCAAGGACACCATGAAGAAGACAGAAACAAGCAGCAATAATAATATTTTACTCTTACTAGAGTTTGATTCATCTGCAATAACATCCCCTTCCAGAGAAAATCTTAACCCTCTAACAGCTTCAACTCTCTCACTCCAAGTATTCCACAAACTGCCATTGCCTGGAGGGGAATTCTGTACCACATCATTATCTAGCTGACTCTTTGTATCTTTTGAGCTGCTGGTTGTCATCATCTCAGAATTATCACTCCCTGGATGGGCAGAAATATTAGAGTGCTTCCTTGACTGATTCTCCCTTAGAGCATTAGCCAGGTCACCATCATAGTCTCCATTCGAGCAGGAAAGCTTTTGCTTCTTTAGTTTTTCTTGGCCACGTTTTCTCAGTAAGTTTAGCAGTGAAAGGTCCATCTTCTCCATTATCTCAGCTCGTGCTTGTGCAATCTCTTCAGATGACATACTTTGCAACCGCGCGTGATTTTCAGCATCAATCTCACTTTCAAGGGACATGGGTTTTTGTCCATTTGCAGAATTGTTAAATCTAGAGGTAGATGCCGTAGTTAAAGTTGTATCAGTTAACAAATGAACAACATTCCCCAATTCTCCAATCTGTGCTTTAGCAGCACCACTACTTGACATTCTTTCACTGCTTCCCATTTCACCTTCACATAGATCATATCTGGCATCTGCTTCCACATCAGCTGCTGAGTAGAGAGGCCTGGCATCCCCATAATTGGACACAGCCTCTGATGTTTCGGTTTGAGGAATAGAAGATCTTAAATCTAGTTTGGCATCCATTTCCATGGGAGCCTCATTAACTTGAGAGGAGTCAAGTTCCATGATTCGCTGGCCCACATTAGCAAGCAAGTCTCCACCTCTCTTTTGTTTTGTGTTGTTCTTGAAGCATAACTTATCTTCTTCCTTTTTTTCTGTCTCATTACTTGGAATAAAGTCTCTCCATTGGCTAAGATCCAAACCCTTCTTCTGCTTCCTCCGTACGGGGTTTGCAAATGCTGATATGGGATCAAAGTGAGCAGGATCATTATCTACTCCATCATCTTCAACATCATCACCATCCTGATTATCGCCATTATCATTAACACGGCCCTTTGCGCTGCTTATTGGCCTCCAATGCTACAGAATGAGTCCACACATCATTTAAAGAGGAAAAATAAATTTTTTGAACAAAGAAAAAAAAAAAGAACTTGTTAAAAAAATAACAAAAAAATTGAAGGAAGCCCCGTTTTCCTTTGCTTGCACCCAGATGTCTTCTCTGCTTCTTTTCTTTTTTTTTTTCTATTTTTCTTCGAACTTAAATCCAAAGAAAAGAAACGGATATTTATCACTTGGAACTGAAAAGAAGGAGAGAGTGAGAGAGGGGCTTACGGGTCCGCTAGAGCGGTGGCGGGCGACGGGGAAAGGAAAAATGGAGGGTTTAGGAGGCGGAGTGAGGCGGCGAGGAGAGAGACCGGCTTGGGGGTTTTCTGAAATACCCTTTTCGATGATACTACCGACCAAGCGGGAAGCGTCGTCTTCGGCTATTTGAAGCCGTCCCCCTCCAAAAATCGTTTGCCTTGAATTCCGCAATCTTGAGTCGTGTCCTTTACCCACACCGTCCTCTTTCTTCCTCTCCTTCGGCTTCTCCATGTCAGTGTAGGAAAAGAATGCCCGGAGAACGATAGAGCGGGCGACGTTAAGTCAGAATTAGTAATACAGGAAAATTAATTAATTAATTTTAAAAAACACAAAACTCAAAGGCGGTGGGCTTACTGGGCTTTTGTGAATTACACTTGGCATAAGTGTAAATCAAGGCATCTCCACCAATTGTATTTACTGTTTGTTTGTGGCAGCATATTTGGTCTGAGGCCTTTGAAATTCCGATGGGCTTCCGATTATTCAATCAACCCAACTAACCCTCCGGGCCAGGTCCAAAAGTGACCTTCTTCTCCTTCTTCAATTTTCTCTGGTTTAAAATGATGCTTCCCAGCCCAACTGTCACGTTGTTTTTTTTTTTTTTTTAAGTGTGTGTATATATATATATATATATACCTCCATTGGAGTTATGACAATTTGAATTTTGCCGATAGTGACATGCCTCCTCTTCCTGTACTCTCTCTGCGGGATGAAAATGTCGATCGTTCATCTCTGAATAAGATGAAAATGTAAACCGTTAGGATGGATGCTAGACATTCTCATGTGAGAATACTTGTTGAGAGGTAGATACAGGAATTTGCTACCTAAGCAGTGATGAGTGTGATTATATCAGCAATAATGCACAAAATTTCATCAAAACTCTAAAGTTAAACGTGCTTAAATTCTATCAAAACTCCGAAAATAAATGTGTTTGGGTAAGAGCAATACTAGAGTAGTATTAAAATAGGTGATTTCTTGAGAAATCCTCGTGTTGCACTCTTAAATTGAGGTTGAAATTTCAGGGTGATAAAAAAGGACCTAGGACCTGGGGAAGTTCTTGTGTTGCGCGTCTAATATTTTTATGTATTTATTTACGTGTTTTTGTGGTTTAGGGATTGAGGTTGGAAATTTTAGGGTGATAAAAAAGGACGACTGGAACGAAATTTTAATATATTATTATATCACGAATACTCATATAAAGGGATGGTAGCAGTGGATACTGGAGACTGGGTTAGTCGTATTTATGGGCGAACATTTTCTGAACCGGTGACTTCAACACGCTAATAAGTAAGAACAAGTCGAACCGTGAAACTTTGCCGTCTCGAACTCTTCACTTCAATGGAAGGCGAAGCGTGGTATTCCAGCTAAAATCTAAAACGGCGGGATACCTGAGGCCTGAGGTGGCAAACAAGATCCACCCAAAGACAAGCACGATCAGTTCAAAATTCAAAAGACAAGGAAAAAATAAAGAAAAAAAACGCAGAAATAAAGAGAAGCACGATGTAGAATGACCCCCCGACTCTGACTCGTTAAAAGCCGTTCGACCTAAATCCATTTTGTCATCCGCACTTAAACGCTGCCTCCGGTTTGGGAGACCTCCTCTGGAGTTACGCGGAGTGTGCAACATTATATGTGGTGGATGAATGCGTCCGGCATTGATCCCCCCTACTTCTCTGGGCGAAACGCTAATGGTTGACCAACAGACAAAAATAGCATTTCTTGAACTGCAAAAATATGCATATAAATCTTCGCTAATCACAACAAGATAAGAAGGAACAATCAAAACTTCAGATTATGATAATTCCACTGCGAAACAATATACAGAGAGACATGGTTAGATAACAATACTGGTGACCGACGTCCATAAGGCTCCTATTAACAGACAGATTTTCACTCTCTCTCGTAGTTTCCTTGGGATAAAGCAATTAAGGAGTGACTCTGGGCAGTTGTTCTTCGAGGTCAATCCCGCTCCAGCGCATCCCCAGAAGCTCTTCTCACCCCGAGGTTACCAGTGTACGACCAAACCCTCTCAAGATCAGATGGTAACAGTTTTTTGAACTTCTGATCAGTTGCCACCTGGAGATAGTTCTCTTTTAGAGATGGTGGTGTTCTTACTGGGCTTCCAGCCACTGGTGTGGAGGAACAGAAAGTTGGGGTTGCAAATGGAGAACCGAAAGGGCTGTGCAGGATCGAGAGGTGGCTAGGTGAGATCCGCTTCTGGATGGGAATGCCACCCAACCCTCCTCTTTTAAAGAGAGATGCCGATGCTGCCACAGAACATCTCTTGATAGCATCATCTGCATAAAGAACATCATCTATCCTTGCCATAATGTTGAAGGCCAGGCTCTCCAACACTCTCGAGTAGCTCTCAAGAATTGACTGTCCGACATCCTGCAACAAAATAAATTATTTTTATCATCTGCTGCATTTTAGCCTCTTGTTTCATCAAATGAAAAGGAAGACAAATAACAGAATCTTAACAAACATGGAGTAATGGTTCTTGATAACCATTCCATCATTAGTAGCAGAAGGTAAATCAAAAACAGTAAAAAACTAAATGCAAAAATGCCAATTTGTGTCCTTCAGTCAGTCATGCTGGCAGTCTTTTATTGCATGGAAAGCACCGAGAGATTTGTACCAGGCAATTATCTACACAAGGTAACCTAGAACATGTTGGTTGTCTGCACTCAAAATGTACCCCATGGTTGCAGTGAGCTACAATGACTGCAATAACTGGACTGGCATATTCTCTCTCTCTCTCTCTCTCTCTTTTTACCCATTTTGATAGAATTTCTAGATGTTTTCAGTCACTGTCTCCCAAGAGATGTGCAAAACCATCTGATATTACTGATTGGTGCTCATTTCAAGGACAAAAAGGATGATGACAGAAACCTTGATGGAAGCTCTGTTCCCTGTACTAAAACTCTAGTAAATAGTTCTACTTGGTATTTTGAGAAAGATTCGAGTGGATACCTTATTATACTGAATCTTGCACATGTCCAATACTGTTTGTGGGAGGCCAGGAAAACGAAGCCTTAAGCTTTGTAAGAGAGTCTCAGCTCTCTGAGTCAAAAAATAATTCTTTTCAGTATCAGCAACAAGACCTTTGACCTTGCCACCCCATGATGAGTGCTTGACTTTTGAATTATTTTTGTGTGTTTTCTGATCTTTCTGCCTCCAGACATGGATGGCTGCTTCAACTCTGTTAGCTATTTCCAAACTGTGATGCTCTGTTGACATGTCTAGGCAATCAAGGAGGCTTTCTGGTGAGAACCGCTCGGCTGTTATGTAGCGATAGATGATGTCACCCAGGCAAGCTTTTCCAGTCTGATAATTAGTTATACAACAAATGACAACAAAAAGGAAGGGTTTAAAATATAGATTTTGAAAATAAAGAAAGAAAACAAAAAGCAGCAGCCCATGAGGAACTTGTCTAATTGAAAATGAAACACAAAAACTTGGCCTCAGAGTAACCATTAGTGAACCCAATTTATACTGTGAGAGCAGCATGGGCTCATGGGTGCTAGCATGTTGTTGTTCTATTCGCTGCTACATCACAAGATCACTGCATATTCTTTATCTTTTTCATCGCAAGATCAATTGAGCACCATGATGGTTCAGCAGAGTTGCAACATGTTTAAACCTTTTCCTATGATATTCATACATTTTGTGCAGCCAATTGTGTCTTTGCTTTCCAAAATGTGTTATCCTGAAAATGCTAATAATGTTCCCTCAACCAAAGAAATTTAATGTCTTTAGTTCTTCTTCTTTTTTTTTTTATTTTTTTCCCTATCAGCATCAAAGAAAGACTATGCTCACTCTCTGGAATCAAAACAAGTTACTTTTGACATCTGGAATCAGGGGCTTCAAGCCCACAGAAAAAATCAAGCGTGATTCTTTTCAGCATCTAAAGCCCAGTATATTAACTAAAATGGGCAATAATGGAGGTGTTTGACAAAGACATAAATGAAAGTCTGCTCCTAGCAACTAAGTTCGACCAACAGAACCTGTTTTAATAAAAAGAACTAGAAATAATATGAGACAACCAGAAAGAACAGGGGATTGAACAAGACAAGGCATTCCATGCTATAGGCATTTGGTCCAAATCCTAGTCATACAGGCATTCTAATTTAACAGAAGGAGAAACCCAAACCTTGGGCAATGTCTCCACATATGCAGTGGGTATCTCCATCTCGGCCAGCACACTACTATTAATTGCCATTGCTGCCTTTAACATCTGGTTCGTGCAATCCCTACACTGTTGCAATTTCTTCCTCCCAACCTCAGATAACCCATTTTCCGGAAGTCTTGGACATGGCAACCACCATTTCTCTTCCTGCCTGATTGAAGGCCTCCCACTACTAATGCTGGATGGAAACCCATCACAATCACCATCATCAGCCGAAAGAATTCCCCGATCAACATACCAGAACTCCGTATCAGAAAACCCATTAAGCATAGTTATTAGCATCGCGTCAAGTTTTTTGAGAGCAGGAAGATTCACATATAAATCAGAGCGTGGTCGGGTAGCCATGACTTCATAGGTGCCTCCGCCAGGGAATTGTTGCATAGAAGGGACAAACTCAACAATCGAATCACTCACGCCTAACAGCCATCCCATTTCTCTGCACCACATAGACTTCTTTTGAGGTGGCAATGGTTCCAACCTCCAGAGCTCACCAAATACGGTGGCTGCAATTAAAACCCCAGTTATGCAAGCACTTACATGCGCATATAAGAAAACAGATAGTTACACAAATATCCAGCGAGTGGAGTTCTGTTTTTAGACACACCAGATAGATTTGTTATAGCATTTGAGATGGCAAGTGCAGTACACACGCCTTTACCCCCTCCAGACATGTCCTCTCCCAGAAGAAGCTTTGCGAATCTCTCCTTCATCAATTCAACCTCTACAAAAATTGGGCGGAAAGAGGAAGGGTTACTAAACATAGAAAACAATCATAAAGGTACCCCACAGATGGCATTCAACACCGAGATCTTCAATTAGCATCAGAAATTACGGTCTCCTGTTTGTTACAAAGAAATCAGATGGATGGAAATGTACGAAAAAAAAAAATCTGTTAGAACAAAAATCAACTAATCAAGAGCCAATGAAATTTTCATCATCAAAATTTAAGTCTTGTATGCTTTTCTCACTTGCCCATAAATTTAAAAAAAAAAAATTAAAAAAATGATAAAAAACAAGGAAGATTCATTTGCCGGGCCTCACCTAAAAAGAAAAAGGAAAATCTTGGCACCAAATCTTGTTACAATCCTTCTCAAAAGACTCACCAAAAATACAAAGAAGGAAAATCAGGACCGAATTAACAATGAAGAGCGAAACACAGAAATAGCTAACAACGAGTGTACGGAAGTGGAGTTACCAGACAAATCGGTCTCCCCTTTCTCAGGCTTCTCGCCCCAAACCACGACATCATCGCCTCCAATCACCGGCAGCAGCACCTGCGCCGGCGGGAAAGAGAATCTCCGGGGCTCAGGAGGACGTGGAGAAGAGGTAAAGGAGCTGGAAGCAACTTCGCCATCGAAGCGGAGACGGGAGAAACTGCTGGAGCTCTCGGACTCGCTGACGTCAGCGCTCAAGCTGTAGCTGCCACACCTCTCGCTCTGCTGATCATCGAGGCCACCGTCGGAGGACACGCTCCCCATTTCCATCAAGATCCGGCGTGGAAACAGAGATCTCAGCTCCGCATTGGCGACAATGAGGCCAGACGCACCTGATTATACCCGGAAACAGGCGGCTACAGTTACTGGTTGATGGCGGTGGATGGTACTCGGAAGAAACAACCACCCAAAAAACAAGAAAAAAGCAACGGTAGCAGAGAAGAGCACGCCACTGAGGTCCTTGTTAACTAAACCCACACACCCACGCGCGCGCGCGCGCTTTCTCTCTTTTCTCTCTCGTTGCTTTTGTCCTTTTTTTTTTGGGTTGTTTTCTATGGCTGCATTGGTCCTGAGCAGTGAGAACTGAGAGAGAGAGTAGTAGTGGGGGGGGGGGAGGGGCGATGATGGGAATGATGATGGAGGAAAAAGCCGATGATTGGTTTGCTGGTAAATGCTAACATTTACAGCGCCCGGTCGGTCGGTCGATAAAATAAAATGGAAAGAGACATTACAGTTAACAAGAATTTATTTATAGTAGAGTATTATGGTCGCCTGAGAATTAGATTTAGAGAATTTGCAACGCGTTTGCACGTTGACATCGAAAAAGAAACGGCCGTTCTGCACCCGGCACGGCCCTCTCTCTCTCTCTCTCTCTCTCTCTGTGTTGGCAGTCTTATTATTAATTCGTTGCCCGCGTCTCCTGATGACGTGGCCGCAGAATGCTGACGTGTTCAGGGACAGTGACGGAGGAGGGGACTGCCGAGTGGGAGGCAGAGCCGGAACGGCGGCACCAGTGACTTTCTAAATTTAAAACCCATTTGATTTTTCATCTTTTTCAGCGCCGAGCATTATTAATTGATCGGTTACCATTAAAAAGAAAGAAGGGGCAAAAAAAAAAAAACAGCAATAAAATGAATGGAGGGGATCCAACGGGTAATGAGTAACGGATCTATGAAACTCTATGGACATCACGTGGGAGTGGACGGCCGCGATGTCACGGTCACGGGAGAGGGCGGGGGAATTTTGGAGGAGAATCTCCGGTGGCTGAAAGCGGCCGGAAAGGGTGGGTGCGCAGGCCAGGTATTCTTCGACGCTGGATTATTTGCTGACGTGTACGCATCGAGTACTTGTAGTACGCTTAAGCATTGCTATTTCCGTGAAGTTTCACGGAGTGAGAGACGTCGAGGTGTGGTGGGTTAGATGCGGCACATGACAGACTAGGGGGGTGGTGGGGGAAGAAATAGGTCGGCTGGTCGGGGGCTCAGATTATGCAGATGCAAGCCGCGTGGACGAGGCCAGTTGGGGGCTTGAGGGGACCATTTCGTTTGGGATTTTGCGAGGAAAGACAAAAAAAAAAAAAAAAAAAAAAAACCATTCCTTTGTCTATTTCGCTTTTTTCCAACGGCTGCCTGTCTAACTAGATCGAGGCCGGTTCAGTCTTTGGTTAGTGGGAAAAGCTAATCCACTAGACACTGTCCTATAAAATTCCATGAATGAGAATACTTGTTCAATTCCTCCGATATCCCAGAGGTCGAACTTGGTCTCTGATAATGGGCAGAGTCAAGTTCCCAGCAATCAAATTAAATTTATCATGCAAAAGAGACGAGGCATGGATACAGGGGCGACACTGGTTTATCGGAAAAGATTAATTGATATTGCGTACTAAAGCATCACAACAACAACAACAACAACAACAACAACAACAAAAGAAAAAACGAAAACTAATTTATTAGGAACTCCACTCTTATTCGAGCGCATCAATAGAGTCAAATTTTCAAGTCAAGGCAATCAACACAGTAATGCAATGACATAATGGCTGTCTTGTCTGGAAACAATCCGATCAAGTCAAGTCGGCACAAAGACTGTGAGGAGTCTTTTGGATCATCAAGCTTGGGCCAGCTGTTTGAAGTTAATTGGGCGCACAAACTCTGGCCCGCCATTAAAGAGAGTGATAGCTGCCAACTGTGAAGCAGCCTCCGTGGGGTGGAATAAATCCCAGAACAGGCGAGCCTTGCGATCCTGGCAAAGACCTGCTTTTGGACTGCAGAACGATTTCCCATTGAATCTCCCACCACCACAGCATGCATCCTGCACATCCTTGAATCCTAAAAATTTTTCAGTCAGGAAACAAGCGGATAGTCAGAGCATGCCAGTCAATGAATTGTAATAATCATTAGTTGCATAAACTGCATCAAGCACATTCTGTTGGGATGCGCAACTAGATTGCAAACGCCTTGAGCATCATTTACCAAATTTAAGGGGCTGCTGTATCACATTCATAGTCATGTCGAACGTGTTTCCAATTGAATACTTTATGTCTGTATATTCAGAGCTAAGCTTGCACATGAGGGCATCGATCCTTGAATGAAAAATCTGAGCAAGATCATTCAAATCCTGAGAACACTTCCCACAGGCATCAAGAGCTCTCTGGGATGGACAGCATCCAATTGGTGGGACGCTAATAATGCCAAACTTCCTTGCTCCAAGTTTATAAAGATTCTGCGCATTAAAAACGACTCCTGAGTATAAGATTAAGTACAATTTGGAGACAAGCTCTGTTATATAACCATACAAGTCACCTTCCAGAATGTTTCCAGGGTAAAGCAATGATAAGCTATCGCGATTTCATTGTCGCCCCTTAATCATCACATAATAAGCAGCGAGAGCAAATATTACCCTTAAGTGGTTTTCGTAAGCACCCTCTAAATAAGCAATGAACTGTTGGTGGGTTAATGTACTTTGCGACTGCTGATAGTTGAAAATATCATTGCTGCCCGTGCTGATGAAGAACAAAGACTTTGAGAGCAAAGCCCTGGCATCTGCTCGCCCCATATGAGCCACAAGTTTGCTATAGCAGAAGTAGAGTTGGTCTATCTGCGCTCCCAGTGAAACAGCATTCTTCTGGTTGTTCGTCGGATTTGACTGATGCGGGAAAGGATATCAACTATTATTTTGGGATTTTGGCTCAAAAAGTACAAGATATAGGTACCGAGGAAAAATAGGCCCTTACTATATTTTGTCCGGTAATGCCAAGGAGGCCCGACCCGGCGGAGGCGAAGTTTACTCCCCTCAATCGCTTTGGGTTGAAGGCATTTGTGTTGTTTGCAATAGACAAGTATGGTGGGGGACTTCTTTTCAATCCCAATAGCATAGCTGGCAATAAAACCATCACGAAAAAGTGAAACAAATTCAAAGCAGTGATGCCACTGCTTCACGTACGCTCGCATGCTTGGTTAATTACTACTGTTAAGCAAACATAACTAAGCAACAGAAGGAGTGAAGCATCCTAACCGAGAAAATCGGCACTGTTGAAGCCATTACTGAACCTTCCAGTTGGTTTATGGGTTGGAAAATCGATGCCATAGGGAGGAATATCCGCCCTAAATATGCTTGCAGTCAGGAAATTGTTTGTCCCTACATCAGCCGTTGAATCTCCAAGAACAAACATAGCCCGTGGCTCTGCATTGGCAAAGGCGAGACCAACAATGGCCAAATATAGAACTAGAAGGAAAGTTTGCTTCTCCATAATGAAGTGAGGACAGGAATTCTGCTTTTGCTCTTCTATCCTTAACCATGTGTTGGTATTAGAAGCTTGATTTTAATCTCGAAGAAGTTTCAAGTATTTATAGGTAATAAGGTACACAAAAGTACATGCAGGTGCTGGTTCTGTCCTTGGAACAAGGAATGCAAGCTTCCAAGAGCTTGGGCGGATTCTACCAAAATAACTAGTTTACCATAATCCAATGGACGGATGCGATAAGTTAACTTATGGAGGTTCTATTGTTGCCGACTTCATTTCTCGGTCTTTCAAACCCAACTGCTAATATGCTGATTAATTATAATCAAGTTTGAGTTTTACCGCAACTGCCTTCAATGCACAAGGACTTGTTTGCTAGCAGAACCATTGGTTTATGTTTCGAGCCATGTCCTCCATCCAAAAAACGCCAATCCCGCAAGCACAGTTCGTGAGATTGCTATCGGGATTCTTCACCATATTTCCCGTTATCGTGCATACGTTCATTTCTATCGCCACGTTTATTATTATTATTATTATTGAAAAAAAAAATTAAAAAACAGACTGCTTTCCGCACATACATTTTTGTTGGGTTTATTATTACTGGGGCTTCAGGTCTCTTGAGTAGGAGCCGTCGCATGTCTTGCCATTAAAAAGTGAAGTCCAATGTGACCGTGGCCCCCGAGATCGGAAGTTTCGTTTCGGGCAACATCTTAATTTGAAACAGGTCGCATGTACGATGGACACAATTCTATTTGTTTTCATCGACCATCCGTGTAGGAAGCTGTTATCTTCTTCAATAATTACAACCAAAATAGCACACTAGTAAGCAAACAAAAGAAGTAGTAAATGCCTACCTAAACAGTACAAAATGCAAAAACAGTTTCTCCATTTTGAAGAGCATTCGGGAGAAGTATATGCTCCAATTTGAAATTATTGATGAAGATTATAAATAAGACGGTAAATTCGTACATAGTAGAAGGTAACATTAGTTTAACCGAATTTTGAAGAATCTCTTGCTTTTAGTCAATGGAATATTTGGAAATCACATAATTGTCTTTTTTTTTTTTTCCTTTTATAATTTTCTCCACTAGATGTCGGGAAGTCACGAGGCATATGCCACAAAACACAGCCAAAATCAAAGTTCCGTCCAAGTCGGCCGCGAAGTACACAGGATGACAGAAACAAGGTCCATTTCTTTTTTTCTCTTCTTCCGGTTCCTCCATCTCAGTCATTATCGTCTCGCGACAAAGTGTCAATGAAACAAGAGTCCTTGCGCAAAAGGGTCTTTATTTCTAATATCGCCAACAATTTTTCTATCCCGGTAATGACGTCTCTGATGAAGTCATGAAACTTAGAATGACTTCCAAGTCAGGCGATCCCGGTAATGACGTCTCCGATGAAGTCATGAAACTTATAATGACTGTCAAACCCCCAACAATTTTTCTATCCCGGTAATGACGTCTCTGATGAAGTCATGAAACTTATAATGACTTTCAAGTCAGGCGATCCATACAAAATTAAAACCAAACAATTAGATGAGTGATAAATACAACGATAGGTCTTGTCATTTTTCAATAATTTATACCATCGACGTGAAGAAGTTACTCTTCTTGTAATTTCTGTTTACAAAATTACGTCCAAGTCATGGTACTTGCAAATAAGATCAATATAAACAAGAGTCCTTGCGAAAAAGGGGTCTTTATTTCTAATATAGCCAAAAAGATGTGCAAAGGGGACTCTTAAGAGTTCCAAGGTACGGAGGCAATGGCTATTGCCAAACACTTGTATCTATGGCCACTGGGCTGAACTACGGGCCGGCGTGGGGTCAGGGGTCATTTCGTAATTGAGCCTTTTCGAACAATGAACTATGAATCCGACGTTATCCGGCCCTTCAAAAGCGTGTGTGGTCGTGGGAAAGTAGGATATCGGAGTCCCGGAAGTCTGGAAAGATGTTCGTTGTGGCAAAGGTTGACGGCGGCGACGTGCGATGCCGGCGTCGTTTGGGCAGCCACCCCCCTCCCTCCAACACGACCCTGATGCCTCAAATTATACTGTGACTACGTGTGTATCTGTTGGAATATTTTGCAAGGTTGTTTTCTTGGGTGTACTGTATTTATACCACTGACGAGATTGGCATGACAACCCTGGAAAGTCCTTTATGATTTTCGTTTGGTTTTTTCGGTCTGTTCTCCCACCCCTTGGAGAAAATGTCTCTACTGTATAAAGCATCCAACCCCTAATTTCGGATGGTAATAGTCACATAGAAAATTTTGTGAATCTTGTGCAAATTGACAGAGACGGGCACATTTTTTATACATTGACAAGTGAGCAGAGTACACACATCTGTTTAATTATAACAAAACGGAAATGTTACACGGGAAATCTAGCCATCCCGTCCCCACTGTATTGTATACGTAATTAGGAGGTCGATCTACGTTTCCTCCATTGTTCTTTTTGTTAAACCTTTTCTTTTGTTTAAGAGAAGGGAAAATCTTTAAGAAAAAAATGGAATACTGAGTTGGGGACCCCATTGAGTGGAATTGGAATTAAGCCGCTTTTTGTAGCCTCACCACACCAATGGCAAAGTCTCATGGAGGCAACATATTCTTGTATTGGGCCTTGCCACAGAGGAGCGCATTCTCTGGAATGAGATACTCGTCCCTAGTTGACTTCACCGGTGTGTAGACGCGCATGTAGAACTGTTCTCCCAGGTACTGCCTTGCCCAAAATTCTGTCCTGAAGTTCCACATTCCCACGTTGTCAAGTGCTATGAAAATAGCTGTCCATGACTTGGGGTACACCTGCAACAACACAACAATGATAAGTTGTTTGACGAGCGGCTGTCCATTGAAACCAAATACTGTTTCATGTATGTTATAGCTAACATGAGAGCGAGGGGAGTGTGTAAGTAACCTCATTACCTGTGTAGTGCAACGTGGAACTGCGTCTACAAGATTGTATTGATTACGACTAGTTGGTCTCCATCTCCCATTGTCCATACTGCAGATGTCAAATGCATGATTTGAAATTTTCTCCTATGGTTTGGGTAAGATTTGGAATTCCTGCTCTAATTTCGGCACGATACATATGTAGCATTTTATAGGATTGAAATAACATATATTCACAGAAGAAATCGGGTTGAATTTACTTTAGTTTAATAATGTTATGTCTCCGACATTCCGGAAAATTAACGATGGTCTTTACAAAAACTCTTACCCGGCAACAAAAAAGGCATATCCGTTGAGGTGCCAACTCTGGACGATCTTCTCATGATTCTGAATCACAACTTCAATGAAAGTCCTATAATCAGCACCCATAACAGATGTGTCAATGTGTAACTTCTTGCCAGATGGGTGATCTGGGATGCTTCCAACACGAAAAACGCCATCAATGTTGAAGTAGTCTGCAAGCTTAAGGGGCGTATCAGCAGGGACAAAAGACACGCCGTTTACCCCATATCTCTGCTTGCCACTGACTTCGGCTGCAGAACTCTCTAGCTTGATAGTTCTAGAAACCCTTATTTGTCCATAGTGGTATGATCCCTGTGGGTTCGGCCTTGGTCCGCTTGCTGTAAGGTTTGTCCTGTCATCCAATACAAAAGTATCTCAAGTTCATTTGAATCGGTTAAGAAAAACAACCACCAAATTATTGGCCAAAGTAAGGGAAGTACCTAATGGATAGAGCCTGGTTCATAGACCATTTGATTGAGGTGGTCCTTGCACGTGGGATTCGAGCACTAGCTTTTCGGACAGAGTTTCTGTAGTGCAGAGTGGCAGTGGAGAGGAGGAGCCTCTCGCTGAAACGAGTTGAGACAAGAATGTGGTAGTCCCTGGCCGGCCGATTAGCTGTGACTAACACTGAGTAGGACTGACCCAGGTGGATATCCAGGGAAGAATAGGCGTTCTGGACGGTGTGTGTACCCTCAACTTCAACCAGCTTCATCGTATGGCCTTGGATTTGAAAGTTGAGTGAATTTTGCAGTCCCACATTTGATATCCTAAGTCTGTAAGTTTTCCCTGCAATAAGAGAATTGCATCGCGCATGATTTTACCATATTGTTTACTTGTTCGAGATTCCCAAGATGACTCTATGTCCTAATGGTAATTAGTATCATCGCTTATATAAATTATAGTTCAAAATGCGAAAATTACCTTGCTCAAATGTGAAAGTCGTGCCATTGCCGCGACCATTGATGAGAATGCCATGTGGGTGAGGAAGCTTGTGACCCCTATCTAATTTGGCCTTCAGTTTCTGAAACAGAGAATAGCGTCGGCCAGTGTCCCATTAGCATCAAACATGAACTATAAAATTAACTTGCAATTAAGTTGTACATAGGTCGCGCTAGTTACCCTGTGGTTGGTTTTGTACCAATCTCCAATTAGAACTGTGAAATCACCGGCAGGCTCGGGGAATGGCACGGGAATCAACGGCCTACTAAGGATTCTGATGCCTCCAAACGCACCAGCTGCCTTGTGCATGCCTAGCGATGGGAAGTAGAAGAAGCTGCCAATTTGATCTTTCACTTGTAATTTGTAAGTGAAATTCTTGCCCGGTGGGATTGGACATGTGGTTCCACCTGTTCCATCTTGAAACGAATTTTTCCTCTGTTGAATCCCATTCCTGATTTACTAAAACAAATTAATCCCCACGCGTGCAGTAATAGTAAAATCAAAGTCAAACAACCAACTATGCTTCAATTAAAAAAATTAAATACAAAGGCACATCTGCAATTGACCTTTCCAGTTGTTCTTTAATCATTTTTGATATCTGTATGTTTATAAGGATTCTGCTTTCTGCCCTAATGAATGATACACTTGTTTAAATGGAAAACCGTCTAAAATTCAATTTCATCTGAAAAAGTTGTTGGGCTACATCCCCAACCTTTCTTTTTCTTTCTACTCTTTTTTTTTTTTTTTCCCTCAAAAAGGAACCACTGTTTTGGAAGTAAGGACCTAAAGATTGTTACTTTGCATAAGTCTTACAGTACCCTGTAATGTCATTGGTTTACATTGCTATCCGTCATGGTTCCATAGACTTCTTGCCGAGTAATTGAAAACACCGAGTCACTGACTACGCATCATTTAGAAGGGTATTATTTCCATATACAAATGAAGAAAACTATTACTTAGAATTAAAAGTCTCCGCCCAAAACGCCCCTTCCTATTCATGTAGCATCCATTTAGATTGATAAACTCAAAAAGAACCCATTCCAAATGTTAAATGGCTTCTTCTTCTTTTTTTTTTAATTTCTTAAAATCCACCCTAAAAGCCAACTGCTTTATAGCCTCTTCTGCGATCAAATGATACTGACCAACCATACAAACTCTTGTTTCTCAGTATTGCCTAGAAAGAACTATCCTTATACCAGGCCCGCATCAAAATTAAAGTTAATTTTCCACAAGATGATGCTGAAAGTCTGAAAGAACCAGTAATCAGAGAAATAGACGGGCTATTGTCAATTGTCATGGAAACTAACGTGGCTTGGGAAAGTTGAGAAAATGACAATGCCAGAAGAAAAGTCTCACCATGAAAGAAGAAAAGGCTCCTTCAAGTGATTGTGAACGTTAATGAGAAGATTGTCATTGGTTACAGAATATATATTCGGTCCCGGAAATTGTCCGTTAATAAGAATTCCCTGCAACCGAAGAAAAAAAAATTCCGTAGATCGGACAAGCCAAAAAATAAAAAGAAGAAATTGTCAAACTTCTCCGCATACAGAAGGAACCCCACAAACCTGTTGCTTTTTTCCAAGCGGAGAGATGTGGCGATAGGTGATGTTCCAGTCAAAGAACCTGTAAGGATCACCAGCAACAACAATGGCCAAAGTACAAGAGGTAACACATAGAAATAAGTGCCAGCATATATTGTTATTAGTCCCCATTAACATGATTTTAGGGAAATTGAACGTACGAATGAGGAGGAACGTAGAGGAAAAGAGTAGGTCTCTCCCCTAAATTCAGAGAAGGATACAGAAAGAGAAACTCTATCTCTGGCGAATGGCAACTGACGGGCGGTCGCGTATTTAAAGTGGCAATACAAAAAGGAGGGAAGCTGGATGGCACTATGAAACCAAACATGAAAATTGACAAAAGTGGGTATCAAGACTTAAGGAAAAAATAAAAGAACAATTAGAAAAGAAAATCAAGAAAATCGGTGTCCCCTTGTTGGCTAGTGGCCAGGGAGTGGAATTAGGGACATTCCGCGTCGCCAATAAGTTTCTACCACGTAAGAGTGGATGATTTTAATACTTTTATGTTATTGACGATAATAGCCCTGTTACAGTGAGTTCACGAGTAGGAGACCGAAAACCTCGGCCAACCGCACCGAGGAGTTCTAGCAATCCCTTGTAGCAAATATGCCAGGTCCCGGCTAATTGTGAGGCCTCGTGATTACAGACGCGACGCACGGAGTGTCCATGCCGCGGGCCCAACACGTCGACTTTTCTGATCCACCGGCGGAATTGCTACTATAGTTACAGCCAACGCTAAAACAGCGGTGATGAATGGCTCCTGCGTGTTGAATCAATACGTAACGTGGGATCTAGCTCTTTAAAGGTTTTGGAATTACAGGAATTGACTACCACGCGGAAACTGTAGTTGGATTTTTCGTCTTCAGGCACATTCTTCTTGTTTTTGGCTGCTTATTTAAGGAGCTGCTTAAAAGACAGGAATTGGAAGCTGTGTTAAGATAGATGTTTCGTACGGAGATTGCCTTCCCACTGTTTAATGATGCAGCGTGCACACTCAGCCGAAGAAACAAGGCAATTGTCACGTAGTAAGTTTGCCTCCATCAAATGAAAACGCAGAAACTTGAGTTAGGAAAATTCTGTGCGGCGTCCAATAATGTCTAGCCTCTTTTATTCTCACATAAGGCATACTAAAAAGGTAAAAAAATGGCTAAAAGTAGCCACATTTAAAAACTTATAGCAAATATTAATTAAATATTTATTAAAACTTTCTTCATAATATATAATTATTAAATTTTAAAATATCTTTTTATAAATATGTTAAATATTTAAATTATACTTACACATTAAAAAAGTACAATTACTATAAATAGGTCATTCTTTTCTAACTATAAATACTTCTGGCAGTTACTTAATACACATCACTTACAAAACCTTCTTGTACTTTCTACTTTTCAGCACTCCCAAATTCTCTTAGTTTCCTTCCCAAATGTTTCTACTAAATCACTCAATTCTCTTTTAGACTTACTTACTTCATATTCTTTCGCAAGATTGATTAAGCGTCGCGCAGGTTAGCACACACATAGTCTAACTCTATGACAGGTGATATCAGAATAACGGTTCCAACCTTAGGTACAGCCTACTGTTTGTTGTCTATAAAACCAACGAGCATGACAAGCGAAGAAAGATTTGTTGTCACAAATGTGAAGGAACAACAAGCAGGGCAACAACTTTATAGGCATGAGGAGCAACATACACTAGCCAAGCATAGCAAATCAAAGGCTCTAGCAAAGAAGACTATGAACACTCGAGTTGCTGGCTTGGAGAGATGTGTCATTAATCTCAACTCTATAGTGAGCGACTTCAGCGATTAAGTCGATAACTTGATCCACGAAAATGCAGAGATCACACAGGCTGTCAAGGTCATGATTGAATAGTTTGGCAACTCGTTTAGGGGAGAAATACTCTCCTCGAATTAAGATTTGTACGACCTGCGTAAGTTCGTTAAAGGAGAGATTCACAATTTTCGTAGGGAGATGAAGTCTCTGCGCTGAAACAACTCATATACTACTAACACAACCGCGACTGCTAGCACCACTGCATTGCATGATTTGAAGGTCCTAAAGCCTGCCAAATACAATGGCACACACAATACCACTGTAGTGAAGAACTCTCTCTTTGGTCTTGATTAGTACTTCGAGACCATGAGAGTTGTCAATGATCTGGCCAAGGTTGACAATGTCTCAATCTTCTTACGAGATACTGCCCGACTTTGGTAGAGATGGAAGCACTCAGAGAAAGAGAAAGGTTTATGTGTTATCAACACTTGGGAGCAATTCAAGGTTGAGGTACATAGGTACTTTGTGCCTCACAATGCAAATTGCAAAGTTAGAAGGAAGATGCGATGCCTAAATCAGACATGTAGTATCTTCAACTACACCAAGGAGTTTACTACCATCATGCTTGAAATCAAGATGTCCAACATCTCATTACCAACAAAAGTCGCAAGTTCAATGACATGGAGAAGCGATACAGTGTCCAAGATAATGGGATAACTGCTATTATCCATTACTTGCACACTTGGAGACATTGTCTCCATGGAAGTAAGTTCGTGATCGTGACCAACAGTATTACTACGAACTACTTCCAGACCCAGAAAAAACTCAACCACAAGCAAACTTACTAGTAAGACTTCCTAACAGGATTCGACTACATACTATAGTCTTAGTCGAGTAAGGCCAATGTTATTACTAATGTGCTGAACCAGAAGGTGGAATTAACTGCCTTTACTGCTAATATGCCTAGGCACAACTTCCTTAGACGAATCAAGGAAGGTATAAGTCAAGATGATTTGCCAAAAAGGATGAAATGGTGGGCTGATACCAAGCAATGCCCAAAGGATTGCGCAACAGGAGACATGGTGTGGGTGAAGTCGTTACCCAACCAGTTCAAGTTTCTATGCAAAATCCAACTCTCTCCAAAGTTAAAGATCTATAATATCTTCCATGCAAGTATTCTTAAGCCTTTTTATAGAGACAAAGATGATCCAAACTGAAGCAAGTCTGAGCACGCACTCAAAGCTGCGGTCACCAACAAGGAAGTGCAACGCATTCTTGCAGATAGAATGATTTAAAGAAAAGAAGTACTCAATTAGATCGAGTACTCAATGAAATAGAAAGATTTACCCAACCTAGAGGCTAGTGGGGAATAAGAGGACCAACTTTGGCAGGTTATCGATCATGTTCAGCAATTTCAACATGGGAATGCGACGAGGACATCACAAGATCAAGTGAGAGAGAATGTCACGTGGAAAGTTTGCATCCAACCTATCCAGTAAGTGAGAAGACAGAAACTTGGGCCAGGAAGACTCTTTGCAGATTGCCAGTAATGTCTAACCCCTTTTTGCTGCCAAACAAGGTATTGGAAGGTGCTAGAAGAGTAGATTAGTGCCTAGGAGTAGCTACATCCAAAAACTTCCAATAAAGGCCAACTAGACACTTATTAAAACTTTCCTGACAGCTTGTAATTATTAGGTTCTAGAACATTCTTTGTAAATATCTTAAATGTTCAAATTACAGTCACACATTGAGGAAGTATAGAGACTATAAATGGGTCATTCCTTCTCAACTGTAAATACTTTTATTAGCCACTCAATACACTTCACTTGCAAAGTCCTATTGTATTTTTTACTTTTCAGCACCCCAAATTCTCCTATTTATCTTTCTAAACATTTCTGCTGTATCACTCAACTCTCTCTTAAGTTTACTTATCTCATTTTCTCTCGCAAGATCAACTAAGTGTTACGTGAGTTAATACACATACAGCCTAACTCTGTGACACAATGCTGGTTGTTTTTAGATTGTCTGCAATTTCACTCTTATGAAAAGTTCCAAAATGGGCTCTTAATTGATACAAAAGCTTTTTTTTTTTCTTGCCTAATCTTATGTATTCCTATCTTAATTAAAAGTTCCTAGACGGGGTTCCTTTATAATCTGCCAAAGAAATTTATAAAATAAACCTGCGAAATTCTTTGCTAAAGCTCTTCCTTCGTCTTTACCCGTGTTAGTCAACTGCCATTGTAGGACAAGTGCTTTGATGGTTCGTTCTGAGTTTCAAATTAAGCTGAACGCTGTATTACGATTTATCTGAAGAGACCAGTCGTGGACCGGCCTCTACTTTTCTATATGGTCAAGTGCACGATCGAGATTTATTCTCTAAATCACCTACGATCAAGTGCTTCTCAGAAGTAAAGGTTGTTTTCAATCCCAAATTAATTCGTTATTATTTCTATAATTGCGTCAATCATCATATAACTTCAAACTGCGAAAGTAGTTGGCTAATAAACTTGTTTTTCTTACAAAACGTCTGCTTCAATACTGTTTCCACATACACTTGGACAATTTAAATGATGAAATAGAGCAGTGGCAGGCTACGTAGCAAAACAAAATGGAATTAAAACTCGAAGGCCCCCGATGCTCAAACATTGGACGTACACGCTTTCTGGTCGCCGCCATATAAAAAGGCCAGAAGATTGAAAAAACAAAATCCCTTAAAGATACATAGAACTCGTCTCTTTGAGATGCCAAATGTTAAATTTCTATAACAAGTTACGAAATTGATGAAAATTAATACACCTAACTAATAGGCACAATCTTTTTTTTTTTTTTTTTAAGAATATTGAATAATTTTCAATCAATTTTCGACATGAAATCAACAGCAGAATTCCCAAACGGCCCCTACCCATAAACAAGCATCCCAAATACTCAAAACGGATTGGATTTCCGATCTTTTCTTTCCCCCCTCTCTCCGAATATTACGCGGATCACAAAGAAAGAATCCACCGATGGAATTTTCAAAAAAAGTTCGGTCCCTTAACTCTAACAATACTCCAGCCCTCCGTTAAGGTTATACAAAAGACAATCCATTCGCGTTCACCCCACTACGGACGCCCTCTTCGTGAACCAATCTGTGTCCCGTCTCAAACTAACCCACATTGTTGCTTCTCCTCCTTCTTTGCTTCCTCATCACCAATCTCCGGCACTACTCAAACCAAATCACAGCAACAAACACAACTTTGTGCTCTTTGCCGGACAAAACCAAGAAACCCCAAAAGCATTTCAAGAAAACAACAAGAACAGCACTAACGTTGGTGAAGCAGAGGAGTCCTCTGGCGAAGTCAGCAAGATTGGTGGGACCGGCATGGAGCTACTTGATTGAGTAGAAAGACGGTGATGCCCCTTCCTGGGTCCCATCAGATTTTATTGCCAAAGACGTGATGGCGGAGAATGAAACCCGACGGTGGACGGCCGCCAAGAAGGCAGAAAAGCCGGCGCTTCCCGGCTTCTAGCCGCCACTGATGCGTTGACGTGACGTGTGTGCTGAGAAATAAGTATATTTTGAAAAATTTATAATTTACGGTTAAAAATAAAGGATTACGTTATATTTATTTATATGATAATATTTATTTTATATCATATAAAATTCAAAAAAAAATTTAAAAAAATTTTGCATCAATTTTACCTCATTTACCTCGAACTCAACGCCTTGAGACTTTTTAAATTATGTTGATAGCTAAGAATAGCGTCAGTTCTTGCTCTCTTCCTTCTGTGCGGTCTCGGCTCCGAGCCGTGCCTTAAGGTCCTAGCTTAAGCTGGGGCCGACTTGAACCACCGTGACAATAGCGGCGGCTTAAGGGCTCTTCAAATGGCTGCTGGATATGTGCAGCCCGGTTTGGAAGTTATTAATCGACCTCGCCGGGGACCCCGAAAGGGTTTGACGCCGTCGGCGCTGGCTGAAGATATTTTGGAAGTGACCCCAAAAGGGAACCCAATGCAATTTGCCAGAGGATTGGGGTTAGAAAGTGTAATAAGGATTTTAGAGGAGGAAAGATTCGAGTCCGCGGAGGTCGGCAGATATTGGGGAAAGAGAGGGACGGGGGATAAGGTCGAGTATTTTAGTCAAGCGGATGGACGGTCGCGATGACGAGTGGGTCAAAGCAGCGTTAATTGCTGAGGATTTTGTCGGAGACTTCGAGGCGGGCCCAGGAGATGCCGTGGCAGGAAAGGGTGGACCAGCCAAGAGAATCAACGATGACGGAAAGCTGGAGTGTCTCGTCAAATCAAATCTGGACGGATGTTGATGAGGCCACGTGGGAGCCTGATAGATGGGTCGAAAGTCTCGGAGTAAACCGAAGTAACAATGTGGCGGCCATGCGAGAGACCCGAATAAGAGAGGGTGGGCAAAAGCCCAGCCCGTTTAATGGGCGAACGCTCGAACTTAGGATTGGTTCGGCCAGCATGGAGAAGCCCATTAAGACGTTTAACGTGTCTCGGCATTTGTGGGCTAGACAGCGGACGTTCGCATTCTAAGACGAGACGTGTTCACATATTTTGCCGCCACGCCCAACAGCATTTCAACTTTCCAGCGAGGGCAATGGATTCATTGCAAGGGGGGGTGGCCACGAGAGGATATTCCTATTCCTAGCCAGCCAGCTAACGCTAGTTTTGAATATTGCTAAAGGTGGCAGTAACGACGGGACGGCCAGGTTTGAGTCAACACTTCAGATCGTGGCGGATAATTTGGTTTCTGCTTTTACTCGAGTGTAACGCTCGCGCAAGAAATCAATTTAGTAGACCTTTTATCGCTTTGAGAGAAATTACTCGAGATTCGAGCTAATTAGGTTTTCGATTGTCTGAACAAAACTACTAGATTCACTCTTGTATTTTTTCATGTCACGTATAGAGTCAAATCAAATTTAAGACAAATTAATTAAGTCAAATGAATTTAAATGAATAAAATATCGAGCTTCTCACGTTTGGAATTGAGCCATGTTTGAATTATATATATATATATATATATATATATATATAATTAAAATATAATATATATAAAAAAAGCAAGGTTTCTGGCGGCTCGGATTCCAAGTGAATCAGGTCGGATTTTAGGTTCGACCCTGGTTTTGTCACACATCTAAATGTTACCACTCTTTTTTTTTTTTTTTAACTGAACCAAAAAAATAAAAATAAAATAAAAAGTAGAGCCATTAACCCGTCTCGTGAGTCATGATTATGAATAAATCCCCCATTCGCTCTCTACCCTCTCAGTCATTTTCTTCCTTCATTTGCCGAGTAGTCACTACACGGCATTAACTGTCTATTTCCTTTCCTGCCCTCATTTCCTTTCCTGTCTTAGATTCCCCAGACACCACCCCCCCTCCAAAAAAAAACGCTCCAAGGGTCTTAAAATTCAGGTCAAAATAAGTAACCAAGCCAAAGCTACGTCTCTCTCTCTCTCTCTCTCTCTCTCTCGCCCCGGTGAAATGCACGCGAAGACTGACTCGGAAGGCACAAGTGTGGACACCTCATGGCCGCCGAGGTCGCCGCGGAGGCCCGTATACTACGTTCAGAGTCCGTCAAACCACGACGTGGAGAAGATGTCATATGGGTCCAGCCCCGCAGGCTCGCCAGCCCACCACTACTACCACTGCTCCCCCATTCATCACTCCCGGGAGTCCTCCACGTCGCGCTTCTCCGCCTCTCTCAAGAACCCCAGGAGCCTGACTGCTTGGAAGCACATCCGGATTGATCGTGGCGACGATGAAGACGATCGTGAAATGGAGGACGATCGGGGTAGAGCTCGTAACGTGAGATTGTATTTCTGCGGGTTCTTCTTCTTTGTTCTGTTGTTTACCTTTTTCTGCTTGATCCTGTGGGGCGCTAGCAAGGCTTACAGGCCCAAAATCTTTGTTAAGGTGCGGTTCCTTTTCCCTGCCAAGTCTCTGCAAAAAGATTAAAAAAAAATGGTTTTAATTTGAATTGAACCCCCCTCCCAAAAACAAAAAAAAAAACGTTCAATTGGGTTTTGAATTGATTTTTGACTCGGCACGTCACCTAGTCAACTCTGCGGCACGGTTTGACGGGTTCTTTGGGAAGTGGAATATTTGCTTGTATGTTCCCTAGAAATGTTGGTTCGACTGACCACTTTTTATTTTTTTAATAATCAAATCCTTTTATTATGCCTAATTATCTCTTAATGTTAATAATCCAAATCTTGCTAACAAATTAATAAATATTGTACGCATGGATATTTCTTGTTACCAACAACTGGAACATAGATTAATGGAGTAACAGAAAAGGGGTGCGGCCTGTGTGTTTTGTTGTCTTTGTTCAAAGCAGAACATGGTGTTCGAGAACTTTAATGTACAAGCGGGGAACGATGTTTCGGGGGTGCCAACAGATATGCTGTCGCTGAATTCTACGGTAAAGATTCGCTACAGGAATCCAGCTACATTTTTTGCCGTCCACGTCACATCTACGCCTCTCGAACTTTACCATTACCAGCTCAAAATCGCTTCCGGACAGGTAAAAAAATGGTTGGCCCTTACGCGTTTAGTATAATATCATGGCTTCGTGCCCGAAATGTCTCTGGCATTTCTCTTCAATCATCTCTTTTTTAACCTCTTCAATAATGTGACTGCTTTATTTCCCCGTATATTAGCTTCAGCTCTTCAGTTTTTCCTGTACATAGTAATACTAATTGAGTAAATATAGTAAAAAAGGACCAATAATTACTGAAGTGAGAGGATAGCATGGGTCACTGAGGGTGTAGGGGACAAGTGGGGTCCGAAAATCGAGGTGTTCTCGTGTGTAGTTATAGCACCTGAATGGACCTGGGGTCACGAGGACTTTTGGGGCCCCTATAGATAGGTGGAATAGAAATGCCTTGGTGTGGTGGGACTGGAGGGGTCGGGTGCGAAAGAGCAATCGGCCGACCTTTATTGGAGTGCCTGCTAAAGACTGCCAAGACTCGCTACCATACCTGAACCTCAGTCTCTTCCTTTGTAAGTGGGCGTGGAGCCCACTGATTTTAATGGAAGATGTGCCTTACGAAAATAAATTTCTGACCAGGTCTTGTCATACATTAAATTAGATGACGATAATTTGTTTCTTTTCTCTCGGCTTCCTCGTTACGTCGTCTTTCTCCCCTGATAGCCTCCTTCGGCCTGCGTGAATTAATAGTCCAAAGGTTTTCTAAGTCGTTATAATGTGAAAAACACCAAAAGAGCTTTGTGGACCTGTGTGGTTTTGTATCAAATCTCAATCGAAATTGTTTGTTGAGTTTGTTGTATTGGGTATGCTCAGATGAAGAAATTCACTCAGTCGAGGAAAAGCCAGAGGACTGTGGAGATAGTGGTGCAAGCGCACCAAGTGCCCCTCTACGGTGGGGTGCCGCTTCTTGCTAATGCTAGAGAGGAAGTTGACAAAGTGGCAGTGCCCCTGAACCTGACATTTGTGATGAGATCTAGGGCCTATATTTTGGGCAGACTGGTGAAGTCCAAATTCTACAAGCACGTCAGGTGCCCCGTTACTTTGATCGGAAATAAACTTGGCAGGCCCCTTGATTTGATAGATTCGTGTGTTTACTCCTAATTGATGCCGGTACGCACAACCTTCCGTTAGGGCGGTAAGCGTCGCGTAAGGTTTCTGTTTCCTGTGTGGATTATGTTCTCTCAGAAAATTGAAACCCTGATTCAGTTACACTCCGTAGATATTTCTTTAGTTAAAACAGAACAGTTGTCGGATATTCGGAGCTTATTGTCAGGGCCCATTTGAAATTATGGCCGGAGAAACTAACGCTATGGTTGGGATTATCCGCCGTGCCTTGGGCCTATTAAAATGTTGAATCCTACGTCTTACGCATAGAGCACTATGAATTACACCAATCACCAATGGTTACCGAAAGTTGTTCCAAGCACCATATTTGGTCACTAAATTTTTGCAAATTTGTACGATTCAGCTTATTTACCCTAGCTACATATGCTTATCTATTACAATTAAGACGCGCCATCCATAACAAGCGGAATTACCCGACATAGATGTGAATGGTCATCAGTCACTTTTGCAAATTTAACGTGTGGGCTACCACTGGGTGTACAGTTTGTTTACGAAAAGCAGAAAAATTGTGTGGACAATCTAGTTGAAAACTGGGTACTAGTAAGTGTTGGCTACTCTCTGCTCGATGGCGGTAAGGCAGTGAGCATCCGGTACTAGGAGCATAAATGGTCGTGATCGGAGCCTGTTCCATCTCTCTATCAATTCGCTGTCTGATCAGAGATGCAGCATGTTCCATCGAAAATGCGTCGCATGGCAGTGTGATTGGTCTGTTTCCGGGCAGCCCAAACTCATATTCAGACATTGCTTCTCTGAAGATGAGAGTATTGAGATAGGACATAGGGGACAGGAAACGTCTTTGTTCAGCTGTGTACACAACAAAATGGCACTTATCAGCTGCCTGTGACATGTTGCCGCTCCTGCTGCTTGAATTTGCACTTTCACGGCTTCCTGGCAATGAAATTCTTTTCCTCCTTAGGGCGGCTAGCGTTTGCCACTTCCTTGCGGTTTTAGCGAGTTTTGCTGGATTGATCACGTTGCCTTAGGTAAATGAACTTTTGTGATGGAGGAAATGTGAGTCTCGAAAGACTGGAGGATTCTTGAATGGATTTTGCGCTGTGAAGGCAATATCTAGTAGACTCATTATAGATCTTCCCTAGAAAGACAATTCCTCGTGTTCATGTTTCTTGGTGTAGGGACATATGGTTACATAAACATGTGAACGGACAATTGAGAGATTTAAGAGGTGGGACGCTCCATTCAATTGGCTTCGCAGACAAATTTGAAATTTCTGTGCCAAATAGATGAATGGCGTGAGGGGCCTTCAGATGGTAGATCATAAAGGCATGACTCCTCCGTAGCGACAAGAAAGATCATATTGCTTTGCTGGACATGAACTTGTCATCAATATCTGGCCCAATTTGTCGTTTGGGATGAGGAGAAATGGATCGCGAAATTTTGGTGCATGTAAGGATTGGCATGCTGGCCCCAATGTGTTCGAGACGGCAAACTAGAACTGGAACAAGGCCTAAATATATGGTTCAGGCTAAATAAGTACTTTCTTCAGGTTGTAATATTGTCCTTGGAAAATCTTGACAGAAATGTCAAAAATGGAAACTCAGAAACCAAGCAATTGTGTTGGACACACATTCCCTAGCATGTGTCCCACAATTTGCTGCTGTTCGCGGGTTAGTGTCCATGCGAGAAACTGACGGTTCAAGAGGAAATTTGGAGAACATGTTTGGTCTTACATGGAGGACTGAGGCGACATGTGCTGAGGAGCTCATTGGCACAATGGGTCATAAGCTGGCAGATCATCAATGCATGAGTCATCAAAAACCACGAGAAAAGAAAAGAAAAGAATTGATCATAAAGTTCCTTTATTAAATCTTCTTTCTGGTGTTAATTGCCGGATGGGTAACGACATTGTATACTATAATCTATTTAGAGGCAGTGATTTGGCAATTTGGTAACATTAATTGGGTTGGCAGGTTGGGTTGATGGTTTTATTTTATTTGTTGCAAGATAAAGCATCTGGGGTCCCCTCTGTGGATGAAATACTCAACAGGAAAAATAAATGTGGTTTCAATAAGCATTCTTTGACGTGACCTATACGCTTCATTCGTTGTTTCACTTTGTATTCCGATAAAAAATTTAGGTAATTTAAAATTTAAATATTTTTATATTCATATTTATATTAAAATTTTTATTATTTTTATATTTATAAATTATATAATAAGTATATTTTTATATATATAAATAAATAAAGTAATTTTTGTATAAAAATAAATTATATATTTATCTTTCATATAATATTAATAAAATTTTATTAATAAAATAATTTCTCATTAAATAATTTATTATTAAATAAATAATTATTACATTATAATTTAATTAATTTTGTAATTTATAATTTTAGTATAATACTTCTTTAATAATTAATTATAAAGATCTTATATCATCAAAATATTTTGACTCACCTTGATTAGTTAATAATGAATAAGGTAAGGAATGAGAGAACCACTATTAAAATATAGATATTCTATCAAATTTTATCTCTTGTATTGAATTAATGTTTTAATATTCTTTTGTTCGCATCATTTTATGAAATTTCTTCCAATTTAATACGTTTCTCTTTTTTGTTATATTTCTTTATACTATTAAATTTTGTAATATATCTATTTTTATAGAAAATATTTTCATTCAATATAATATCTTTATTTGTAACAATTTTTCTATTTCAATTATCATAAAGATAATATCTAAATTCATCAATTTCATACCAACCAAAACACACTTATGAGATTTAAAATTTAATTTATTCCTTTTATTAAAATTCACATGCACGTAAAAGAAACAACTAAAGACTTTAAGTATAAAAAATTTATCTCTTTATCTATTCAAATCTCTTTTAATAATTCTCTATCAAAAAAAAAAAAAAGAAAGATGATCCTCAATTAATTAAATAAGCTGCAATGTTAATAATATCAATTTAAAATATTTTCGGCAACTAACATGTATTTTTATACTCTTTGTACAGCCATTTAAGGTTTTATTTATACACTTAATGATATCATTTTATTATAACTTTTTTAGAACCATTTTTTTTCCCTTTAAATTCCATTAACTATATAAAAATTTTAGAATTATTTGTTGTCATACTTATCGTCATTATTAGATCTTAAGTATTTTGCTTTTACACTCAATTCATTTTTTACTTGATTTTTTTCACTTTTTTAAAAGTATAAACACATAAAATCTATTTTTTTAAAAAACACACCTATATATTTTGAATGTAATTATCAATAAAATTGACATAATAGAGTGAGTCACTTAGAGATACTATCCATAAAGACCCTAAATATCAATGTGTACAACCTTCAACTTTTACATCATAAGTGTTTTTTTAATTTTGGAAAAGCTAATCTTTTTTCACTTTTCAAAAATACAATTTTAAAAAATGCAAATATTTATAATTTTTATATTAATCAACTTGCTTTTTGTAATAAGTATCTTCATTACTTTCTCACTTATATGTTCAAATCACTAATATCAAATTCTAAAATCAATCCTCTACTCAGTAACTTTTACTAAATTCTTTATACCTAAAGTCATATAAAGTATTCCAATCTTTTTTTTTTTTATTAACACCATTGCACTTTTGATAATTTTTCATAACTTACTAATAAAGATTATAAAATGTCATTTTTTTATCAAATTGTCTTATAGAAATCAAATTTTTTTTTAATCTCAGAACGGTTTTTACCTTTCACATATTTTTATATGATATCTTAATATAAATATCATTATCCTTATTATATCTAATAGTTTATTATCAATAAAATTAACTTTTTTGAAATGACCAATAATATAATTTTACACATAATTTTTATCTGAAATTGAGTGAAAAGAGGCTCTAAAGAATATAATTCACAACTCTATTAGACTGTTAACACTTAAAATCAAAGTATTTGAAATAATTTCAATTATTATGTTTACAAAATTTTTATTATAATTTTTCTTCTTTAACTACTTACAGTCTCTTTTAAAATGACCTTTACGACTATAATTCCAACATATAATACCAAATTTTAATTTACTCTTTTCCCTATTTTGATTTACCCTTTTTGTCATCATACTAACTTGTTCTTCATTTGCTTTCAAAACTCAAAGTAAAGTTAAAGTTAGATGATATACATAAGTCTCTCTTATGAATATCTTTGCTCAAAATAAGGTCTTGAACTATACTGAAGTGTAATTATTACAAATTAAATGAATTGTTCACTACAAATATTATAACATTCTATCTTTTCAATAATGAGGATAATAAGAGTAAAGTTTTGACCTCTTTATTAAAAATTTATATTTACTAAACTCAATTGAGTAGAAATCAAATTAAATTTATTTATATAATTTGTAACAAGAATACTCTCTTATATCTGTACATTAAATAATTTTCTTATAAAATATATTTTCTTAAAAACGGATAATTCCTCATATGTGTGACTTAGTGCCCTTATCAATCTTGCAGATTTCTTCTCTATTTGGACATTAAAAGTAATGTTTCAAGTTAGTATTAGTCAAATGACTCTCAAAATTTATTTATGTAGCAACTCTCAATTTTGTTTATTCATCAATTTTAGTTTCTTTCAAAAAGAGACTAGTACAATCTTTTTAATATAAATAACTTTTCATTTGCATTTTTTTAAAAATTGAAATTGGTGCGGACAAATTTGTTAATTCCTTTTTTTTTTTCCAAATACTATCGTTACTGATATCTTTTGATTCTTTTAAAATTAAAGTTTTAATATTAATTATTGAAAAATAAAATAATTAAAAAATTAAAAATATAAAAAAATATGCGATTTAAAAATTAAATTTATTATTTTTAAAATTTAAAATTATTTTTACTAAAAAATATAATAATTTTTATATTGAGATAAATTATATGTGTATTTATATATAATATTAATCGAATGTCACTTATCTGCGGCATGGGCGGGGGACAGCGGGCGATCGTCGTCTATCTCGCATCAGTGTCACTGGCGTCAATCTCATGTCAGGGGCAAGGGATTGTTTGAGACAGAGAGACGTGATGGGGGGGAAGGAAATCGTGGGTTTGTAATCCATCAAATAATGAAGGTGGGTTTTGGATAACGGTTGCGGATTGGATAAGGGACCGAGCCTTTTTGCTTCACGCTTTCGAACTATTGTACTGGGGCGCTGGGCTCTAATGCCCCGTTTGGGGTTTGTCGACGATAAAAAATTTCCCGAAGCAGCAGTACAGATTACGGGCCTGGGGGTATCCTATCCTCCCGATGGCCCATCAGCAAGGCTCGGCCTTTATGGCCTATTGGGCTTTGTGTGTGGGTGGGTGTGTGTTTTTCAACAGCAATCCGTCTGGCATTTGGATTTGCCGTTTAACGGTAAATTTGACAGTATGCCCGGAAGGAAGGAATAGGCATAATCATATAAATAGATAAGCGGGCCGAAGAAGGGAAAGAAGAAAAATATGTGGACGCTCGGCGTACACCTGGGGACTCGAAAAGTACAGAGAAGAAGATAAAATGGAAGACCAACGCAACGGTCTAAATGAAAAACGACGCTCCCCCGAGTAGCAGTGCCCATTTCAAATCGGTCCTCGCGGGGCGATTGATGAGCGAGGGCGGCGCCATGGGAATCCTGAAACTGCCGTCACAAGCTAAAGTTCCGGCAAGTGTGGGTGTCTTCCCCGACCCATCCATGGGAAAATCTCAAATTCCCTTTTCCAAATCAACGTTCTCGGTCTATTCTTTTAATCTTGTCAACAGCTCTCCTCTTTCCTCCGGTAAGGTTTCCTTCTTCTTCTTCTTGAGATTTTCTGCTTCCGTCCGTTACTCTTTTTCTTTCTTTCTTTCTTTCCTTCTTTCTCTCTTGCTTTGGTACCTTTCTTTTTTGTTCTTTTTATCTTGCTCACTCTCTGTCTCTCTAACTTTCCTTTTTCTTTGTTTCTTTCCTTCCTTCTTTCTTTCTAGGTCCTTCTGTCTTTCTTTCTTTCTTCGGTAATTGTAGTCAAGAACTCGATGCGGAAGCGTCTAGTTCTAAAATCTTGGTGGGTCTTTTCTTGTTTAAACTGGCGTGGTGTGTGGCTCTACACGATTTAGCAGAAGAAGCTCTTGTCTTTGGGTCTTATTCATGGGACACGTACAATGGAACCGTGAAGTCCATTCTGTTAATAATTTATAGGTCACTTTTTGTAGTGTCAGTCGCCTTTGGTAATCTGTTTGAGTGTTTGCTTATTTGTGGGTGTCTTCCCGAAATCTTTTTGTTTTTTTTTTGGCTGCCATTGCGTTCACTGGATACACGTTTTGTTTGTTGTGTGATGTAATCTTTTTTCTCTGCCGTGTTCTAAAGGCGAACATTTTGGTTTCTACTCATTGATGTGGGGGATAATATAGGTTTCATCATAAGGCCTGTAGGCCTTCCTTCCCCTAGTATTTTTCCCTGTGGACACTGTATCGTGAGAGGAGCATTGGGCAAGCAATTTTTCACAAGAAGTACCTCAGGTTGCTGTTGTTAATCTTATAAATCATACATAGGTTCTTCTTAAGTTTCCCCATTCAGAGGATGGCATGGTAACTGTGTTTCATTTCAGCTTCTGTACATCCCATGGCTGAGGAATTGGAGCATAAGACTAAGGACAACCCTGTAAGTGGGGATTCTATACGCCGTAGATTTCTTGACTTCTATGCTTCCCGCGGGCACAGTGTCCTTCCAAGCGCTTCTCTGGTGCCAGATGATCCCACTGTTCTTCTGACAATTGCAGGGATGCTTCAATTCAAGCCTATATTCCTTGGGAAGGTAAGTGATGAAACTTTTGGGAACTCAGCATGCAACTTGATGTTTGTGTAACTCTGTATTTATATTCTCTTTAGTTTGCACAATCCAAAAATTATTTAGACATAGAGATCTTGAAAACAACTATTGGTATCTCTGATGTGATATAATGATAGTTTCTAGCCAACATTTGGGTTTTGTGATTTTGAGGATTGGTTGTTTTAAATCTCTAGTCCAACACAGGATGTAGGTCTTCTAGCTTTCTTTTATTCTTATTTTTTTCATCTTTAACATGGAATGCAGCAAAATTTCAACCTTTTTCATTCGCTAATGATGATTTTGAGCTTGTTTATGGCTCTGGCATCTTTAGGTTGCTAGAAAAGTTCCTCGAGCTGTGACAGCCCAAAGGTGCATCCGTACCAATGACGTGGAGAATGTTGGCCGAACAGCCCGACATCATACATTCTTTGAGATGCTTGGAAACTTCAGCTTTGGAGACTACTTCAAGAGGGAGGCTATTAAATGGGCATGGGAACTTTCAACCAAGGAGTATGATGGCTCACAATGTTGCTGTCATTCATCTAATGCATGTTGTCTTATTTTCATTTAAAAATTAAGAAAAAACTTTAATGTTTACCCATCCGCTTGGTATAACAGATTTGGGCTTCCATTCGATAGATTGTGGATCAGTATATATGAAGATGATGATGAAGCCTTTGAAATCTGGCATACTGAGGTAAGGTAGACAAGGGTTTGTCAGTTCTTTCATTATAGGTTTATTTCACTTTATTGTCTGCCCTGTATTGTACATGTTGAATAAGGTAAAGCTTGAAGACATGCTGGTGTATTTTAATCCATGTATGGAACATCATGGGCACCCTCTGTTTCCTTTCACCAGAAGCAGCTTGGTCTTCTTCCATTCTAGTCTGCAATCAACTTTTATACTTTGTTCTGTAACTATTTTAATGACATGGAGCGGTTTGCTGTAAATGATTAACACACAAGTTTGCATCAGGTTGGTGTTCCTGTTGAGCACATAAAGAGGATGGGTGAAGAAGACAACTTTTGGACCAGCGGGGTCACTGGTCCATGTGGTCCATGCTCTGAGCTTTATTATGATTTCTATCCCGAAAGGGGATATTCAAATGCAGTATGTTTTCCTTGAGCTATCTATTTTCTAATGGTTTAGCCTTTTTTCCCCTTTTCTTTCTTTCTCTCTCGTTTTTCTATCTTTGGGTTTTCTTTTTGGGGGGTGTGGGTAGGAGGAGAAGGAGGGGGAATGGGTCTGTAGAAACTTTGACCAAACATGTCATAGAGGCACTTTATCTTCCTTTCTTTTCTTGTTTTCACTTTTCTCTGATGATTGATTTGCAGGATCTTGGAGATGATAGTAGGTTTATAGAGTTCTACAACTTGGTGTTTATGCAGTACAATAAAAGGGATGATGGATCCCTCGAACCATTAAAACAAAAGAATATAGATACTGGTCTTGGCTTGGAGCGGCTGGCCCGCATCCTTCAAAAGGTACTCATAGGTAGTGGGGGACTAATCTCTTTGCCATGTTAAAGAAAAAAAATTGATAACTATAAGTTTCTTTTCACTTGCAGGTTTTGTCTTACCAACCTCATATTTCATAGCAACATGCATTTCATCAATTTGCATCAAAATTTATTGTGACAAATCATAGTTTTTCTGCAGGTTCCAAGCAATTATGAAACTGACCTGATTTATCCCATTATTGAGAAGGCCTCTCAATTAGCAAATGTATCATATGCTCGGGCTGATGATCACACAAAATTGAACCTTAAAGTATGTTACTGCTTATTTTACATGCTCTCTATACAGAAATTTGCTCTCGGTGAAGTTTTTTTTTTATCCTGAGAGCAAATGTGACTTCTAATCTTGGGATGTTTCCAGATTATTGGAGATCACCTGCGGGCAATAGTATATCTTTTATCAGATGGAGTGCTTCCATCAAATATTGGTAGGGGTTATGTAGTTCGTCGACTTATTAGAAGGGCTGTTCGTACTGGCAGGTTGCTTGGTATAAAGGGAGATGGTGAGGGTAATACAGAGGGGGCGTTTCTACCATCCATTGCAGAAACAGTAATAAAAATGAGAACCCATATTGATCCAGATATAGGTGCTAGAGCATCCCACATTCTTGGGGAGTCACAAAGAGAAGAACTTCGTTTTGTGCAGACACTGGAGCGAGGAGAAAGATTGCTTGACCAAATTATAGCAGACGCGTTATCAAGCAGTCATAAAAATGGAGGTGTACCCAGCATATCTGGAGAAGATGCATTTCTCTTGTATGACACATATGGATTTCCAGTAGAGATAACAACAGAAATTGCTGAAGAGCGTGGAGTCAAAGTAGATATGGCAGGTTTTGATGTTGAGATGGAAAACCAACGGCGTCAATCTCAAGCTGCGCACAATGTTGTTAAACTTTCAGCTGAAAATGGTGGGCATCTTGGTGAAGAGGTTTCTGAGACTGAGTTTCTGGGGTATGACACCCTTTCTGCAAGGGCTGTAATTGAAAGCCTCTTGGTTAACGGGAAACCAGTAATACAGGTTTCTGAAGGAAATGAAGTGGCAGTTTTGCTGAGTAAGACACCATTTTATGCTGAATCTGGTGGTCAAATTGGGGATCATGGCCTTCTATATGTTACTGCTGGTGAGAGTGGAGATAGAGCTATTGTGGAAATAAAAGACGTTCAAAAATCTGTTAATAATATATTTTTTCATAAGGGGACTATTAGAGAGGGAGTTCTCGAAGTGGGCAAAGAAGTGGAAGCTGAGGTAGATGCAAATATGAGGCAACGGGCTAAGGTCCTGGTTCATCAGTTGGTTACCTTTTCTTTTCACTGAATTATCAGTAGCAATTTGCTTACTTCACAAGCTGATTTATGCGTGCTTAAAGTTAAGAAGAGAGAGTTAACTAACTTGACAACCTTGGGATACGAATTTATAGCTGTTAACATATGTATTCAGTTAATCTGCCTGCAAGATTTTTCTAACTTATTTTTCTATTTTTTTTATTAATATCTTGTTTTCTTAACCTAGTTGATATTTTTTAGGTTCATCATACTGCCACTCACTTGTTACAATCTGCACTTAAGAAAGTTATTGGCCCAGAAACATCCCAAGCTGGTTCTCTTGTTGCCTTTGATCGTCTCAGATTTGATTTCAACTTTCATAGGCCACTTGTAGACGGTGAGCTTCATGAAATTGAACGGTTGATAAATGGATGGATTGGAGATGCAACACTTCTTCAAACTAAGGTAATGGCCCTTTCTGATGCAAGAGAAGCTGGGGCTATTGCAATGTTAGGAGAAAAATATGCAGAGCAGGTACAAGTTTTTGTTATTCTAAAATGATGAAGTATAATATATGATCCAAATCTTGGTTCTTACTTGACAATTTAGACTTTTAGGTGAATAATTTCTGAACTTGGTATCAAAACTTTTATGATCAAGTGATTGTGAGTTCAAATCACATTGTCCTCATATTTAATTATAAATTAATTAAGCCCAAGCGAGTAGTTCTAGTCCAAGTATCATGGGTCTCACCTAACAACTTAACTTTTAGGCAGAGTAGTTCCTTGACAAAGTAATTTAATTCTTATTTCTACCCCATTTGAGCAAGCTCGCTCCCTGATGTTTCTGGATGAATCACAACCTAGATAATCAAAAAGAAATTAAAAGTACTTGTTTTGGCATGTCTGTCTTCTCCTGGTAAAATTATGCAGAGCAGGTACAAATTTCTCTAGTGTTAAAATGGGGAAGTAGCCTTAATCCTTATTACCACCCAATTTGAGCTTGAACTCTTCTCCTTCCCTTAACAAATCACAATCTGGAGAAACATAATTTCTTTGGCATGTTTATCTTCTTCTGGTAGCTGTCAATTATGCAATTTCATGTTTTAGGTGATTTTTTTTCCCGTGTGGAATGTACCTACTGTTAAGTGTTGATCAGGGACCTTGTAAAAATAACTAATAGGCTAAATAAATTATCAAGGTGAGAGATTTTTTTTTTCACCTTAGGGTTGGGAGGGAGAAAGTGGGCAGCATTAGAATCCATATCTCAAGTTGAACATAGCGATCATATTGCTGAAACCATTGGAAAAAATGCTAATGTTTCACATTTTGGGGCTTTTATGTGTTTTAGGTACGTGTTATAGAAGTTCCAGGTGTCTCAATGGAACTTTGTGGTGGAACCCATGTCCATAACACATCTGAAATACGTGCCTTCAAAATAATCTCAGAACAGGGTATTGCATCGGGAATCAGGCGTATAGAAGCTGTGGCGGGTGAAGCTTTTATCGAATACATAAACACTAGAGATTCCCAAATGAAGCGTCTATGCTCCACTCTTAAAGTAACATCGCCATTTTATTCCTCTTTCTGCACATCAATTTTTCTTGGCAACTCTATTTAGCTTTTAAAGAAAATTGATTGCTATTTTAAGAGGACAATTTGAATATGCCATCCATATGTCTGCAACTTGCATAAGAGTCGTCTTGTTGCCACGCATCTTTGTGGATGAGTGATATAGCATACAGCATTCTAGAAACTTAAGTTGCTATCCTCATCTTCCTTTGTTGGTCTCGTTAAGTTTGTTTTGGTCCTTTCATGTTCTTCCATCTTTTATAGAAAAGAGCATGAGCTTGGTTTCTCTATCCAAATTTATTGATATGCAAAGAACTGTGCCTTTGTCCCTTGGGGGAAACTCTAGAGCCTGCCTGGTTCACAAGACATCCCCAAACTTTTGGGCAAAACCTGCCACTTGTTTTTGTAGGTGAAAGCAGAAGAGGTGACAAGCAGAGTGGAAACTCTGTTAGAAGAGTTACGGATGGCAAGAAATGAAGTTTCTACTTTGCGTGCAAAAGCAGCAATATACAAAGCATCAGTTATTGCAAGCAAGGCATTCACAGTGGGAGCTTCCAGAACAATCAGGTTAGTATACCTTAGTACAAATACCTGCTTATATTAATAATTCAGGGATTAACTCCCAATGAATTGAATGAGAAGTTTTAATTGAAGGATCTTTCTTTTTCTTTTTCTTTTTCTTTTTTCTTTTTTCTTGGTATAGTTTGGGCTGACTTCTATAAGATTATGGGAATCACATAGAGATACTAGAATGAGAGAGGTATTATCAACACAATAGAGATAAACTACGGCATATGAGCTGTAAATACTTGTTCATTAATGATTGTGCATGATGAGATTACAATCTGCAGTGAAGATTATTTTTACTTGTCCAACACATGCTCGTCTGCGCCACGATCAAAAAATAAAGTGTCCGAGTCATGTTGGCAAAACTTTCATTTCAGGGTTTTAGTCGAGCGCATGGATGATGTTGATGCTGATTCTCTCAAGAGTGCGGCTGAATATCTAATGGATGCACTAGAAGATCCAGCCGCCGTGGTTTTGGGGTCACGTCCAGATGAAGGGAAGGTGAGTTTAGTCGCTGCTTTCAGTCCTGGGGTTGTTGATCTAGGCGTTCAGGCAGGAAAGTTTATAGGGCCCATGGCAAAGTTGTGTGGCGGAGGAGGTGGTGGCAGGCCTAATTTTGCTCAGGCAGGTGGGAGGAAGCCGGAACAATTATCAAGTGCCCTAGAAAGGGCTCGAGCAGATCTTATCTCTATTCTAACAGAGAAAACAAGCTGAAGCATTGTTCCTTTCATTCTCATTGCCGCGCGACGCGATACACGCAGCAGCTGTTGGGTTTGAAGCCTCCGAAAATAGTCGCGTCTACCAGGCCGGCCCACTTCATTTGTTGGGGATACGGCCAACACGGAATAGCTTATGGTATACCACTTCTATGGAGGCTATTACATTTCGGTGGCCTACATGTACGGTCTTCGCGTTGAAGCTCCTGGAGTGTTTAAGTGCTTCGGTTTCCTCGTGCATCAGGCTCGTCAAATCATGTAAAGGATTCCAGTTCTCTTTTATAGCAGTGAAAAAAAAACAAAAACAAAAAACCCAAAAAAAAAAAGGAAGAATGTCGTGGGATTGATAACTCGCACGAATTATTCATCCGACGCGCTGCATCGTGGAGCTTTGGACCGTACAATAACTTGCATTTAATTAAGTTTAGGCACGCTAAGTAGCGGCTTCATGCAGCTTCCTTCATATCCTGTTCAATCGCCCCGGAAAACAAAATGATGGGGGCCATTCGATATTAAGAAATGTGACTGCTGGAATGCGGACTGAGGTGGTTTTTCCAAGAAATAACCTCATACTGAATCTGCGTTACGTAACTCAGTGTCAACTCCGATCGTGGCGCATTCTTTGTCGGGCCACTGACTTTTATGGCCTCGCACCGACATTTTTCACTGCTGGAGTTCCATGCATGGTCGCTTCTGCCAAAAGTCTAATGATTCCCGTTCCCAATCAAACAACTTGCGTTTTGAGATTAGCTGGATCCACCAGTTTTTTTTTTTTTCAACTCACGATGATCAGCCCTTTATTTTTGTGGGTTTCGGGTACAATTTTTTTATCTTATATGATGTCCGGTTATAGTGGTGTACAGCAGGAGTCCATTGACCCAAGTGATGATCCCCAGTGGAGCATTCTGTTTTTGAAACGGACAGCTCGAAGATTAAATAGACTTGGACTTTAGGGAAAAATAGGGGGAGTTACTTGAAAAGATAGGTGCGCACGGTGGCCGAAAATAGTTCAATTTTACATAGAACTCTACGTGAATATTCAAATAGTTCCACTAGAAAGACGCACGGCACGAGAGGGTTGTTTTTGAAAGAGAAAAAAACCCTCTGTTTGAGCTTGTCATCGGGAAAAGGATATACTGATTCGGTGCTAAAATTTGACACCCACATAAATTAACAGAACAGAGAGTTGAAAAAGGCAACCGTGTGAAGTGATATGGAGGACAGCACTTGTTCTTATCTTCCCAGTCAGGGCCCGAATGAACCCAACTCGGCCGTTCGATATCCTTGGCAGCATTATTCTTGCTTGGCAACTATACTTTTAGTCGGCAGTTGCGTTTGCTTCCTCCCCCACTGATTTTAGCTGGCAATAATCACCTAGATCTCTTTCTTGCCACACTGCCACGCCCACCCATTCGATCGAATATTGCTTTTTGTTTAGGAGAAGATATGATTTGAAAACGCCCGTAATGATTTTGTTGTTGTCGTCTACGGCACTTAATGCAATCTCGGTAATTCTGATAATTTTTGCAACCATTATTTTAACTTAGAGTAGACAATCTCTTTCAATTGATTTAAAGCATAAGAAGTTGCGCTCATGTGGCGAGAGAAACCAACCAACAAAAAAATAATAATAATAATTAATCAAAATATTCAAATGCGAACGGTATATTTTTTTGCAACAAATTACAAAAATATCAAAATAGATTCAATTGCACGTTCTTTTGACTTAATCGAACATTTTATTTATCTTGTTAAATATCTATTATTTTTAACGATAAATTAAAATTTTCAAAAACAAAACATATATATATATATAATAAAAGACACGATCTTAAATTTCTTTTTCTTTTTTTTTTATTATTAAATCTTTTGGCCAGGAACTTTTTTCAAAATGCGAAATGCTTGTGTCTTGGGCTAACGAATAGACCCAACACAGAGTCACAATAATCACGTAAATTAATTAACGCTTCTCCACAAAAGCCAGGGTCACCGGCAATTCTGTTCGGTTGCTCTACATTCTAGACCAAGCTTCAATGGATCGAGCTACTGCCAGAGTGGAGTCATCCCTTGTCGACATTGTAATAATCTCAGGCTATGGTCGGAAAAAGGTGGTGCGACACGCGGAAATACCAATTTACCTCGACAATCAATATTATTATTTTGATTAAAAAATAAAAAATAAAAAATAAAAAAGAAGAAGAAGAATGACAAAGGCAATAATGGTGCTCTCTCATCACCTGACAGCTGTAAGAACACAGCAAGGAGTCGGCGGTCGACAACCAACACAAAGCGGATAATGTCTTTTTCATTTGTTCTCCGCGATTGAACAAAATGCCCAATGGTAATTGAACACATTTTGTGTCCGTGTGCTGGAAAGTCAATATTTAACACATTTGACTTTGCAAAAATGCCTGGGAAAGATAGACAGACCAAAAAATAAAGACAAAAACCCCAACAAAATAATAATAATAATAATAATAATAATAAAAAGGAAGAGGGAAGAAGAAACAACGGGCTGCGGATGACCTGGAGTCCAAAGTCTACTTCTACCTTTGGACACTCTCTTCTATATATATATATATATATATATCAACACACCTTTGTTTGATCACTCCATTCCCCCTCGTCTCAACCTGTTATCTCTTGGTCCTACATATATTTTTTTTTCTGTGATCCTTTTCCATAACAAAGGCATATGGCTCTCTTTCTTTGCTTTCTTGTCTTGGTTGTCTCGTCCGCAACCGCTTGTGATCGCTGTGTGCATCAAAGCAAGGCCGCGTATTTCCAAAAAGGCTCTGCTCCTTCTGGTAAGTCTTATGATTATTTGATTGAGACCTAGATTATTTTATTATGAAGAACAATAAATGGTGGCGAAGTCCCACGTGGCAAATTGATCATAAGCGAGTTAATTTTTCTTTTGTGGACCTGGATTGGAGCAGCTGGAGCTTGTGGGTATGGTCCCTTGGCAATAGGCTTGAACAATGGATACCTTGCAGCTGCTGTTTCTCCCCTTTACAAAGACGGAGCTGGCTGTGGGGCTTGTTTCCAGGTTTGCACAACCTAACTTTAACCGTAATATAGCACACTTCCGTCCGGGCCTTTTCGCTTGCCGGATCTCAGTTTGATTGACGCTGCTTTAATCTACAATAATTTTTGGCAGATCAGATGCAAACATACCACTCTCTGTAGCAGCAAAGGGACTAGAGTAATTGTGACTGATCTGAACCGCAATAATCAGACAGGCTTTGTACTGAGCAGCAGAGCCTTCATGGCCATGGCCAACAAGGGTAAGGGCCCGGACACCTTGAAACTCGGTATTGTCGACGTGGAATACAAAAGGTGAGCATACATTACAGTTATGGCCGCTTTAATATTATTCCTAATAATTGGCCATCTGGCTCCTTCTGATAATGGTCTTGTTGTACCAACCACACACCACGTGGAGGATGGAATCACAAAGTCGCTGAGACTGACGCGAACCAAATTTTGGTTGTCTTCTTCTTTGTTACTCGGATCAGGGTACCCTGTGACTACGGGAACAAGAATTTGGCTGTGAGGGTAGAAGAATCAAGTCACAAACCAAATTACTTGGCCATTAAATTGTTGTATCAAGGTGGCCAGACTGAAATAGTAGCCATCGATGTTGCTCAGGTAGGCAAGCGAAAAAGTACTTCAATTTGCTGGACATTCACTTTTGGCACCTGCACTTGCAATTAACTTGGTGAAAAAGAAAGGTAAAGACTACGGGCGGGTCTATAAATTATGCTGATTGTTTGGTGTCATATACTTGGTTGCTAGGTTGGTTCTTCGAATTGGGGTTACATGAGCCGGAATTACGGGGCAGTTTGGCACACGAGCAGAGTTCCGGCGGGTGCATTGCAATTCCGGTTTGTGGTAACGGCTGGATATGACGGAAAGTGGATATGGGCACAGCACGTGCTGCCTGCAGATTGGAAGCCTGGGTTCACCTATGACTCGGGAGTCCAAATTACTGATATTGCACAAGAGGGCTGCTCTCCTTGTGATGACGAGGATTGGAAATGAAGGGTTGGGGGGGGGAGGGGTGTGTGTCTAGACCACTGCTCGCTCATCATGTTAATATGAATATACACAAGCAGCCTTTTCGTTTGATTCCTCCAGGGACACTTAGAATTCTATAATGCAGCACATTGGAAAGTAGGCGTTACAGAGAATCAAGTCTGTTTTCTATATTCAAATATTCAACTTCGGATGAGTAGGATTTTCAATCATGTCATTTTATATTTACCTTAATAAACTTTTCCAACCTGGGTTTTGCCAAGTCATGGGCTCATAGAGGAATCATCCGTCCCTAAAAAAAATTTGGTTTGGTTTGGTTTGAACAATTGGACTGACATTAAAGATTTCGTTGTATAAAAAAAAAAAAATGATGTTAAAACTTAATTATACGTTGAATCTATTGGGCACAAATACGAACGGGGCCTTATTTACCACCCAACTCGGGCTCCAATCTCCAGTCCCCTTCCTCCCTGGGCCCCTACCCTTTCTATCGAAACCTAACTACTTAAGTTTAATGGGGCTTTAGATTACATGTGTCCCCAAATTTCCTCCTGTTCTTTCCCTCTTTTAATTTCTTTTCTCCTGAAAACTCCCTCTTTTTTAACATCAGGGTGTTGAGGAAGAGTTATTCTCCCCATATATCTTTTTTTTTTTTTGCCCTTTTGCTTGACTATGTAATGGACGTCTAGAAAACCTGTGTTTTTCTTTTTTCTCACATTGGCAAACGGCATATAGAAAATCTTTATTATACACTCTCTATTGACAACAGACTTTGCAAAGTCCCAAATGATATTTTCAAGAGATTGTAATTAGGTAACTTTTGGACGGTGTGTGTAATTAAATACAAAATGGGGCTTGTCTGTAAACCTTAACTTTAAAACTCGATTGCCATGTCTAATTTCATCGGCCCAGTCCAGTTGTTTGCGAAGAGGTTGAAAATATGGACTTCGACCGTCACTCAGGACATATGTTTTCACCTTGGGGTTCTTGACATTACGAAGCCCCATTCTGACTTTTGTGGACCATTAGTCGACAGCGTCCCCGAGATTTCGCTTTTGCCAAATTCTTTGGACTTGGATCTAAAGCCTGGCTTCTGTCTCCACTTCGAGACGTTTTTCCATCGTGAAAGCCCTAAAGCAAATGATGGGAAATTGAATATCCGTGTGTCTTTTTTTCTGTTGGGGTTGATGGTGTAACTATTGTGCTATGGAGTTTGGCTCTGCACCATACACTGGCTTGGTTAGGTGCGCCATGACACGCCTAGAACATGAACGTGTTGCCTATGAAAGTTGTAATGGAACGTGAGGTTCTAAGCCTGTTACGTGTTTTAATATAGAAGTAGATAAATTAGGTACTAATCATCTGGACGTATCTTGAAAGGTTGCATTCATATTGGTACTTGTCCCATCTTGGTTTGACCACCCAGTCAAAAGGTTCCGATTAGGACCCCCCCTAGACGGGAAAATATACTACTTAATTCCTCTAATGGAATTTTAACTCTTACGGTTACAAAATAAATGTCCGCTTTTTGACTTTGGGTAGGTTATTCCTACTTGAATGACATAATGGATTCCTGCACAAACTCGAGAACGAATATTTGTACTACTATTGCTAATAGAATAGGAATGCATCATAATAATTAATTTCAAATTTCACATGACATTTGCCGTGTCATTCAGCATTATAATACGATGAAACTGCTATAATTATTTACCATTTAGCAGTTTGCCACTCGAATTAATACAATTGAAATGTTCTCGACTCAATTTAATAAAACGTAAAAGATTTGCGACCCAAATTTGTACTTAATTCCAATTTGTAACCCATTCAATTATTAAGTTATTGCAAAGAATGGATGGATCTCGCGGGGGCAATGAAGAGCATTCACGCGGACGAACGAAAAATTCTAATACCCGATCACCCTCTTCTTTAAAAAAAAATAATAAAATAAAATCAATTGTTTTAATATCTAAATTAAAAACTGGAGCCGGGTTTTTCTCGATTCTCTTGGCATTATCACAACATACATTCCGGTTGGCACCGCCGAGCAAATAGCAAAGTGAATGATGATGAGTGATGCTGAGAGGCACGGTCACGGGAATCAGAAAGAAAAGACCAGGCAGCCTAACAAGTTAAGTCACTTACACAGGCGGTTAATCACGGTCTCGATTGCACGAATCGTCGAGAGACTCAAGTCTCGAGACCCAACTCTGATAGAACCGCTTCTCATTCTTTGAAAACCACGACACCCCCCCCCCACCTCCTCCCGTCAAATAAATATAATTGGCAAATCTGGCGGCTAAGTGCATTGGGCCGAGATGATCCTCTCCCCAGTCTGGTTTCCTTCCTGGCTCTTTCGGGGGGCTTGCCAACTGTGGCCGCGCACGCGTGCAAGCAAAGGTTGCTGATTAGCTCAGGCGACGTGTATATACGTGCGTGCGTGTGTGTGTGTGTGTGTGTCTCTGACATTTGAATTTGTCTGCGCAAAGAGAATGTCTCTCAGGTCTCAAGAATTGCTGCGGATTCTCTGCTCGTGGCATTTATTAAATTTACTGTTAATAATGATAACAATACTAATAACATTATTATTATTATTATTATTATTATTATTATTATAATAAATCAGACTGGGCTTCCAAATTGTCGCTTTTACATGAAAAAGAAATACAAAATGAATACGCAAGCAGGCGTAGCGGCTCATTAAATTCAAATGGGAGCCAGTAGTGTGCGGGTGCAATAGCAACGGAGATGTGGACATATAGTGCAGTGCAGGGAGGGGCGGCGCAGCGCAGGACCATTATTCCGCCCCGGCGCCGCTCTGCGCCTCATAAATAAAACACGTCGCCATTCAACCCCGTCCCGTCCCAAAATCCTTACAACAGCCCACCGTGGCATTTCCCAAGTCTCTTGTCGCGAGTAGTCGTACTTTGACTCTCTCTCTCTCTCTCTCTATATATATATATATACACAAAATTAAATATAATACGATGCCTTGACAATTGATTAGTAATTAAAAATCCTCCCACTTCCCCCCCCCCCACCTTTTTTTTTCGGGTGGGCGAGGGGGAGGAGCCGAAGAGGAAAAAGGAGAAACAAAATCAAGAAAAATAAAACCCAATCTGTTCCACATTTTATTCACGCGTTTGTAATTAAACAGTTTCGAGAAACAGTTAATTAATTGCATGTGTAATACTATATGATTTGGTACTACTTGTTATTATATTTGATTCTCAACTTTAGTTTAATTTATAAGTATAATATTTACTATTTTTATGATATATATATATATATATATATATATATATTTGATGCTAAAAAGAAAAACAGAGTTACTTTAGCACACGGCGCTTTTACGAGCGATTGCTGTTGCATGATCATTCAATATCGAGTTTTCCGATCGCAAGAAGGAGAAAACATTGTTTTAAAAAAATACAAAAAATTAAAAAGAAATTAAAAAAAGAGGGAGAGAGAGAGAGAGAGAGAATTCTGACCAAGCACTCGAAATCCACACAAATTGCCGGGAAGGCAAATGAGCCGATGTCCTGCGGGACCCACCAGAAACCCCCCACCTCCCAAATCATGATCAGAACTCACAACTGTAGCAGGACGGTGACGCGCTGACAAAGCAAGAGGCCTTTTGTGGTAGATATGGATTAGATGTGCCGATCGCAGAGAAAGACGGTGAAGAAGGATGAAAAGGGCGGAGGACGGGGAAGAGCATTTACATAGGAACGTGCTAGGCCTAGATGAAGAAGGCAACGAGTCCCCGTGTAACGTGGAAGGGTCTCTCTGTATTCGCGCAAGAACAACACAAATTCACGAATTACATAGTTATAGTAATTGAATAAAAAATAAATTTTGTGGTGTACAAAATTGTCATACTTAAAAATGCGAAAAAGGAGTTCAATATATATCATTTTATTTTTATTTTTTAAGTAAATTATCAGCATGATTAGAGTTTGTGATGCCACAATTTTTTTTTCAAAAAAAAAATTGTTATTTTATTTTTCAATTATTAGTTATTGTCAAGTATTGAAAGATGAATAACAAAGGGAGTTAACTCAGTGGGGGAATTTAGGCGGAATTCTTTTGAAATAAAAATTTATAAAATAAATTAATGAAATATACTCTAAGCACGAGAAGCGCCGCCCGCCTCCCCATTTTCACAAGGGCAAATGAGTGCTGAGAGCGACCTTAAAAATTAACGTAACGAATCCCCAAATTCTCCTCTCGTGGGTCCCTCCCGTGTCGCCGTCCTCCCCCATCCGTCCAATAACCGAATGGTTCAGATTCCTGACGCCAGCCAAAGGGAAGCGCAAATCAAGAGCATTGGTCAAGGGGAAAATTAAAAAAAGCAAAAAAAAAAAAAAAAGAAGATTAGGTGAACTTATAATTAACGAATTTAAATAAATATAATTAGTTTTTCTATTATATACAAAAGATTAATATATTGTAAAATAATAAATATATAGAATAAGAATTAATTATATTTATTTAAATTTATTAATTTCAATTCACTAAAATTTAAAAAAAAATTGATGCAATCGGCCAACATGGCCTTGATCATTACATTAAATTGAAATGATTGCAAAATAGTGATTAATTGTTCTATTTAAATGCATGATGAGATTTGGGGACGAATAATTAATCGGCTGCATTTCAAGAATGCCTTGGAGAACCTCCACGACCAAAAGAACGCGCGTGGGATGGCAATTTTTCGGACCTCTGCAGTCGGTGCAGGCAGGTCCTGATTGAATTTGGTTGGTGCGATCAGTACCTTTTTGGACGACACGGTACGTACCTACCTGATAATAAAACAAAACAACACCCCAGAAGAAAAAAAAAAAAAAAAGAAAAGTTGAAACACTGAATGGACCTATGACGATCTCGGCGGTTCTCTTGGCTACTGAGTCTGGAGTCTGCGAGCAGCCATGGCCCGTGCGTCTACCATCCAATTGTTGTTGTTGTTGTTTTTTTTTTTTTATATAAATAATAAATTAAAAAAAATTATAATCAGAACCACCGAATAAAGAGGGCGAATTTAGACATTTTCGAGACAACTAAGCTTGCGCAGGCCAGCTGGCTTTGGGCCTGAGAGAGAGAGCAGGCATTAAGGTCAAAATTTCACCACCTTTTTTAAAAGTTTACGCTAAATGAAATAGAGTGCAAAGTACTTCTTTTTCAAATAAAGAATTTAGACAAAACCAATCCTTTCTTCACTAATATCTAACATTCAATCAGTAAATATTTCTTAAGTTCAGTCAAAACTAGCACAGCTTTCGTTCAAATGGAAGTATTTCCAATGCACCGAGCAAAAAGTTCAATCAAATCGAAAAGGTTCGTCTTTATTTTATTTTATAATAATCCATAATTGACAGTTATTATTATTCCTAATGAAAGTTGAGAAGGGGAAGAAGGGAAGTTTTTGGTAGACTCAAATATTCCATCTGAGGAGAAGTTAACGATTATGAATGATAATCGGACGAACCCAGATCACCGCTCGAATCACCAGAACGTTGATCGTACCACACGTGGAATCGCGTTTCAATTTCCTTCCTCATTTTCCATTTTCCTTCCGAGGGGAGCCCTTCAGACAAAAAGCAGACAGTTTTGTTGCGAGAAGAAGATTGCTTGCTGTAAGAACATTGCTCGAGCGTGTGCACTAAAAAGGCTAGCGGATGCAGCGCGTAGGCTTTATGGGTTTTTGATTTATGATAAAATGTCGAGACGAAAAAACCAAAGACAGTCTACGCATGCGAATTTGCAAATGGCAGCGCAAATGCAACGCAAGGAACACCGAGCGATTGGTGCATAGACAACTCACTTATCATGCGCTTCCCCAGGGCCTACACCCCGCGCGTCCATAACCTCCGCCTTCGGTTTGCTTTCTCCTACCAATGGGCTCCAATGCCCGACGGCTCAGTCTCCAACCACGAGCTTGCGCATGTCACTTCAACTCCAAGGGCAAATGCTGGGTTGACGAAAAACTATAATCATTTGATTTTGAAGTGATAGTTAGATAATGGGGAAATCTAATTTCAAGACTTAAATTACAAAGCAAAGCCTCTCCGGGTAAAGATTGTTTGGCGATACAATTTATTTACACATATCTACAACTTAAAATAACAAGCAAATGTGTGAGTAAAGCCGAAGGAATTCTTGACCGAGGACTCGACCATGCGAAGGAGCATAAAGCAAGTGTGGTCGATCTTCGAGATTGCTTTAAAAGCTTCGATCAAAAGGGAAACTCATTATTTTAGTATGTAATTAGAGGTAATTACTGGTGGTGGTTATCAGATGCGGGGTTGCCTAGTCATGCTATCTGACGACTCCGCCACCCAACAGTAATTAGTAGCAGTAAGAGTCTAGTAATCTCTTGATTTGATGGGACGCGTTTCAGCCACCACCTCAGATCATGCTATGATTGCTTTGCATTAAAATCGCCGCAGAGTTTGCTCAAAACCAATAAAAATAAAAATTAAAAAAAAAAACGGGGGCGGGGGCCGGGGCCACAGAGTAGGGAAAGAGATTGGATAATGCTTAGCTAGATTAAGGAAGATGAAACTTTCATGATCGCGCATCATGTACCGCCACGTGTAGAACCTGCCCCATTATTATTACGCTAATGCTTCGCGGAGGGGAGGAGGCTGACCGCGAGACCCCGCTATTCTGTCCTCCTCCCCACCGCCCTTTCTCTGTTCTGTGGATTTAAGGTCTTTATTTTATTTTTAATTAAAATTTCATTCTTGGGAGGAAGTATGCGTTATTTAATTTTTAGAGCAAAGCTTTTATATGCAGTATTATTTATCTTTGATGTTCATTTTTTAGGGAATTTTTTTTTTTAAAAAATCGATGCTTTAAAAGAATTTGAATAAAATAATGCATATTAAAATATTTCAATTATTGAATCAATTGAATTTAGTATTTATAAAATTTTAAAAATACAAAAAAAAATCATAACATGTATGTGTAATCAATCGATATTCAGATAAAAATTAGACAAATTTTAATGAAAGACGTGATAAATTTAAAAATAAGAATTTTCATATTCAAATAGATATAATAATAATTATTATTATTATTATTATTAGTCTAGAAAAATAGAAATAAGAAAGAGAAGATACTGTGTGAGAAGAAAATGATCGATGCTCGAAGAAGAGAGAATGGAAGCGAACGTCGCAGTGTTTTAGTACATATGCCACTTTGTACGCGCAAAGGCATTAGGGAGGAGTGTCGAGTAAGAACTTAAAAAGCAGAAAAAGAAATTGATGATATGTTATTAATTATATTAAATGGTATTTTGACCATTACAAGTACGAAAAAAGTCTGGTTTGATAAATAATTTATTATAAAAATTTAAAGAGAATGATAAAATTTACAATTAAATTAAAATAAATATATAAAAAATTGAATAATTAATAAAAGATATTTCAAGATGAATCAATATATATACTATATATTTATTTTGGGTAAATGCATAATGTAATTTCATATTAATTTTTTAATTAAATTTTTCGTTACTTTATACCATTTTATAATATATAATAATTATTAAAATATTAAATATTAAAAAATAAAAATAATGTGACAATTATTTATTATTAAAATAATAATAATAAAAGTATTAATCTTATAATTATATGTAACAAAGAAGTTATATATATAATAATAAAATCATACAAATAATATATTAATATATATAATATAAAAAAATTAAAATTATGGGGAGCTTACCCTTTATATTATTATTATTATTATAATAAGAAAATAAGGTTTTACGTCTTAATGTCCTTTTTAATTATTATTCTTCTTTCTTTCTTTCTTTTACATATGTTTGTGCAGTCTTACTTATGATATCCCCACGCGCTCTATAAATAAATTGCCAGTCCCCCACCCTCCCTCACAGTACCGATTGCGAACCAAACTGATAGGTTGAAATTTGGGAACCAAATTTGGATAGAGAAACGGAGATGGAGGGGAAAGCAATGAAATCAAGATTCAAAAGGGTCTGTGTGTTCTGTGGCAGCAGTACAGGGAAGAGGGATTGCTACAGAGAAGCCGCCATTGAACTTGCTCAAGAGCTGGTACCAACCAAAAAGGCTACACCTTTATATATGTGTCTCTCTTCTACTGGCATTTTACATCCCTCTTTTTTATTAGATGTCCTGAGGGGTTTGGTTATGCTTTGAAGGTAGCGAGAAGGTTGGACCTTGTTTATGGTGGGGGTAGTATTGGGCTGATGGGTCTGGTCTCACAAGCTGTCCATCGCGGTGGAGGCAACGTTCTTGGGTACGACCATCAAACATACCTCTTGTTATTTGGCTCAACATTGTTGTTCTATGCCTTGCTTTCTTACTCGTCCGGCCTAATCACTACGTGAGTTTTTGCGCACAGGATCATACCTAGGACTCTGATGGGCAAAGAGGTGAGCGAGCAATACCTTATTGCAAGTTGGGACTTTATTTTTGTTCTTTAAACTATCTGTAAGTCTAGTATTCTGCAAGTTATTAGTCCCATGGTTCAAAGATTCACCTTTTCTAGCTTCATTCCGTTGCTAAAGATTGTTGGAGTTAATGTACAATTTCCATGTTCTGTGGCTTGGAGCTACAGATTACCGGTGAAACTATTGGAGAGGTCCGACCAGTAGCCGACATGCACCAAAGGAAGGCAGAAATGGCCCGCCATTCTGATTGTTTTATTGCCCTCCCAGGTCCCATCTCTCTCTTTTTACCGTATATGGTTTATTAGTCACGGCTTTACACCTCCAGTTTCCCAAGTAACCAAAGGGGCCTTCTTTCCCTGTCTCTATCTTGGTACCAGGAGGGTATGGAACTTTGGAGGAGTTATTGGAAGTCATCACTTGGGCTCAGCTGGGCATTCACGATAAGCCTGTGAGCGTACAAATGAAATTAGCCAAACTGATCGGGTTACTACTCTTTTCTGGAGCCTGATTAAGAACCATCTGTTTATAAAATTATGCAGGTCGGCTTGCTTAACGTCGATGGTTACTATAACTACCTTCTGACTTTCATTGATAAAGCGGTGGATGATGGCTTTATCAAGCCATCACAGCGGAACATCATTGTCTCTGCCCCAAATGCCAGAGAACTTGTCCAGAAGCTCGAGGTGAGGTGTCGGGGGTTGCTTTATTTTGTAGTCAAACACATGTTGGGGTTTAATAATTTGTAATGTCTAAGAGGAAAGGGCAATATGGTGTTCGTAGAAAGAATCTTTTTGTGATTACCATCGTAGTGCCTCTGTGCTCTATCTGATGTTCGCTTGTAAATGATGAATACTGTTTTGTTCTGTTAGGAGTACGCGCCCGTGCATGGAGTCATAGCTAAAGCAAGGTGGGAGGTTGAGCAGCAGCAACAACAACAACCTCAGCAACTACAGAAGGTGTTCAATGCTACAACTTTACAGACTGAGGTGGCTCTATAAAAGAGACATAAAAAGAAGACGATAGGGAACACAAAGTCAGTGCATTAAAGGTGTTCTAGGCTAGTCGCTTTTTAGTCCGATTTTGGTCATATACACCAACCATTCTACAAAGGTTTGGTCAGGTTTGAATGACTCGTCGATTAAAGGGAAACTTTGGCATAAGTGGGTCTTTTTTTGTATGCCGCTGATGCGGGGGCTTTAGTAAAAGATGAATAGTAAGGTTAGGCTATTTAAGTGGGGTTGTTAGGCTTGTAATTTTGTGCCTAGAATTTTATGTAAAAAAGATCATAGAAAGAACAAGTAGTAGAATCCAAAAATAGCAGCTTTATTCTCCAAGCCGGTTCCCTCCAGAGCATATGCATTTGACTGTTTGCCTGTGCCACAAGTTATCGTTTGTTTCTTGTCATTTGAAACTTCTTGTGGCTGGGGTGGGCGTGTGACCATTTTTCCCTCCTCTGGTGTGGTGGTGGGTGAGGGCCTTTGGCGGTGGATGTGTGCAGTTCTCTGTTTTTTATTAATCAGTCGGTATTTGTTTGAGTTGGTTGGGTCCTGCTCAGCGATCATTGCTGTACTATTACAGCTCATTTGCAGGGGCGTGGGTTTTCGAACTTGTGGCTGGAGCCTGAAGGCTGTCTGCCTGGGCTCTCCTGCGAAAAAGCTCTCGAGTGATACAAGACCTGAATGCGAGGGAAAAAAATTGGCGTGTAAACAGGACTCTCACCCAACATAACCGGCAAATTAACGAACCACCGAAACCGCCTAAAATTCGCCATATAATAAGGTTATGTGCATATTATTCCGATGCTGGCTATGGCTACGTCACGAATATAGACGAGTCAAGTAAACCCCTTGGGTTTCCAGTGTTGTACCTTCGGCTAAAACTTCCTTGTAGCATATGGGTCGGGGACAATTCGGATGGGTCGAGACAGCTACAAGAAAAGTTGTTTCTATCTTTTTGCGGTACATAGAAAAATAGAAAAGTCGTTGTTTAAGTTAAATAAGACCACTTCCTCCGGAAGAATTATTTTGTAACACCATTTTTGGGATAGACGATACTCAAGACCCAAATTGAACCTCCTGCAACTTCAAAACTGCCAACTGTTGAGGCATTAGAAGCCAGCAACTTTTGGGCCTTGTTGTAGGTGATTGGACCTGCAACATGTAAACTAAGTTGGATTGAGTTAAGCCTGTCTATTGGCCGTGGCTTGCATTTTCACAGCTTTATGTTTTACGCAATCAAGGGTCAGTGGAAAGCGGGAGTATTTGAAGCTGGTAGAACTAGTTACTTATTTTTTGGTTTTTTGTTTTGGGTCCACTTAAATTTTTCGAACTTGAACTAAGTACCTCAGGAGCTGAGCTAATTCTTATTGCTTCAACTATATGTCCCTGGCGATTTATCCATCACTTCTGTCACTGTTCGTCAGATGTACAATAATAATGTCATAATGAAAGCGTTCGTGGGCTTACTTTCGACCGTAAATCTTTTTGGTGGGCACATTAATTATTTTACTATAAGACATAAGGAGCCATTAGAGAGCAGATGGGTGCCATTCTCCCTGTCTGGTCCAAGAAAGCCATGCAAATGAGCCTACCATCTCTTAGCAGAAGTATTCAGAGTATCATAAGGTCCAGGTTTTGGGGCGACGTGACTGCAGTGGGGGACCGGTTTATTTTTGTGACGGCCATTCTTGCATTGCGCAGGTCTCGCAGTTGGTCCATTTCTTTAGCGAAGACAATAATGATGACGCAGACTGCAGATAGCCCCGAGACACGCTGATAACAATAGGTGAACTGAGAAGGGAGGGCGTTTGGTTCAGCTCGAATGTGTGTTGTGGCCTTGCAGGGTGGGGTGAGAATGAAGATAAGGAGGGACCATTCCCACTCACACAACAAATGAAGAAAGTGAGTATTAAGAACCACTAAGAATAAAACTTGCGAGTTCCAATTTTAGACTTCAATTATAATTGAATTGCCTTCAATTCAAACAAACGATAAAATAAATAAATAAAAAGAAGAGTGATCGTGGATAATTGGAAGAAGGAATTAAAAATGCGCAAATCGCGCCAGGAAAATGAATTTGTAACGGAACCAAAGACGAGAGAGACTTCGCATAAAAAGATAAGTACAGCAGATATGACGTTTAGGGATTGGAAGTTCTGAGAACAAAAAGTGTGTCCGTAACAGTTGCATTCTGTAGTTAACAGTCATGAAACCACTTCCAACTCACTACTAAAATTATGAAATGCTCTTCCTTAATATTCCCTAGACGACTGGATGAACGAGTCCACTCCCGAAATTGTGTGAAATCCTCGCTGTGGTCTCTCTATTTAGGTCTCGATTAACGGAAAATTTCAGTACTTGGGTCAAAAACAAAAATACTAATTGTTTCGTAGAAATCCTGAGACCTCCTGTTTTGTTTTCGCGAAGCCGATTAGCCAAAAGGGTGAAAGAGGGTGGTGAACTAATGCCAAAGATACCAAACAGTAGGGGACGGGAATGGCACATGGCAGGTTGAACGAGGGATGTGGCTGATGTAAAAAGCTTTTTCTTTTTCCCTTAAAAAGGTTAGATGGGGTGCTGGCGATAGACTCTTCACAACCATTTGCCGACCACGTGGGAATTCGCCATTACCACACCTAATCTGACAATTCATAAAAGCCCATCGTCTACGCTGTCTCCCTCTTTTTTGGACCGTACCTACACCTGACTTCTTCACAAAATGCTGTTTCTCTACTCCCTAGTTCAAATCCCAAGCGTCAGCAGCAGCGAGCCTCTGTTCTCCACTCACAATTCAAGGTCGTTTCTTCTCTCGCTCTATCGCTTCATTTTCAAAATTCTTTGTCCCCCCACGTAACGCGTGCAAGTTGGGGGGGGGGGTTCAGTTCAATTTGTTATGCGACATTCAAGGCCAACTATTCTAGTGAATTAGTCTGATTTTATTGAATGGCCTAAACTCCCATAATTATACACTAAAGCCTCGCAAAAGATCTGATCCAAGAGGCTCTCCCGTGCATAAAAACAAACAGAGCCCAAACCAAAACCAATTAACCGGGCATAATATATACACAGCTGTGAATCTTCTTTTTCCAATCCCTTTTCGTTCTTTCCCCTTCTTTGTCATTTTCCCTTCTGTTCTATTATTATTATTTTTTTTTTTTTTTATTTTATCGGACAACCTTAGTTGCTTACGATCCGACTTTCAAGCACGGCCTTTTCATTCCTTTCCTGGGGTTTTCTTCTTGCGCCTACTCGTTATTTAAAAAAGTCGAGCCCAGGCCCCATATTGTAGCCTGAGCCCATTTCTGATTAAAGTCTATTCAAGTTCCAATGAACGCAGCACGTTTCTGGTTTGGATCAAAACACACTATCGGCGATGTCTCTAGCCCAACAGTTTCCCCAACTTCTTGGCATGCAGCACGTATCTTAACCAACCGACCTCACGGGTGGAAGTGAAATTCTTTAACCGTTTCCGAGTGGGGGTCGTGGGGGTGGGTGGCTTTTGTATTCTAATGACAATTAATGCTTTAACAACGAGCATCTAATCATAATTGGATAGAGACAAGAGGAATCTCATCGACCAATGTCTAACATCAATGCCAATTTTCTCAACAATCGTCCAGGCAATGTCCTTTGCTCACCCAGTTCCCCGACTCATTCCAACAATTGTATAATGGATGAAAGATAATTGGTTTCTTGATTGGGTGATCATTTCAGCGCACGAGTGTTTCCTGAATAATGCGTTTCCATGAACACCGCACCGCACATGTGGGTCGGATGGTGATACCAAAATCAATTAATTTCATTCGTGATATATGCTCACTCACTAATCAAATAATTTGGCTGATCAATAATTTCAGAATAGCGTGGCAGTAACCGCATGAATGATGATCTCTCTCTCTCTCTCTCTCTCTCTCACACACACACGCACACACCCCCACAGCATCTGCCGAAGAAGCCCGGAAGCTGCGTATTTAATCGCGTGTAATGTAACGTACTCTTTTTTTGTGTGTGTGTAAAAAATATAAGTTTTCTTAGCACAACAAGAAGTAAGTTTTCTTATCGCTAGAATACAATTTTCGGTACCCTTGGAGACATCTGATATGTGAAAACTAATATGGCGATGGCGTCAGTTCAAACGCAGCGTATTATCTCTCGCGTAGGGTCCACGCGCTTCCTTCTGTTGAACTGAAAAAAAAAACCAGTCACCTACTAAAAATGATGAATTCCGTGCATCCCCGGGGGGGGGGGTTTCAGGGTTTGTATTTTCTTTTCCCTCTTTCTTGTTTTTTTTTTTTTTTTGGGTTTTTTCGGGTCTCTCGTAGCGATCAAAGCATTTATCTTTCTGATTTTCGCTTAAATTCCAAAAATTCTGTTCCATTTCTAATTCATATATCAGCAGATGGCCTGAAAAAAGATGGACGTTGTTCTCGCCTTCCTGTTATCCATTCTTGAATAACCAATACTTCCGAAGATACATCCTGTAGCAGCTAGCAACTGTTTGCACGCTTGGAAACCTAGAATAATAGCCTGCTGTGACGAGCAGCTCATTTAGTTTAAATTTGCCTGAACTGATAATCCAAAACCTTGCTCAATTGGAAACTAAATCGTTGTCGTCGAATTCAAAAGATCATTACAAGATCTGGGCATTAGTTTGATTTTGAAGTGAATCGAAGAATAATATTTTCTTTTTCGATTCTTAAAAAAAAAATAAAATTAAAAGCTTCCAAAATTGACAAAGGCTACTAAATAAGGCTAAAGCAGATTATTTGGGCAAAAGGGTATATGAATTTTCTTTTTTTTTTTTCGAACTGAAAGGGCATGTGAATTTGATGTCATAAACGGTACACAAGTTCGTATCATTCCTTACAAGTATGATTTTTCAGGCGACTAACAGAAAATGTTAAGAAACGGCCCTACTTTTTGATCTCAAATGCAATTCCATCTTCAAAATCTCGAATGCACATTTCCAGATTGTTTAGCTTTCTTAGCACGCCCTCCACTTGCATGCTGTTGTTCAATTTGCTTGTCAGGCAACCGATAAGAGATTCCAATGCTTCATCTGCCATCAAAAACTCGTTTACGGGTGTTTCTTTTTCATCCCGTCAACCTTCTCGCGCTGCACTAGCCTGGAAACTTGGTGACTACACTTCACGTTCGAATGATAACAAGGACTCGAACACATGTGAAGCGATAGATTCAACCTCTCGTAATGTACATGGCAGTAATCTCTGGATCTTCATTATTGGAAGAGGAGTTTGGCTTTCTATCCACAACCTTCAAATTTTTCAAGATTGCCTTTTTCACTGCTTTTCTGGCGGCTTTATATTTCCTGATTTCCTGTTTGCCTTCTACGTATTACTGATCCAAATTCATTTAGGTCCTCTTTTAGTACTGGACAAGGCATCCTTGATAGTATTGCAAACTTCCAAGAGCCTAAGAGATCCATCTAGCAGCTCTTCAACAAGTTATCTGATTGCTCACCTGAACTAAGGCCTTTTGTGTAATAGGCAATAGCAGCAACTTATCAACACAATCTTGCAAATCCTGAAGGCCATTTTGTTTCTGGCCAATTGCTAAAGATGATGATGCGGAGGCGGCTAGCGACTCCCTCAACCTGCACAGATGCTCCTCTCATTGTGAGACGGCTGACCTTGCAGTCAAACTGTTAGAGCGAGCATGGAAATGGGATTTTGGATTCGGTGGAGAGGTAGCTTTTTTTTTTTTTTTTTCGGAAAAGATTAGAGGATTGGCTATTGGACTTGGAATTCAGGACTGCTGATTTGGTTTCCTCCATTCTAATTTCTGAGTCTATATATTGTAGGGCTAGTGAGACATGAGGAATCTCGTGGTCTCCAGATATCAACATGCGGTAACATGGTTCTGATTTGAATATGTAGAACAATGTCAGAAATGTCTTAGCAATGTCTCTTGCCCTCCAGTTTTCTCCAACTTATTACATAATTGTTTAAACTCTTCAGATCGCAAATTGTCTTGAATATAGACAACACATCTCCAGGAGCACGAATCTGGTTGACACCATTTTGTTCAGGGGCCTTCAATTATTTTCCGATTTGTTAATTAAGCAAACGCTGAAAGTGTTTGAATGATTAGTGCTATGTGGCCAGATTCAAATTCGTAGCATTGCAACCTCAGATGCCAAGGCCCAGCAAATAATGAATAAGAGATTAATTATAACTAATTTTGCTGGATGATTCCATTTTCCCTCTAACAGAAGGCATTAACATCTCATACTTCATTGTTCTAAGCAGAGGGAAGATCCAAGCTTATCTTGAAACCATGTAAGATCTGGCTTTCTTCAAGCCAGCGCGGCTGATCAGGGACATTAGTTCAACTCCTCGAAATTATTTACCAGTGAGAGAAATTTTGCTTTCATAATAATTAAAGGAAGGCCAATCTTTTTCCCTTTGAATCCCTCTTACTGGCAATTTGAATTTCACCGAGTCCTACGCCTCTTAGCAAAGCTCTTCATGTCGCTGAAACCAATGAACTGGATGAATCGTGGGTTTTTTTTGGGGGGGGGGGGAACGGTCTTCAAAGTTCATTTACTCGCATTTTCTTTTCTTTCCTGGACAACACAAAATGTGAAATGATCTAATAATGGGACACATTGTATTCTCATTTGACAGTTTTCAATCATGGGACGTTGAATTTGACAAACCATGAAGGAGGTTCTAATGGGATCTCCAAGTGGAAGCAAAATGAAGTATCCACAATGACTACAAGACATAAAAAGAGGTGGAGCACAGCAGGAACAATTTGCCCCAAAGAGTATGTGAATTCATTATGTTTATAATGTATGTACTTCACTCCTGTTCAGGAATTATTACATCAGAATTTTCCTGTCTAATGATTCACAATGTTAAGAAGGGAGACCCTAGTCTTGATCAAATGCCTAAAGAGGCACTGAAGGCCTTCTTCAAGATCATGAATGCACAACTCCAGATTCTCCAAACGAGTTTGCACATTCTTGATCTGCACAAGTTTATCAGCCTTGCTGGTACTGTCATCCACGAGAGACAACAATGAGGAATCCACCTTCGAAAACTCATTTTCATCGTTTTCTTCGTTCACTTTTTCCACCCTTTTTTGGTGCATTAGTCTTGAGACTAATGACCAGCCAGTAAGCTTTGTCTTGGATCCAGAGAAGAGGGTCAGCAAGGATTCAAACACACCCAGTGTGACCGATTCAACCTCTTTTAACATGCTGATTAGAGTTGATCTGGTTTCATGGTCCTCGAAGGAACTAGAGGAGATGCGTTTACTTGGCATGCCCTTCAAGGCCTTGTGAATTGCACTCTTCACCACTTTCCTTGATGCTAAGTACTTTTGGACCTCACTTTTAAGGCCAATTTCGCCGCAACCTCTTCTGCGCAAAATTGATTGAAGTTCTCGAGTAACCTCCTTTGTATGCAACAAGGCATCCTTGGCAGTGCTACACACTTCCAACACCCGAAGAGATCCGTCTAATAGCTCATCGACGCACTTCTCTTGACTTGCTTGGGCTAATGCCTGTCGAGCGAGTGGAAGCTGGAGTGACTTGTCTGTATATTCGTACAAATCCTGAAGAGCATATAGCTTACAGACTATTGCCGATGAGGATACCGGGGTAGCTTGAAATGACCTTATTCTGCACAAATGCTCATCAACTTGTGTAATCTGTGGATGTGATCTAGAGGGCAAGCTGTTCGAGCGAGCGTGGTTACAGGATTTGGGATTGGAAGAAGAGGCTGCCATTTTTCTTTCTGAAAAAGGGACAAGGGGAGGGAGTCAGATAGCTGAAAGTGAAAAATCAGCCTAGCTGTTTGGTGCTATTTGGATTGGGTTCCTCGTATTAGCACACCCTGAATATATATCAGAAGGAAAGGGAGACAACAGGAATCTCGACAACATGATCTGGATCTGGATCTAGACCTTATATCGGCAAAGTTTTTCAATGTCTCCTGCCCCGTCACATCTCCACCTCATTGCATCAATACTTTGTCTGTCATTAATAGAGGCCGAGTAATTATTAATCCAGGTAGCAGCACACGAGTGGCTCTCTCTCTCTCTCTCTCTTTTGTTTTTTAATTATTATTATTATTTTTTTTTATGACAGAAATTGTTGGCAAGCCTGCACGAATGGAGTAATTAATCCCATTTCCCTGCTAGCCATTGTTGTGTTCTGCCCAACAATAGAATGATGAAGCCCTACCACCCAGATAAGCCTGACTGTGTAGCAGACAACAGATCTGTATAGCTCGTGCAAACATTATTTTTCCAATATAAAGCATTATTGGACTCCAAAGTTTAGTTTAATCAAAATCATGCGGTCCTACGCTAAACGATCGCGTCAAACCATATGGCCCACGTTCTGGTCTTTTGCCTACAGTCTGGTTGTGGCCCATCCATGCTTTGCAGCTTTGGCAATATATATATATATATATAGATTATCCCCTCCTTTTGTTGTTTTGATTCGAGAAAGTTGGTATCTGAACATTTTTTTAACCCATCTTGGATGTTATTACTGTGTTCTCATGGGAATGGAGTTTTTTTTTTTTTTTCCTCCCTTCTTAGTGGCCATTGCAATTGCTAATCGTACACCAGGGATAATTTTGCCTTTGTTGAGAAGAGCCTTAAGGAATCTGTTATGGTTTAATATTTGGAATCACAGAGGAATAAGACGGGTACATCGTTCGTACATGCACAATTACATCAAAACTCCTAGACTAGTGATGTGGATCTTGGCGAGCGGCACTCTGGTCTTAAATAAAACAGCTGCAAAATAGGCACTCTCACTCGTTCTTCGAAGATGTGCTGTTTTTTGGTGACTGGCAGAACAGAACGAAAACAGAAGAGCAAATGGGAGGGGAAGTTGAATAATACGTTTTCTTTTGCCGGACAAGAACTCCAGATATCTTCCTTTTTATTGTGCGTGCATTTCTCCGGAACAATTCGTGTACGTTGCAAGGAGCTAGATAGGACTAACGTGATTGGGATTTCGGGTCCAACACAAATCAGCAGTCTCTCTCCCTCCCGTCACATTTCCGACTCGAATCCCACCACAGGTCGTTTGCTACACACGAATGGTTGTTGTCGTCGACCCCACTTCCAAAGATGGAGCGAGATCCGTAGCAATAGCCGGTGGAATTACAAAGGTAGAATTTAAGGCTGCACCGAGGGAGGCGGAGCAATATTTTACAATTGCTGATTGCAGGTGTAGTTTTCCGATCGACAAACAGTTAGATTTATATTTTCGATGTTACCCACGAAAAGAGAAGAGAAAAAGGAAAGACAATCGACGGAGAAAACGAGGCTATTTAAATACGGAAATTTAATTTTATACCCACAAAAAACAGTAATGGCGATGTAAATCCTATTTCTACGAGCATAAAGTTGTTTTTTCTTTTTTATTTCTTTGCGTGTGTGTGTTTTGGGTGGGTGGGGGGTACAGATATCAATTGCCTGACGCAAGCTTTAGTATTTGTGGAGAAGGAAACGCGATCGTTTTTTGTTTTCGCCCGTTTCCCTCCATCCATCAACCATCAATCATCAATCATCAATCGTCAATCGTCAATCATCAATCACCGCACCTTTTGCAGATCAAGCGCGCGCGCGCGTGTGCGTGAGACGTTCGAATCTGGAGTGTGAACCTCAAGTTGACCTCCCCAGACTGTTCTCGTTTATCTCTGTCCGAACTCCTCGTTTAGTTTACATTATTCCATCTTCCTGGCCCCCACCTAATCCCCGACGCTACTACGCGTACTTGTGGGGAAACTCTCCACCATCCACACGCGCAATTAGAAATAAACCAGTGCGCTATCTTTCGCTGTATTTTGAATTTTGAATTTTCCTAACCGTTGGGAAGCCGGAGCCTAACTGGCGCGTTTAAATTTCCTTTATTTAATGAAATAATAGCAACGGCCTCATCTTTGTTAGTTGCTCTCCAAACTCAAAATTGTCGGAGACGCGACCGATCGAGACAAAAAGTGGATCCGCACTTTAATTTTCGTGGTCTGCTTCCGCACCCCGGGGGGGGGGGGCAGCCTATTTCCCTCCTCTACTCGTCTCTTACTCGTTCAAACACACACCCCCCCCCCCCCCCCCCAACCAGACAAAACAAAAAAAAGGTCGAACGGGGACCCCCGTGTCTTGAAAATTGACTTAGAAGCGTAACTTTTAACAAATATCGTAGAAACCCATTTGCCGAATATGTAATAACCCCGAAACATAAAAGAATAAAATCAAAGAATGAATTCGTCCCGAGGGAGAGAAATTCAGAGATTCCATAAACGCGAGAGTAGCTTCTGTATACCACAATTTGCAAGGAAAAGCAAATTCAACACCAGGCTCAGTATTTTACACGACCTTTGGGGAAGCCTCGAAAGAAAGACCATTTCTCCGCGATTATTATTATTAGCTTCTCTTCTCACGATCCTCTCCCTCCTCCTCCTCCTCCTCGTTGCTTCTTTTCTTCCAGTGCAGCAGCTTCATTCAACATGTCGGCTGCATCATTGTGCATGTTCAATTTGGCCAGCGCAACGGACTGCATGTAGAACGCCGTTGGCCACTCGGGATAAACGCATTGCGCTTGCATTGCATCCCGAAGGGCCGCATCGGGCCGATCGCACAACAGATAACAAAGACTGCGCCGCGCAAACACCGTTGGGGAAACCATGGTTCCTACATCTATGAACTGCAATGGAGACAAAGGCGAGCAAATCTTACTCACAATCCGCATTCCCCAAAACTAGCCCTTTTCAAGTTCTCATTTATCTCATTTCATTATCGGCCAGGTATGCTTGTTATCATTATAGCTAGTAACTATAGCCCACGGGGGCCTAACTTAAAATAGTGGCTGTCAAGAATTTTCAGTTTAGAAGAGATTGATTTGAAGAGTGCACAAACCCAAAGACTTACCTGGGAGTAACAATCAATGGCAGTTTTAAATTCTTTGTCACGGAATGCAAAGTCCCCTCGCTTCCTTGACTCCAGCATGTCTCTCATCTGCTGCGTCCATTCCTGGAAGGACAACTGAAGCAAACCACATATAAGCGTTACCTTTCAGCAAGAAATATACAAGCCACCCTTGTCTAGGCCAATTAACCTCATTGGTTCCCTCATCATCTTTGTAGTGTGTCATGACCAAGATCTGATGAATTGCTGTGAGGTCCATCCGTGAACAGGCTTCGCCCATCGGTGACAGAGGTTGCTGAGGAGTTGCCGGGGCTTGATTTGAAATACCAAGCATGACATAAGATGGAACCTACGGACCAGGGCAGTGCAATAAGTACGGCCTTTTTATATTCCTCAGATTAAAAGCACTGTGTCTAAAGCATTATCAATCCAATTCCTACCACTAATTATCATCTTTTGCTTTTCCATGGCTAGCTCATGTGTATAAGTTCTCTGTATTTGGAATTGAAGTTTAATACTAACAATGAATATGACAAACAATTCAAAAGAGTTGTGCCCCAACCTTTCTTTTTCTAGTTCATGGGTGTTTCCTAATTTGATGCACGTATGTACTGATAATATCCAAGTCAGGTCCAAAATGCGACTTGTGTATTTCAAAGAAATTGTAGTGTGAATTACTTATAAAAAAGGGGGGGCAAATTGATAGCAGGAAAAATTAGCAGTTCACAAAGATTTAATCTCCTCACATCAGGTTTTGTTTGCAGTGGAGCAAGCGTGGAAACAAGGTCCTTTGTGCTAGGCCGCTCTCTAGGTTCAGATTGCAAACATTGAGAGGCAAGACCGACAACCACAGTTGCTTCTTCAGTAGAAAAGTTTCCCTCCAAGTGTGAATCCATCAAGCGAATGATATTCTTTACCCTTATCATATCAAGAGCCTGCGTACATGCATGGTAATCAAATTAATGCACCACATTGTATCCTTGACAAATGCATCAATAATTAAAGCAACTTAAAACCTTGCCCATCTATAACTCTTTGAAGAGCCAGATGGCTGCATTCTGCTTAAAACTTAATAATGCCATAAAGAATATAAATTCTTGCTTTAGTAATTTTCATTAAATAAAATTTAAACATTGCACTGCATTCTCTATTCAAGAAAATACTAACTGAATAGCAAATTCTGGTTCAGGAATAAGGTTTTCTTAATTCCATAGTCAGGTCAACATATGAAGGGTTGTGTTTGCATGCTATTTCCTACAAATATACACCACTTACATGACTTGGTGGGATATGCTTTCCGCTCAGTAAGTCCAGAAGCACGGTGCCAAAGCTGTAAATTACACTTTCAGGGGTAACCCTTCCTACAACATGCAAGTTGCAACAATAATGTATCAAGTCAGAATTGTGGAGAGAGAAAAAAACAAAGATTATGCAACCTATCTCACCATTATTTGCACCAGTCAACCCGATGACAAGCCTGAGTATAAATGTTATGGAGTTACCTACATGCAGATTTAAATGATAACTTTATTGGCTATCTGAGATCATCAAAGTGGTAAAGTTTCCAATGTTAAGTTTCCCCACTTTTTTCAATTGTAAGCCATTCACCATCTATGTTTCCAAGACAATCTGCTTACCATAATGACTCTGGGAAGTATTCAACAATTATAATCTTTTAAATGATGTAACAGGTCCCCAATAATAAATGGCAAAATCAAGAGTACAGAATATAGCAGCAAGATTGTTTTTAAGTGAATAAGCCTTCCATAGCTGCTGATAATACTTTGTTTCTCACACTTTTGTTAGTTGAACTTTTCTTTTCTTACACAGTTGGAAAGAAATAAGAAAACCCATCAAGGAAAAAAACTCTATTGCTCAAAAGGATAGCGTGTAAATTCCCCTGCCAAGTAAAAGTATCGCGGCTAAGATGGCATTTGGAACTGGTTGACAGACTTTTACATAAAATGGAATACGTGCAAATTTTCAAAAACTAAAAGACTAATGTCCAGATAAGAAAGTACCATTTTTTAGATACTCCGGAGGAGTATAGGCAAGATTTGTGCTATAACTTTTCCCATCCCTACTGTTTTTCATCAAGCCAAAGCATGAAAGCCGTGGATCGCCATCCTACAAGTTTGATTAGATAATAGCAATATCACACCTTAGACTAAATTTTCCTGAAACATACCACAAAGAAATAATCAAACGGAACAAGTGTGTTCAAATTCAGGAAAAGAGGGGAACCTCATCAAAGACAACCCTATAGGCATTCAGATCATGGTACAGTGGGCGCCCCTCAGAACTACAATAATCTAAGGCTTCAGCAATGTATAAGGCTACTCTTAGACGCATTGCCCATTCGATGGTTTGATTTTCCCCTGCAAAAAATGAGCAAAGGTTGATGCTGAAATCACTAAATCTTCAATCCCGACCATCTATAGTCAAAGAAAGAAGTTTAACTTGATTGTATAAAATTCCACTATAGTAATTGATACAACAATTAATTGTATAAACTTGCCCATCCAAAAGAACCATTAGGGATGCAAAAACAAAATTACAAACTTTTACAAGAATGCATTTCAGGTACTTTTGTGGATTAATTGAATGCAGTGGTCATATCTCCCAGGGCATTCCATTTCACCGATAATCAAAATACATGGAAAATACTTGCAAGTGGCAAGAGCCACATGAGGTCCACCAAGATGAAATGGAAAGGAATCATAATGAGTGCACAGCTCCAATATGCATATATGGAATGTTGGAACCAACCACAGATCAAAGGCATTTCAGAACACGCATCTATTATTATCAGATGGTCGGACTTTCTGATATACATTCAAACCTGCAGTTGACAAACTTGGAATCAAGCGCAATGATGGAAATGAAGGCATCCTGACTAGCGAAATGAATTAATCCTTCGTAGCACAGAAAGTAAGTGATAGCAAGGACCCAGACTCTATAAGATCGTTATTATGCTTCTATTCACAATGGCTGCAGTAAGAAATCAATAATTTTAAGAAGAGAAGTAAAATTGAAATCAATGAAAACAATACTTACAGTGGAATAAATGCTTAGCAAGAGTATCATTAGGCATGTACTCAGCAACTAGGAGCCTCTCATCTCCATCACAACAATACCCTATCAAATTAGCAAGCCTCTTATGCCTCAACTTGCCAACACCCCAAGCCTCCTCCTATAATACAAAAGACTAATGAATATGCACTTCACAAAAAGCATCAAAAACCAAAATTTTCAAAAAGAAAAAAAAAAGAGAAAGAAAGAAAAAAGAAAAAGAGAAGGGAGAGGGAGGAAAGAAGGTTTTTTCCCGGAGGGGAGGGAGTGCAAAGAATTAAAAAGTGACAAACACCGACAAAATACGAGGTAAAGAGCAAAGTGGGAGAGAGAGTAATAGAAGATGACCGCAAACTGCTTAGGATCAGGCCAAGCCATCTTGGTAAACTTCTTGACGGCGATCCAGCGGCGGTTCTGGAGGCGGCCCTTGTAGACAAGATTGGGGGCCTTCTCACCGCTCTCAGAGACGATGTTGTCAGAACTGAAGTTGTTGGTGGCGGCTCTGAGGTCAGAGAGGGAGAATTCAGCGAAAGAGGGGATCCCAGTTGCCGGGTCGAGCACGGCCGACTGGGATGGGTGGTTTTGATGGTTGTTTTGTTGGGTCTGCTCCTTCTCCGGGTGGGTCTCTGCCCGAAGCAACGAAGATTCACAGCAACCCATGTCTTTAATTTGATAATTTCCTCTCCCTCTCTCTCTCTCTCTCTCTCTCTCTCTCTCTCTCTCTCTCTGTCTCCCCCCTCTGCGTGTGTGTTTGTGTGTGTGTGTGTGTGTGTGACGCCCAACAATCAGAAGTTATCTTAAAAAAAAAAAAAAACAAAGAAACAAAAAGATTCGAGCTTTAGCAAGTATGGGGGGGGAGAGAGAGAGAGAGAGAGAGAGAGAGAGAGAGAGAGAGGGTGGTGGCAGTGCGGAATGGAAATGGATTCGCTCTTTAGTTTTGTTGGGCAGGTACGTACATACAGTACAGACCCCCCCCCCTTTTTTTTTCTTTGTCTTTTTAATTATTTGTTCGTAACTTGTTTCTCTCCGTATACTCTCTCCCTCGCTCTCTCTCTCTCTCAATCTGTTGGTTTTTAGCAGCTTCGGTTACCGTTGTTAAGTTAATACAATTCTTTCTTTGTTCATCCAGTGTGTGCGTAGCGGAGTTAAATACTAGTATTTAGTACGCATACAATTGTGGTTCTGATTAATTAAAAAGACTTGTAATGAGTTGTTAATTAATGTTATTGTGGAGTGTCAGAGAGAGAGAGAGAGAGAGATGGTTGACTCTTAAGGTACCCCCAAGTTTTCACATTTAATCATAGAAAACATATAATTCACAAAAATACAAAACATTATCTGACTTAAATTTGATGAGTTTTTAATAAATGAAACAATATAAAATAGAAAAGAGATGGTTGACTTTTTAATTCCTTTGCTCTTCTAATTCTAGTAGTTTTTTTTTTTTTTTTGGTTCTGTCTGATTTATTAACATTTTACGCGTTATTGAATAATACGTCCAATTGGAGCAAGACCGCTACGCTGTTTTAGGAAAATAATAATAATAATAATGATTACTGTAGAGGCAAAAGAATTTCGGCGCCTTTTAAAAGAAGAAAAAAAAAAAAAAATATATATATATATATATATATATATATATATATATAGTTTCAGTTATTTTATGCGAGAAATTAATCCCAAAAAAAAAAAGTCAATTTCGATCTGCAAAACCCCAGAATATCACGCCTTGCATCTGTTAGAAATTAAAATCATTTTTAATAATGGAAGTGACTAAAAGAATTAAAAAAAAAAAGCACATAGATCACTAAAGATAAATTACAATTGTAGGGAACTTGACATCTTCGTAACCATTTTTTGATTAAAAGGGCATATATTATATAGCCCGTAGCTTGCAGCTCCTCAAACAATTTGAAGCGCAGGCCACCGTAAAGACTGGTGAGCCGCCTCGCCGTGTTCGGACTCTCTTAGTTGCACTCGGATTAGAACACGCTGTGTCCTCAAGTCAATTTACACGTCAACTAAGTATAATATTTAAGTCACTTCACCTCTCCAAGGCACTATCTTTAGAAGCACAGTCTCTCGCGTTGACTCGATGCATCCTAGATTTTATTTCTAGGGTGTTTTTTAGTAAGAATCGAAAGCTAGTTGACGAGAGAAAAGGAGGCATTGTTCTTTTGGAGTGACTAATAAATGTAACTAAAGTAAAAGAAGCTCGGCTCGGATCGGAGAGAACGAGATGGTAGCCAATAAAGTATGTGGAAGAAGAAGAAGAATCTCCCTCCCTCCAAGATGAAAAAGAGTCCAGAAGAGGCAGAATAAGAATTTAACCTCAAAAACAGAAAGGAACAAGAAGAAAGAAAATGGTAACTTCAGTTCTGCGCGTGCCAGTTGGAGAGCTGCAGTTAAGTGTTAGAAACCAGAAGACGAGTGTTTTCGGATGACAAGCAAAACGTCATCTCGTCTTCATCCGAGCGAGGAGTAGTCGAGTTCACAGGCTATGTTTTCTGGTTTTATGTAGTCAATTATTTTCCGAGGCTTCTCCATCAGTCAGTGGGCACGACTATGTCAGCCTAGTCCAGCAATGCCTGCTTCATCAAAACTCTCCCCAGTTTTCTTCCATGCACACAAATCCAACCTCCCCACACAATACACACCCACCCACCCAACCTTTATTTCTTCACGTAACCGCAGCCGCCTTGCCGGTGTGTATATTTGACCCTTCACAGAATCCCCCCCCCCCCCCGGTGTGAAATTCTGGATGCCTTTTCAAAGATTACATCTCAATTATCCAAAAATTGACTCATTTCGTGATCTTATCAGCTCTCCCGGCCTATTTTGACGGCACTTCCATTTCCCATTGGGAAACGTTTTCGGCTCTGGGTGACTGCTTATGATGGTTGTCGGTTTCTATTTTTGCGTACAAATGCTCCTACAGACATTGTAAGCATCCGTCTACATTACATTTACATTACATGGACAGTTTTCGCAACGGAGTTCTGACCCAAAATTTTGGTTATCTTGAGTGTACACATTGAACCCTGCTCTTCTAAGTGAAAGTAAATCTTTGCAAGACCTGTACAAAACTTTGTAGGAATGAATGTTCAAAGAAGGGAAAGACGTAGAAGTCCAATTTACCATTACAATATTTGCTACCGGGGCATTTCCATGACTTGCGTCGTTTTTATAGACTGCCCATCTGCCTATACTGCAGCTCACTACCCCGTCAATATGAGGGCGGAAATCTGCTTCTTCTCTGCCCAGGTTGCTAGTGGCATGTTTCCTTCACTTGCAAAATCTTGGTCCTAACCTCCTTCCCCGATGACCTGTCCAGCTTCTCTTCATTGCCAAAACACATATGGTGGCTTGACCAGGCCAGTAAAAGCTTTCCCTTGTAGGGTGGCGCTGAATTAATAACCCCTCAAATACAGGTCTTCCCCCTGCCCCCTTCTCCCATCGAAGACTTCAAATAACAGTCATTGGTAATCCACAACAAGGATATTCATAAAGTTCCTTAGTTCATAGTTACATCTCATACAGTTATAAGTTGGGGATACTAGTAAGCAGGACCACCAAAATGAGAGAGGTAACTCGATCCAATGGCAGCTTAAATCCCTATGAAACTCTCTCATGCTCTCGGGCAAGCCTTTCTTCTTCACTACGTTGTATGAGCTCCTCATAAACTTTCACAGAGTCACCCACAAACCTCTCCATGGCCTCAAAAATACGTTGCAAACTGCCCTTTAAACTGTTATTACTAGTGTCGCTTTGATATACGACATTTCCTGTTAATGACAGACTAGGGCCATCACCAGCAACCAAAACAATTTTCTTGTGTAATGCCTGAATCTCCTTCTGTATCTTTTGATCCTCTCTATCTAAGTTCCTAGCCTTTCTCTCCAAATCCTTGTTTGTCATCATTCTCTCACGCACCACTTGCACATCTTGTTCCCAAATATGAAAAACACCCCTGGCAAAGATAGCCATAGAATCAATTACCTCCTTCTCAGATATTCCACCCAAAGCCCGTGCCCACTGATTACAGATTACAAACACCGGGGGAGCACCTAACCTACCAGGCGAGAAGGGAGCTATACCATCAGCTGTTACTTCTGGTTCATGTGGAAGACATTCGACAAGCCACTGATTCAAGGCTTGCACATACCCCTTCTGAGCAGCAATCCAACTAGCAAAGCTGGAGGTCCAATTGAGAATCTCACGCTCAAGTTGCAATGTGGCATGAAGATGATCATCGCCAAGCTTCTTCCCTGATCTAATGTGACCTAAATTTCTGGCTTCTCTAATTGCTTGGCACTGATTATGATGACATTCAAGCATGATTTTCCACATTCTTGTTAACCTGACAAGATAATTGCTATAAATCACCATCAAAACTAACAATTCCAAAGGAAGATACTAGTCATTGGCACAAACAACTCACAGCAAGTCTTCGGCAAAGGATACTACAATAAAAATGCTTCTAAAAATTATCATATTTGTTAAAGGATTTGAATTCCCATGCACTTGCCACCTATTGTATGTCTTGAGCTATGTCATGAGCAAATTCAGACTCATAATTCTAGGCAGGAGATTCCTAACCGACAGGAAATAACTGGAAGTATAATAAGTATGAGTCAGACAGAAGCAAAAACACAAAGTTTTCAGCACAAGTAGACTTTCAAGAGAATCCTTCACTCAAAGAATCTAATATCTGCATACAAAGTATCAAGTGTCTAAATTAGTCTCTACATTGAATATGAAGGCGTATATATCATTTTCATGGACAGAAACAGGATCACCAAACCAGGATCTCACACTTTATATACCAACAAATGTCAACATACTCCCATGTTATAATTCAAGGAAGTAAATGGTAAAATATGCAAACATGATTTTTCAAAAGTAGCATACCCTTGTATTAGTTCATTTAGTTGTGGCCATAGCTCTTCATCCCTGATCTTATTTATTGCCACAGATAACTTGTCTACAACTTGAATTGCTATTCTTATTTTTGTTGACAGACTCCTTATTATAGTTTGAGTTGCATCAACTTTGTGAGCTTCAGCACCCCTCTCATCCAAACGCTTCAGCTTACGGCACTTCCTCTCGTGACTCACCCGCATTTTCTCCTCAGCCTGCAAAATGCAAGAACTTAAAAACTTCCATTTGAAGAGCGTAAAGACAACCAGTGCCTTGACATTTGAACACATATTGCATCAAATCCATAGAAAGCCAGAAAACATCCATGCAACATGCATAATCTGTTTTGTATCAAACAACATGCACAATGCGGTCATTTTTCAAAGAAGAAAGTCCATGGCTGCCGCAAATACATTGCCACACCAGTAGCAGCAGATGAATTAGATCCTTGTTCTGACAAAAGACTACTGAAAGGAAGCAAGATAAAGGCAGCAAATTCAAGAAACTGACTTCAGTTTAAGAGAGGTGCAAAATAAGATAATGAAAACACCCAAGTTTCACATTCATAGAAAACATGCTAGATTTGAAAAGATCTCAGTTTTCATACATTGCATAAAAGAAATACATGTAGAAACCATTTTCCAGCACAAGAAAAGAGTTCGGATTGTCCAAATGTCGAGAACAAGTTAAAGTTCATAAAATATATTAGCAACAGGAAACTCACCTTAACTTCATTGTACAGCTTCTTCTCCCAAAGATACAGCTTCTGCAAAATAGAAGAAAGATCCTTCGACCTTATCATCAAGTCTTCATCAACATCCAAGTAAGTTGGACCAGCTTTGTCAACTGAGGATAAGGCCCCAGCGCTTTTGGAGGTAGATGGGTGTGAGGATACCACAGATAATGAAGGAGTAATGCCTTGCAACATCTTAGAAACTGCTTCAAAAATATCCACAGAATCACAAGTTAAACCATAGGAAACAAAGCCCAGTTCACTAAGCATATATGTGCAAATGAATGCGAGTTTCATTCCTTCCTTTGCGTCTACTACAGCAAGTTAGGTACCAAAACAAACAATCCAGACAGGTCAAGAAAAAAGGAACTATACAACTTAAGGGGACAAAGGAAGGCCAAATCTTTATGGTTTATTAGGAGTGCGCACCACGATTACGTTGATAAGGGAGCTTCCCTACTTCAAGCATCTTTGCAATTTCGTTCCCACAGTCGGAAGCTCTCTCAAACTGAATTTTGATTTCAAAAGCCACCTGAGATGCATCTAGTGGACGGCCACTTCGACCCTTACTGCGCTCCTCCGACCTCTCACCAGCAAAAACTTTCTTCTCCACAACGTGTACCTCATACTCCATTCCATCATTCTCCAAGGACACACTAGGCCTTGCTTGATAAAGTGAGGCCTCAGCAGCACCAACAGCGCCACTACTACCGCTAGGCTTACCATCTCCAACATCATCAGTCATCACCGATTTCGAATAATTATTAGTACCATCAACTTCTTTAACGACTTCGCGTTGGAAATCCTCGTCTTCCAAATCAGGAATACCCTCCTCTTCTCTCAACTCCCTTGAGTCCCTGCTCGGCGTGTACGGTGAATAATACTTATCGTAGCTCTCGAACGGATTCAAGAAGTCCCAGGCAGAAGCTCGCGGGGGTGAAGGAGGAGGAGGCGGTGGCTTCGATGAGGAAGCCATGCCCGGCGGCGTAGAGAAAGATCCGTACGGAGGCGAAGAACCATTATATCCAGGCATTGGCCCACCACCACCACCACCACCACCACCACCACCACCACCACCATGATTTGGATATCCAAAATACGGATTAGGAGCAGAATTATTCATGGGATAAGGATTCATGGAATTATTATTATAATAATAAGGAGAAGACGATGAAGATCCACCGAAATGGACTGTCTCATAAGACACTGGCATCTGCTCGAAAACCGTAGACGAAGCCGCTGCTTTATTCTTCATATAATTCATGCGCAGAAATCCGCCTCCGGGAAACGAATCTGGAATCGGATTCATGTAATCGGAATCCATGAACTCGATATGACCGGCACTACTGCCGCTGTGGTCGTGCAGAGGCGAGGAATGATCAGAATGGTGAAGATGGGAGATGGAATCATCGTCGTCGTCAGAGGAGTCTTCGGATTGGAAGTGAAGGTGAGAGCCGGAGTTAGAGTGAGATTGGCGGCGGGTATGGCCGGGGTCGTGAGCCATACGAGCCTTTTGCGGCGGCGAACTGGAGCTCTCGTGGCGGAAGGAGATCGGATCGCCTTTTCTGTGAGGAGGCAAATTGAGCTTGGGAGACAGGGGAGCCCCACCGGAATCTTGGTCAATAAAGTTATGCAAGGAAGCGCCAATACTCTTTAAAGAGTGTAGATAGAAGATGTGAGCTTCCGCGAGAGCAAAACGCTGCTGAATAGCTTCGTGGAGGAAGCCGCAGCGCTTTCGGCAGAGGGCCACCGCCGGCAGATCGTCGAGCTTCGAGTGGGCGCAGCCCATGGTCCAAAAAATAATTAAAAAAAAATATGAGCCTTTATTTTATAAAAAAAATATTTAAAGAAGAGCTTTTTATATATCCAAAAATCGGTTTGGTGGTTGGAGGGGGGGTCGTTGCCTTTTGGTCCGGGGGGGGGGGGCTTTATTATTTGCTTGTGAAGAAAAAATATTAAAAACTTCGGGAGTTTTAACTAAATATTTAATATTAAAAAAAATAACACACACACACACACACACACACACACGCGAGAGAGAGAGAGATAGAGAGTGGTTAGGTAGGCAGAGGCAGCGGTGGGCGAGTGGAAGGGGGAGGAGGCGGTGGCATGATGATCTCTTGAAGTTGATTAGAAGAACTTGTTGTGGTTATTTTTGTGAGGGAGAGGGAGAGAGCGAGGGGGGGGAAAGAGAAGATAAGGGAGGAGGGGGGGTTTCTTTGTCTCTCGAGAGAATCATCAGGGTTTGATTTGCGTTCGTGGACCGCAGAAGAGAGAGAGAAACGTGAGAGGAAGGAGAGAAAGGACAGAGGACGACAGCGAGAGAGAGAGAGAGAGAGAGAGAGAGAGAGCGAGAAGAGGAGGAGGAGGAGGAGGAGGAGGAGGGAATCTCTGCCAGCTCGGTGCGCGTGCGGCGCGTGTGCGGTATTTTGCATTGTAGCAGAAAAAGAAAGAAAGAAAGAAACAAGAAAGCAACAGTATGGATTGGAGAGCGTGACTGTGCGTGAGTGAGTTTGGGGCATTAGCATTACCACGACACATCCCAATACCATTGTCTGTTTGTGCGATGCGTGCCCACCGCCCACGCCCCTTCCCTCCCTGTCGGTCTCTGCATGTAATATATTTTTAACAGTACTCATCTTTAATTTCATTATTATTATCATTATTATTTTGAATGCGCACCAACCTCTTTTTTCAACGTGTGCTTTACAAACAAGGTGAGATGTAAGCGTAGTCCTCGTTTTTCTTTCTCTGAAAGAGAGTAAAGGAGACTAAAGGGATTTTGAAAGGCAAGAAAATTGCGCATGAATAGTGAGCTTGGATATCTGTATGAATCAAAACTTCACGTTAGTTTTGCTTCAAACAAGCCAACAATGGCGTGGCAAGCGGCCATTTAGTCATTATTAAAAACGGTCGCCAAATAGAAGAACGTAAAAAATGTAACGTGCAGTGAATTAATTGCCCGACCTTTCCTTCCACTTCATCATTACTTTCTGGACTGAATCCAGTAGGTTGTGCCGTTGAGCTCATCATCAATCCAACGTTACTTATTTGCACAGACGGAGAGAGATAGAGAACGTGTGCGTGCGTGTGTGTGTGTGTGGTCATATCAACGAGAGTCACTCATTCTTGCCAGGAGTTTGGTCGTCGGATCAAATAATTGCTTCCAATTCGATGAACTGAACGTGGGTGGATCCAACTAACTATTTGTAGAGAAAACTCGGTCGACCATAACCATGCAGCCAACATTCGAGAGCAGGAGTTCCCAATGTTGGCCGACGGATGGGCGGGCCTGCCTGCCACCGTTAAAATTTCTGTACCCGTGGATGTTGTCCATTGGAGAGAAGAGATGAATCCAGTCGGTACCCCGCCAGACCCCTCATTTGAGAGACTCACGTCTTACCACTAATGGAAAGTCTTTGCAAGTGGAGAGTTGTAGAAAGAAAAAGGAATTTATTATTTGCCAGCTCACGTAGGATTGCGACAATGGGAGTGGCCTATTAATAATTTTACTTTACTCCTGTGCCCGTAGGTCAGTGAAAAATAATAAAATATGCACCCAAAAAAATTAAAATAATAATCATAATAATAAAGGAATAGAAACTCTCAAACCCATCAATCAAAGACCCCAGACTTAAATGACCCACCGGGAACAAAAAAAACAAAAAAAAAAAAAAAAAAAGAGGACCAAACGCTAAATCTTTTTCTAAGAATTAATTAAACTATCCCCAGATCAGATCTTGTCAATTTATTTTTTATCATTATGATTGACTAATAATATCACCAAAAATATGTGAGGAATTATTGTGTTTTTGGAACGCTTGAGGAGTCCGCGGGAGGAAAAGAAGCTTCTTGAATTCGTTGTTTAAAAAAGGCTAATGATCTCCGGCCGTTGTGTGATATTTTTTTATTGGGGCATTTATTTATTACGTCCTCCAACCCAAACCAATGATTCGTTGTTTTATATATATATATATATATATATATATATATATATATATTATTTTTTTTAAAAAAAATTGGTTTAATAGATTTTCTCGCACGTTCCCTCCGGGCTCCGGCATTTCTTTTCTTTTCCATTTTATGTAAATCCGAAGGGGCATTTCGGTCTAAGAAGCTCTGTTCAGTTTGTTGGCCCGTCGACGTTGGATTGGGAGGATGGGAGGAATATTTTTGTTTTCCACGACTCACGGTCTCGATCAGCCATTGACCGTCTTCGCATTAAATTTCAAGCACGCATAATTGCCACGCCATATATCTACCCCAACGCGCATGCACAAAAAGAATAGCATAATTATTATAATAATAATAATTATTATTATTATTGACTTATCCAAAAATAATTAACAATTTTCTAGCAGAAGGCAGACGGAGAGAGCTGCTGAAAATGGAGGTGAAATGGCGTGCGGCCGCAGACCTTTGTTCCACTAATGAGAACGTCAAACTTCAAAATTCCATTTCAAATGGCAGCCTTACCTCAGCTGCTTGGACCTTTCTTCTTTCTGCGTGCGCGCGCCGCCGTCCAAAAATGACTCATTCTAAATTGACGCTTTAATCGCGTACGCACGTGAATCTACCAATTTCTTTCTTTCTTTCTTTTAAAAAAAAAATAATGACTTTATTTTAAAAAAATTATATAATAAAAATATATATATTTATATTTTTTTATAACTTCCCCCTGAGTCATAAATTCTTATTAAGATTGAAGTCCAAACTTTTAAATAAAAATTTAAATTTTTAACCTGCCCGTTTAATATTTTCTTTCTTAAGGACAAATCACATTTAATTTAAGTGTGCGCATCCATCCATTTGGATGATACCCACCGGAATTATTTCTTATTTTTACCTTCATTTTTTTTCTCACTCTTTTTTTTTTTTTTTATTTCTTGTTGCTCTAAGTGTTTGCATATGGATACCATCTTCATTGATTTAAATGAAACTAAATAACTGTCCAATTGTTTTTTTCTCTTCGTATTGATCTAAACTATGCAATTTTTTTATTGGGCCATTCCGTAGCGTAGTTGTTCGGGTCTGCCGCACTCAATGCCCCTTACCGAATTTAAAAAAAAAAAAAAGAAAAAAGAAAAGAAAGAGAGAAACACTTACATGAAAAGGATCTGTGCCTTTTTCAAACGCGCGATTATTTTGTTGGACACGGACCTAGAAAAGAAAAGAAACCAACCGTGCACAAGAAAATAACTCAATTCAGACCGCTTTTTCAATTTTAGTGGCTGTATGCAAACGACGTCTCTATGTACGAGACGTATCTCTCGACAAGAAGAGCATTCTCCATTTGTAGAAGCAGTGTAAACACTACGGAACCGGAAAGAAAATTCGCACGAGGCAAATTATGGTAATAATTATAATAAGCATAGAACGTGCAATGTTTTTATGGGAGATAAGGAGAGGAAAAGAAGAACTCTGCGATACAATCATGCGAGCGAATATAATAACTTTTTTTTTTTTTTTTTTATAAATTCTTTAGTCCACGGAGTGAATCCAAATACTTTTTTACCTCTTCTGCTCTGGAGGGCCCGCATAGAATACTCGTACCAATTTCCGAGACACGATGTGGAGGAAGGCGCAGCGGTGAGGAGAAGGGGACTCGGGTCACAGCCCCGAATTAAAATCAATCAATCCAGCCGCCATGCACACGCACGCTGACTCTCCATTTGGAATGCTAATGCGGATGCATTCCTTAAAAGTGGTACATTTCATGAACTCCCAATTGGGAAAGCATGACTTCGGCGATGAAATGGGTCGTCGATTAATTTATTCAAAGTTGAGACCACTGGAGAGATGGCACGTCGCGGCATGGTATTATGCTGCCGCTTCTGCCGGTGCCTCAGCAAAAGTCATACGGCTAAGTTCGTCGCGGGCGTGCTCCCGTCTGTTGCCTGGATCAATACTCCCTCTCGACTTGTCGAGAAGTTGAAGCAACGCAAAATTGTATCTACTAATGTTGTGCTTGCTCTGTAACAGAACAAATTGACGACAGTTTTTCTCATTCATAATTAAGAGGAAATTATTATACGGTTCCGCACATCAAAGTCTTGCTGTTAATTTGTCGTGTGAAAAGGGTCTCCCCATTCTTCTCGGAGAGACCAACGCGTAAAGCAAAAGTAGAATCGCCGGGAGCATAACCACGCCAATAATATTGTTGATCTGTTTTATAGCTACTTTCCAGTAATTACATTCTTTGAAACTGATGTTGTCGGTTGTTACCCACTTGCTCTATCTATCTATATATATGTGTGCGTGTGTGTATGAGATAAAAGATATTAATAACTGTATGCCGTTAAATTTAATTATGGTGAGATTACGGTCCGCGTTTTATGTAATACACATATTCTCAGTCATTATTATTATTATTATTTTTAAACCCAAAACTACGCGACTATTGCTCGCGGAAAGGCTGCTTTCCTTTATTGCTTCATTGTTGTAGTCGGGCGGAGCCGCGGAGAAACTACTTTTGATTTCAATAAAGATGGTCATTCTCGGAGATTAAGACATTCCCACTTCTTCTTCTTTTTTTTTCTTTGTTTGGTTTCAGGGAAAAAAAAAAGGGAAAGAAAGGGAGAAGAAGAAGAAGAAGAGGGTAACATTGATTTGGGCGATGCACTGGCATGGCTGGAGCGAAGACAATGTGCCCATGTGATTGGGATGCAACGACGAGGGAGAAGTGTCGGTGTGCATAAACATTAAATCAAAGAGAGAGTGGGGGAGGCAGCCTTTGCTGACTAATCTGAGGTGATTTCGGAGGGTCCTGCCATAATACGCAATCATTCACCTTGCCAATTCTCTGGCACTGGTGAGCTACTCGGTTTGGTCCCCACCGCCTTAGCTTTCTCTGTGCGCGAGGCCATGGGGGTCAGAAGGCACGATTGCGAATGAGTGCCAACCAAACCATTAACCATAGCATCTAATGCCATAAATAATACCATAATTATTTTATGTCCTTTCTTACCTTTTCCCCCTCGCGCAATGTGCACACGGAGCTTTATGTTCCTAACCCATAATCATAATTATCTACCGTCACTTGCGCAAATCTAACAGTGCATTGTGGGTGGCCGCCATTCGACCGAAATTTTAAAATGGATGACATTATCCCATACGCCCCGTATGTTTTGTTAAACCCAGAAACGATGCTTTGCTTGCCAGCATCATGTTCCCAACCCATAACTGTCTATTGTCACCAGTGCATTTCTAACGACAGAAAGGATCGACCTTGGTAACGAGAGCCTGACTGAGCCAGTCGAAGATTCCACTCATAGGCGCAGCCGTGTTGATGCAGCCATAGCCGTGCGAGAAAGGAGGAATCTGTCGATCTCCGGTCAATTTTGTACACTTTGATTTACCTTGGGCTAGAAACACGTGCGTGCATCCCACGTACCGTGCGAGGGCGATGCGTCTCCAATCTTTAATTTTACAAAATTTAGCAGAGTGGCTCGAGGAGAAAATATCTAAATCCAAAATTTTATTAATTTGCCCCTAATAAATCTATTCAATATTAATGAAATAATTAAAATTGACAAAACTTATTGTTATAGATAGAATTTAAATAACGAGAGGTATTTATTTTAAGAAATTTAATTAATTAAACAAAAATTTAATTTTAGCGCATAAATATAGATATGTGTAATATATAATTTCAAATATGCGTTCAAATTTTATCTAAAGAAAAAAAAAAAATTTAATAATACTATTTTTATGATATAATAAATGAATTTTTTGAATTGTCATATAAATAAATTTTTAAATAACTCGTTTATATGTCTAATCAAAGCAAGTTATTAAATTTAAAATGAGATTTAAATGTTTCTCGTATATATAAATAAATAAATAAATTCAAATGATTTTATTCTTTTTTTTATTCTTTTTTTGTTTTAGGCGGCGAGAGTCTCGAGCCACTAAAACGAACGTTTTGCCCCGCTAACCAAGCGTAACCTGAAGATCAAGAACCCCAATCTGCCACCGCCCACTTGTGTCGACCTTGATAGAGCTCTAGGTAATCGTACGCGTTCCATTAACTAATTCGTCCGTCTCTCTCTTCTTCTTCTTCTTCTTCTCTCTTCTGTTCTCTATATAGTATGATATCATATTCATTATTGCAGATCCGGCATTTAATTAGTCAGAGAATATATCTTACGAAGACTCCAACCGGTACAAGACAAAGACGTTAGACGGTGCCTGCCTTTATAATTTTTTTGTATGTACGGCAGATCAATACCGTGGCGGAAAGGAATTGTAATGGTGGACCCTAATTGCTCTCAATTCAAGATTTGAACCAAATGATGCTCCTATCATACATGCATGTGCCACAGTTGTCGTACATGCATGTGCCACAGTAGGGTTTTTTACCCTAGAACTCTCGTGGCTGAGGTGAGACCGATCTGACACCTCAGCTTTGTGGCTCTGGGATCTAAATATGCCGGCGTTTGAATGCATGCGCGAGAGGTTTTCCCTTTCAGAACGAATGCTCTGTATGATTCTCCCCCCCCCCTCCTCCTCCTCCTCTTCGGGGGGTGCGGCGTTGTCGTGTGAGTGGGTGGGTGTGTGCCTGCGTGTATTTGCGAAGATCCAAAGAGTTCACCTTTGAGCTAAGATAGTAAGTTGCGTTCGAAGAGTGGACTTGAATTTAATTATCCCTACTCTCCACAAATCAGTAAACTTACAAATGCTCGCGTGCGCTGAGGGAGAACTTCCCTTGTAAATTTGTGATTCCGATAGGTAGAGTGCGTTGAAACCAAAAGGGAGGGCATTCGGATTTCAGCACCAACAAGGGAACGAACGCTGGATTGCTGGAAATTTATAGGGACACCCCGGCTGACCCGAGGCGATCCATCCATGATCTCGCAGTTTCAGCTCCGAGGCTTCTCGTGCTGCCCACGAGGAATTTTTACTTTTTCGCCGTTAATTGTTGTAATCTTGTGATTTAGGGCACTCGCATGTTTCCTGAAACCATAAATTTAAATTAAATATATACCTAGCGTTGTTATGCGTCAAAATAAATTAATGATTCTCATCGCTCCTAAAATATTTATTTATTTATTTAGATATATTTATATATAATTATCTGACATATATTTTCTAATAAAATTATAAAGCGTCGTTCAATTTTTTATTAAACAAAAAATATAAAAACCCTTCCTCGCCGCGGTATAGCTGGCATCGTATTAATGGCCCCTGCACTCTTCAGAGCTAAATCAAATCTAAGCCAACGTACGACCATCCGATACACCCCCCCCAAAACCAAGAAAAAAAGTATAACCGTACGGAAAATTATATAGGTTAAAATTTTGATATTCTGATCTTGTTTTTTGAGCGAGAGATGGTGCCGATCCTAAAAACCAGTTTCACGTTTGCCCGTGCAAATCCGGGCAAAACCCCCGCTTGTACGTTGAAGTGGGGATGCAAGCTGCAGTGAGATGTTGTTGGGAGGAGTGTTATGACTATCCCAGCTTTCAAATTTGTTTCCGAACAATTTCCTTTTCTGCTTTCATTTTAAAAATTGACACAGGGTAGGATTTTTGGCAGAGTGGCCACGCCTTATAAACCTTTGGTGAGGTCTGTCGCTGTGTACAGAGGAATAAATGGCTGTTGAAAAAAAAGCCGAGTGGGGTACCGTGGACTCTGACCGCACGGTGATACGGAGCAAGACTCTAGGCCTGAAAAATAAAATGGGGAAAGTAACCATCATGCCCGATGCCTTATGCAACAACATAAGACGTGTCGGACTTCAGAGCAGTGTTGCACCCATCATCAAAGATGTCGAATTGATTGGATTTCTTAATCAAGGTGAGGGTCCAAGTTAAGTGATCAACCAGAGCTCGGAGTCAATGAAGGGATGGAGTTGGGGATATTCCCACTGAGTCTTTGTCAAAGCTTTAAAGCTTTGCGGACTTTTAGTGCCGAATACACTTGGAGTCTTGATCCTACGAATATAGATATATATATATATATATATACACGTACATCTTTTGGAAGTGCACGGTGATGAGAAATTCAATCACAATGCTCAGGATAGGGATATGTGGGAAAGTTTGGCAAAACAGAATCCATCGGTTTCCTTACAAATAAGATGGCATTATTCCTGGAAAGGAGAGGGGAGGGAAAGTGGAAAGAACGGGTTTTTTATTTTTTATTTTTTATTTTTGGGGGCCCTTTCCAAGTTAAGGTGGAATGCAGCTAGCGCACACAAACACGTGTCCCCACTAATACGTACGTAGAGGACTGGGTAACCGAGTAGGGGGTGATACTTTGGCCATCTACGAGTGGGCGATTGCGAAAGAATCAAAACACTGGCGAGCTGTTTACTAATCTGGTACACGTCCATGTGATTTTAATGAGTGATGTAGACGCACAACTCTGCAAGTTCCCAGACCGGAGAGAGGCTGTCCGTTCCGGTTGGTGTCTCCCTCTTTTTATTTCCAGACGTCATTTTTGACCTACGAGAGAAAGTCAATATATACCCCGGAATTATTTTAACCCAAAAAAAAAAAAAAAAAAGGGAATGGACGGCGACTGGAAAATTCCCCGAAAATTAAAATAAAGAAAGAGCAAGAAATCTCGGCTAGCCCATTCGTGGAACCACCAAGATATCTCATCCGTCCATGGAAACTAATTTCGCCTCTCTTGATACCGAACAAAAGGAAAAAAAAAAAAAAAACACAAGAAGAAGAAGAAGCAGCAGTCATACTCATCATTTCACGGCAATTAGGAGTCAGGGCAACGATATATATATATATATATATATATATATATATATATATATAAATATATATATTTGTAATGGTTGTCCGGTCCTCGGTTAAAAAAAAAAAAAAAGACTGAAAATTTATATGATATTTCCTTGTCTTTCCGGGTGGGTCCAATCTGGGATACATCAACGAACATGGTCCAATCTCTCACAATTATTGTAAAACCGTCTTTTCGAATCCCAGAAAAAAGAATAATGGGGAAAAAAAAATAGTGAATTGGCACGATGATAAGAAAATGTTCGACTTTTGATTTCGAAATGCAGCTCATGTAGTACTGCTTTTTTCTCTGTCCAACATTATTTGTTGGAATCATCCTCGAGATTTCTGAGCCTGTCAAGGTGAATAAAGACACCAACCAACAGAGGTTTATGCCAGGCAACCGGGTCTACAGGTCCAGTAATCCAAAATCTCCCTACACACACACACACACACACACACACACAAATATATATATTTATTTTTTTTGGGATAATAAACAAGTGTTCGCAGAGGACACAGATTGAGGTACCCCACACATTTTGAAATGAAAAAGGGAGATTTGTACGCACAACTGGAAAATGATTTGCGTCAAAAAGTTTCACAGTATATTTACGTTGGAATAAAATTTACGTTTCTGAAAAATCTACTCTATATTTTTTGTTTTCACGAAGAAGAGAGAAGAAATATGGAATGGCACATCCCAACTGTTCTACCGGTGTAAAGGTTATGGAAATATAATGCCACTATTGAGATGCTAATATTGTCATTTCTGTCTCTCTTTTGAATCTAGAGGACTCGTAGCTCCCCCCCCCCCACAAAAAAAATAGAGAGAGAAAAGACAAAGTAAAATTGTTATGTTGTCTATATAAAAAAAAGAGAGAGAGAGAGAGAGAGAGAAATAAGGGTAGAAGCGGCAAAAAAAAAGGTAAACTATAGGTTCCGGTGAAAATTTGAGGAGAGAAACGAAAATAAACGCAAATATTAAACGACTTGACGACGACGACGATAATTAATCAGCTTTATTCTCTTCGCTGCGTAACGGTGGCCTTCTTGAATGTGGCCAACGCACCCGTACATTTGACATCATTACCCGCATTACATTTTTGTGTTTTTGCGCTCTCGAAGGAATGGTTGGGTCCAATCGAAATAGTGAAAAGGAGCACTCGCAATGATTTAACCCGCCAGCTAGAAAGTGTCTTCAGGCGGTTTTAAGGCTTTTCGACTCCTTAACTTGTATAGAGCGTAAGGCGACGCGAACACGAGGGAAATAGAAATAAGAAGAATGAAAATTACGAGAAGATGAAATTTTACGTTTGTTCCGGATTTGACCCAACCCAAAAAAAAAAAAAAAGTGATGTGAAAAAAATAAATACATAAAAAATTTACTCGTTTGACAGTGAGAAAAAAATAATATTTGTTCCGGTTTTAATTTTATTCTTATATTAAATTTTATGAGTATTAATAGAAAGAAATAAGATGAGTAATTAGTCATTTTATACATTAAATATACAGATTAATAATTTTTCTTTTAACTTCGAGAGGAATGAATTTAATTTAATCGTCCCATCAATCGTCCGAGATGGCCCAGTATAATTATTCCTTCGGCGGGGCCCCATTTTGATACAATCTCGTCATACGACCCACCGCCTGTGTAGCCGATGGTCTACAACGGTATGGCCACTTTTGAGTTGGGTCAACTCCTTGCATTCCATTGTTACATCACGCGACGCGGAGGCCTAGCCTAGAAGGCCTCTTGCATTTTCGTCGTAGCTTCCCCACTGTTTTGAGCGGCCCAACTTTGAACCACGTTGTCTCACTACCGTTCGGCCGAAGCCGAAATGCATTTCGAGTTGCGGGTAGCGTGAGAGTGGATGGGTAGGTCTGGGAATCCGAAAAGAACGGTTGTATAGAAACTCGTAGATAATTCCTTTGTTCCATTTACAACACCCAAATGTTTTTTTTTTTAATTATATATATATATATATATATATATATTATTTTGTATTTTTCAGAAGTAAATGTCAGTTTGCTTAGATTGTGCTTTGAGATCTTTTAATTTCTTCAATATGTTCGCGAAGTAATCCTGCAAATATTTTTCCAGAGTAACCATATCCTTGGCGTCCACGCCAAGAAGGTTGTAAGTCTCAGCCATGGGAATGGAGAAAACTGTATCACTTGTAAGGACCTGCAAATATTTTGCAAAACATATTAGTATTTCTCCTATTGCGAGTATGTTTTCTGAGTTGCTGCCGTAGGAAATTTTCTTGGAACAATGACATTTCAACATAATATCCACTACTAAAGTACAATCAAAATTCACAAAGCCACGATATGCACAAAACAGAAGCAAGATTTGCGCAAGGAAATAGAGATTGTTTGTGTGATGTGAACAGCTAAAAAAGTGCGATGGTGTGTGAGAATTAATACCTCCGAGAATGCCAATCTATCAGCCACATCATTCGTCCACTCAAAAAATCGAGTTAACCTACGAGTGAGTCTTAAGATAGAAACTGGAACAATAGTAATATTTGCATCCTGGCCAGCGAGCCTCTCACACAATGTTACGACCTACAACCCAGAATGACATGTTCATCACAGAGTTTAGAATGGCAAACAATAGCACAGCTTTCTGTATTACTAACAAGTTGGCAGCAGAGCAGAGAATGAAGAAGCAGGGACAAATCTGGCAAAGCAATAGCTTTTAACTATCGGCGAAATATTTCGGTCTAATTGTTTACCTCTTGAGTTGTCCACGCTCTAGGACCAGCGAAAGTAAGAAGCTTTCCATTAATCTTCTCGTTTCTTAGTGCTATAAATGTCAATCGAGCAATATCCTAAAACAAAATCAAAATGCGTTCAGACAGCAAGAGTGAAAATAGTAAGATTTAGCTGTCTTGAGCAGATAAGACTCTCGTCACATGCAGTCAGGAATGACCTGGGTGTCCATGTAAGCAATTCTTGTGGGAGCATCTGTTCCCCAAACAGATTTCTCTTCAAGTATAGGCACGGCATATTGCCCAATAAGACCCTGGATAATTTAGCAATACGAATAGACTTAACATATATTAAACAAAACCAGAAAAATACGTGCCAAGGTAAGTAGAAGACTGTGTAGAATCAGAAAGAAACATTTCACATGCATGCTTGAAATTAACAGTAATTGTTTCAAGGCATCTATTCCTGCTTAGTATCCTTCTAGTGAACACAAACAGTTCAACCCCAAATGTTCAAGCGTATAAGCATTTAGGTACAGGAGAAAAGGTGACTTTTGGCACACATCATCTTTCCAAGAAATTGCTAGCAAGTTCTTAATTTTATGCAAATTTAACGAAAAAAGGTCAGAGTTTCTCTGAGTTTAAGATGTCCACGACCGTGCAAAAATAATTGACAGGTTCCGCATTCTGCAATGGAAGGGCACAAATGCATAATCATAAATGAGAGTGAGAACCGTGTATATGGATGGTAATTACTTGCATGAAGCCGCACAGCCGGATTATGATATTAGTAAGGCCAGATTCCTGAAGAAACTTCTCGGTGCAGTACTTAATTTCCATCAGAGGAACCTCGGGATGCTTATCACAGTTGTGTATAGAATAGAACACGTACTTCTGGATTCCCATTGCTTTGGCACATTGTATAAGGGCAACTTTTCCTTCCCAATCTACCTAAACAGAATGGATTGGATAACATTATTAGAGATGCCAAGTTTTCGTCGTCATAAAGTTCACAAATGTTTCATAGGCTATTCCAGTTAGAACACAAGGACTTAGCATTAATGCGCCGAGAAGAAGATGGGGCTAAACTATGCTCTTTACTCACTACAGGCAGGGAATGAAGAAATCAGGATATATTAAGCATAAGATGCCATTAACCAGATAATAGGAAAACGTAAACCATAGAGCGAAAGGGCTACCGTTTTAATGGGCTCTTCTGGACGGCCTGTGGCACAGTCAATAACGGTGTGAATGCCAACCAGAGTTGCGGGTATTGTCTCTGGCTTGCTAAGGTCTGCCTGCTCTCTCATCAACAAAGGTTAATTCAATTTAATTTCAATGCAACGTTGGATTTATTTATTTGTAAAAAAAAAAAAAAAAGTTAGATTAAAAAGCAAGAATAATGAATTAAGAAGAAGGAGATTGGAAAGGAAAGGGAAAGGCAAGGTTAGAATACATTGACGACAGTGGCGCCCCAATCTCGAAGGAAGTCAGCGGGGGCGGGACGAGGCCTGACAAGGCACCTCACATCGTAGCCTTCATCAAGGGCCCTCCTCACGATCTGCCTGCCAAGCGTCCCCGTGGCTCCCACCACCAGTATGCTGGTCGGCCTCACTGGCGTGCCCGGAGCCAGATTCACCGCGCCTGCTGTTGCCGCCGCCGTACTCGAGCCGCACCTGACGAGCGGCCCCACCACACACCTTCTCCCTAGCAAGAAAAGATTATTAAAAATATCAAACATAGAGAGAGAGAGAGAGACAGAGACTTTCACTCATTCATCGATGACTGGTCTTGTTGAGTGTGGAAAAGGAATGAGAGTACCAGTGAGATTGGGAACTGAATTGAGGAGAGGAAGCGGGGCCAAAGTGTGCCGCCATGATAATGACAGTGAGATAGTGGATTCCTGATGACGGTGGTGGTGGTGGTGGTAGTGAAGCAGCTTGCCGGGTGTTGCGAGCTGCGTTGGAAGCCTACATGCTGCCATCTCCTCCCGCCCTCAGTTCAACTCTTTTTCTTTCTGTCTGTGTACGGCCCAAAAAAGCCGAACGAAAGCAGCGGAGAACAGAAAATGAAGAAGGACACAATTAAAATGGTGGATCTGGCCATTGCCACGTAGCTCACTGTCAAATGGATTACGATTTCTGCCACGTGGACAAGTCGGGTACTTTCTCTACCATCCCTGACCCGTGGTGCGGTGGTTTTCTCTGTTATTTTATCCTAAATATTTATTTATCACCAACATTTTTTTTAATGATATTATTTTAAGAGAACCCGAAGCTTATACCAGACCCCCTGCGGCGTTCCCCTGTCGAAGTCACTCTTACTAAGACTATATATATATATATATATATATATATATATATAATTTTAATAATTATTGTTAATACAGCGAAACATATTTTTCCTTTGCCTTGTAATCTCTAGCTCTCCTCGGTGGAGGCAGTACATTCTCAACAAACAACTATTTTTAGATTAGATGAAATTGCCCCTGCAGCTGAAACCGATCACAGGAAATAGTTTCTCATTTTCCTGGGAAATGATCCCAAAAAACTACAAAAGAAACCGACTTTTCCTCGTCTAAGTCTCAAAATGATGTGAAAATAAGATCACGCGACATTAAAATCTGATGAGATGATTAGAATCTATAATACCTTTCCTCCAACTTTTCTCCTAATGCGGACGATGTTGTTTCTTGCAGAATCTGTGCTGATTTTCCTGTTCTATTTCATGATTGGCTCCTGAAACTCAAATTGCTTTAAGTCACAACAAGGTTAGGAATCATTGAAAGATGAAAGAGTCAAATCCAAGGTAAGTACCGCTAACTATCATTTTCCAAACCAGCTATTTATCTGGCATTGCCAGACTGCCCCAAACCAGGATCTGTGACCCCAGTAGTTCCTGATTCCTCAGAATCACTCTTCCCATCAGAAAAACTGTAGCTCACTACGGAATTGAAATCCTCCCCCCCCCCTAAATAACTAGTTTAGGCTTTTCTGAGCCTTCATCTGCTTCCTGAAACAAAAGCATCAACAGTGACCACATAAATAGCTTAAAAAGACTTCAAAACCGGAAGCAAGGCACCATATGCAAAATTAGATCGAGAAAAAGACCATAATCTGACGTTGCCTGCCTGCTCAAGAGCACTGAGTTTTACAACTTCTGCCCTGTATTTGCGCACCAAATAAACAGAGTCCACACAAACGATTTGTATGACCTCCATCTCTCTGATTTTCTCCAGCATCAAAGGAAAAGAGAAGAATATAACTAGCCCACATAGAAATGAAAAGTGTACTTCAGAGTCGAGAGGACACTGTCTGATACGGCAGCTGTCCAACTCTCATTCTGTTTAAATCGAAAAAGGAAAGTATGCATGAACGCTACATGTAAAAGAATTATGATTGCAATGTAAACTAAGAGAAAGCCAACAAAATAACGACGGACCAAGTGTCTCTACCTTGGATATGTTACAATTACGGATAAAGCTGCAATTGCTGTATTGAACTGCGGCTCATATGACATGAGTCATGTCAGGCTTAACATCAAAGACAACTTCATCATCACTCCTAAGATTCCAGAGAACTATAGACAACAATCTCTTCCTTTCTCGAAGAACAAAACAAACTACAGTTTGCATCATCATCGGCAAGAGTAACCCTGCAAACACAGCTAGCAAGGAATCAAAGAAACAAAGCAAAATTATAATTTCAGTGACGGAGAGAATTGGAAAAGAAAGTTGATATCGATGTGAATATTTAGGACAGTGCCAGTGCCAGTGCCTATTTCTTGTTGCATCAACAGATATTAACAAGTAAACCGAGCAATTAACACAGTAGAATGGTCATGTACTCCCCTTCAGTACGTGAGTTGCATTGTGGACCAGCAATTGTGGCAACTAGCTCTAACTTTGCCAAAACCGACTTCCAAAAGCAGCAGCACCTGATCAGCCAATAAAGGCAGCTAAAAAAAATCTTGTTCAAACACATCTCAATTGCCATATTTCCCTCATCTTCAAAATATAATGCATAAGAAATCCATGAGAGGGAGTTAGGACGGCAATTGTTCGCAAAAAAATGCAAGTTCCCAATTGAAAACAATAGCTCCTTCTGCATCAACATATTAGCATGGAACAAACTGCAGCTTGCTTACCGAGTATGATACAAATTATTAGAAAGTTAATTTGAAAGTTACAAAACAAAGCCAGCTTCAGACATATCACCGAGCGACACCAGATTTAAGTATTTACAAAAAGAAATTCAGGCTGTGAAGTGGAGAATGGAGAATATTTAACAGCACATCACCATCGTAAACACAAGCTATGACAATCAATGCACACCTATACAGGAAAACAGGAAAGAATAAATCATTCTTTAAAGGCTTCTACAAGGTAAGAGAAAGATTCAATCCAACACTTTATGACGCAACTAAAAGAAGAAATCGAGAAAAGCTCTATAGCATGGCACAGCCTATGCCCTGAATTAATGGTATCACCAAGCCAGCCAGGTTGAGGCAATCAAGATTGCGAACATATTTTTATTTTAGGAATGAAATTCTTGAAAGAATATCGGGAAAATCTTGACATCAAGAACACCATGCTGCTACCGAAACAACGAACGAAAAGGCAAAGTAAACATAAATTCGCAGAAGGAAGATGAAATTCCTAAAAAAGTAATCATAAAAATAAAATATGAAGACTTGAGTCGAGGAAGAAAAAACGGATTTTAAGTTCTTTTTTTTTTTGGCCAAATCTAAAATAGCATGGGACGCAGAGATCCAAGAAAATCTCAACCGGGGGTTTCATGATCGCCACCGCTCCCTTTCGCCTCTTAACGCTTCTCTTGAACTATTTCAGCTTAAATCTGTCTTTTCCCCTTGCAAGAAATGTCAGGCGCGAAGCATTTTCTCGGACTTTGGAGACCCTTGTTTCTTGGAATCTGGGTTTAACGTTATTGTCGGAAAGAAAGTATACAGAGACGGATAAAAACTGCAGCGGAGGGGCTCGGAAGACGCTCCAGATCAAACCAGATACTAGAAATCTCTCAAAGTTGATAAACCATACCATTCCGTTCCAAGGAAAAACGAAACCCTAATTCAAAATAAAATTCTGCATAGAACGGAGCAGGAGAGTGTCGAAATATTATACATATTAAAGAAAATGGAGTGAAAACGTTATTTTGTTTAGAAAAGAAAAAAACAAAAGAAATCTTGAAATCGTATCAAGAAAACATCTTAACATGCATCCAAGAAAAACGTCAGCCCCGTCGTCTCTCCGTATCTTTGGCTCAACGTTCCCTGTTAGAGAGGGAGAGAGAGAATAGGAATGAGTGATTCAGAGTAAATATACACGTAGCTAGGCACCCGCCTTCGCTTCTTTTTTTTATTATTATTTTTTAAAAAAATTTAATTCAAATCACCAACGATTCTTTATCTTGTCCTCGCGGATCTACTTTCCTGGTTGAAGTCGCGAAAATATCCTTCTCGCGGGAATTTTCGAAATTAATTATTAACTGTCGCAGGTTCGATCGAGGCCTGCATTCCGACCCCATGTACAAAAAGAAAAAAGAGAAAAAAACTAAAATACAAAGAAATAGCTTATTCACTCACTTTAATATGGTTAACTCTGTCTTTTGATAATCTCCGTCCTAAGTTACGCTAAACATAAACAGACACGTATATGTAGGACAATGAATTCTTACTTCCAGAAAATATTTGAGACTCTTGTCTACTCAACATGCGGGCACGGAAAATTCTTCTACGAACGAGGAAAGAATTTAATGACAAGCCGGCAAATGGCACAAATCATAAAATGAAAGAACAAAAAAAGAAACAGGATCAAGAACAATAACAATTAGACGAAGAAGAAAGAAACAAACAAATAAAGCAATCTCAAATCCATTAACAGACAGCAAAACTACTTCATATCAACTGAAAATTTAAATAAAATATTTCACGGCCAACTCTACCTAAACAACCCTTGGGATAAAATGCTTTCTATCAAAGGACTTGGGAAAAAAGACAAAAATGAAATATAAGCCTGAACCATGTTGAAACACCCTCAATGTTCCTTACTCATGTCCCTCCTCTGCTTCTATATCCAACCTGCCTTAAGGCGAGATTTCCCAACAAATAAATTATATATATATATATATAAAGAAGATATAAAAAATCAAGAGAGATTGCTAGATTAGCAAATACATTTAGTCTCCAACCGTAAACCATAGTCACCTACAGGAAGCTCTACCTGCTTGGAGCATCCAATCTGTGCGGCCTGGTCGCATGTCCCCATTTACAGAGGCTGAGAATTGAAACTCCTCTCTTCACCAAGTCTTTATGTACAAAAGGTGCTTCTTTTTGTTGCCGTGCAACTAGAAGTGGATAAATTTCTAACTGGCAACCATCAAACCCAATGTGCTGGATCAACACCAAGGCACAGCCTTTGAAGGGAAAAAAATTAGAAGTTAAGCATTTATCTCTTATCAGTGGAGAAGGCAGACTCCTCCCCTAGTCTGAAAAGAACGCATCCAGCTCTGATTGCTCTGGCTTAGGTAGTACTCCATTTTCCAAAAACACATCGCTTTGCACCCCCTTCCCTTGCCCCATTCCAATCCCCAAATAATCCACATCAGTCATCTCCTGCTCATGGTCATCCTCTGTTAAGTTGTCTCCACTCACATCACCATTTTCAGTCCTGTTATTTTCCTTGCCATTCTTAGAGTCTCGATGTGTTGGATTTCGAGGAATTAGATATCCCTTGGCCTTTGCTTCAGAATCTTGACATATGCAGGAAGAAGGATTCTCATGAAACTCACCGTGGCCAGGCTTCACCTCATTTGGCTCTCCCATGAAGCCAATTTGATGAGTTCGGACCCTGGAGGCAAATTCTTCCCATGTCATGTTATATCGATTCATGAACAGTTTGTATAGCTTTTTAGCATTTGGACGAATTGTCAGTTTATGCCCAAAGTATCTCCTGCAATGTGCAAAATATCATATAAGCCATTTTTTTACAAAAACAGTGGACAAGTTGGTTGGAAATGCAATTGACATTTAGCAAGATTGAATGTGACAGAAGAGAGCAACCATAACATCAGATGATTTTGGCAGCCACAAACCAAATAGCAGCATACCTTCTTCCGGCTAACATTCTGGCCATGTTGCCATTGTTGTTGGTAACAAAAACATCACTTTCATCACAAACAATGAAGTCCAGTGCAGCCATGCGAGAAGAAAATGATAAAAATGGCTCCAATTCTTCCTTGCTGGCCAAAGTTTCCTTTGAATGGAAATTGGGAAACAGAGCTTTGAGAGGTGCTAATGTCTCTTCACCTCCATATACTTCCCCTGATGCCACATAAATGTGAATGTCACTTCCATAGCCCAAAGCCCTCAGCATTAGACCAACTTCCTCCGGTGTGAGTGGGCATCTTCCCTGCCTTCGTTCTCTATCAGGTTTGGGTGGCTGCATTTCACACCAAAATAAAGAAACAACATTCTCAGACTGGTTCATTGACTGTTTAAGATACACATTTTTTAGATAGGCAATTGAAGCCTCACATGCAAGGTTTTCCACCTCTTTCGAATGGCACCAAGTTCTGCCCTTTCCTTCTCTCCCCCACCATAATCACATCCCGAAAATGCAAGCATATCAGGCTCGAACCTATGAAAAGATGCATTAAATTGCATTAATGAGCTTGCCCCCATTGTGAACATATCAGGAACTCAGACTAAGTAAAAGTACTTTCCATGCAATTAGTTATCAATATCTCTTTCACGTGCTTAAAAGATTAGCAAGCCCATCAAGAATCTCACCTCAAGTGCAGGGCAATGAAGTGGTTGCTTTCCATTCTCATTTTCCCAACTAACTTTTTACCCATGTCAATGATAGGAGTCGTGAACATTAGAGCATGGTAATTGACTCTGCATCTCAGTTTTTGCAAATCTGAGTCCAATCTATTTGAGAGCCTGTAATCAAACTTCCCAAGCTGAACAGCCTAGATCAAAAAAGAAATGGCACAGATCATGAAGCCCAAGTAGCATTGATGCAACATTGACATTTAGTCAAAATCAATGGCAAGGATGATGAAACTAATAAAACAATGTAAGAATTTTAGTTGTTTTCAAGGTTTTTACATAATTACTCTGAACCTAAGTGACCAAAGACTCAATAAGAGAGAATAACATAATCACATGCAGGGTTTTGCAGGATTTTGTGAAGAATGGCTGACAAACCTTTTGCTAAGACAGATAGCAGATAGCTGTCCATTAAAATTCGAGTACTTACATGCTTTTTAATAAGAACAGGTAAAACACGATTTTGATAGCATTTTGGAGTACACTTCCTTGGAGCACGCATACTATATGGAATCATAACTTTGCCCCCCCTTTTTGGAAGCTGTTTGATGATTTCAACGTCTTTTGAGAGGAACGATATGAACCAGTCAACATCAAATATTTGAGCAAAATCACTGACAAAACACCAGATAACCCATCAATTTAGTTAAATGTTAAAGCAAACAGTCTTGAGAATGGCAATTCAACCATGGACACATACCTTGAATCTTTCCAGTAGGATTTCTGATCAAGTTTTGGGATAACAAGAGTAGCATTCAAAATATAAGCTGCAACAACAGCATCTGTTATCTGCAGCCAAAATAGGTGCAAAAGATTTAGCAATCAAAAAATAAATTCACAATATATCTGCTCAGATTGCTTGGAGCTATATTCAAGTTAGGAAACTCACTCCTGTTCTCTGTTGATTTAAGCCCCCACTGGTGGCAATCAATAAGTATCTATTGGAATGTGTTTTTAGATCAGCCGCTGTGAGATACACCAGCACAGCTCCATCAAATCCATGGCTCAAGTGGCTTAACTTAAAAACGTATAATAGGAAAAATAAAAGCAATATTCTTTCGGCTATTAAAATGCCTTTCGATTTCGGGCAAGGATGGATTCAAAATCTCATTGGTTTTTCCATGGACAATGTAACAGCATTAGGTCAACTCACCTCATCTCTACGTTTGTCATCAATCCCAACATAAGAGGGACTATTGCCACAGAAAATCTTCCCAAAGAAAAAAAGGGACCAAATCTTCGAGTAAATTAAAACAGAGAACTCCGAGTAGGCTTAGAGACTTAAAGATGGAAGTTCTGTCATCTAAAATTCTTTTTTTTTTTTTTTTTTCCGTTTGAAGGAAAGGTCGTGTAACCCATAAATAGGAAAGAGGGTAGAGAAAACAATATTCGAACTCCTATTTCCTCTCTTCACACAAGACTTATAGAGCAGCTGCTCTTCATACAGCTGCCCCTCCATTGTCATCTAAAATTCTCAATAGAGCGCCGCGTTTTAGCATTAAAATCCAAAACGTACAAGGAAGAACCAAATAAAAAAAAAAAGGCAGTAATAATATTAAACAGCATCCTCCCTACAGCTAAACGGTAGATTTCGACGCCTTACTTGAAAACTTATCACTGGCATTACTGCAACCATAATAGAATTTGGATAAGCTCGAACTCCATAAATCACGCTCTGAGCTCCCTCCACTTGCCTAGACGATAATTTTGAAAATAAAAGGAGAAAAAAAAAACAGAAAAGAAGAAAATAAAGAACGCAAAGAATCAATTTTCAACAACATGAATCCGCAAAGTAACGAGTCGAACGGAAAGTAAAAGCACAAAATCGCAAGAATCAAACGAACAACTATGAGTAAAGGTGTAATAAATCCGCACTGGAACACGAAATAAAGCGGCTGTATCCAAGGCCAGAGCTCCGTTGTGAGACTAACCTCGCAGAAGCAAATAAAAGGAAACAAAGATTTTGTTAACGATCCGAAAGATTTATATGCCAACTTCAAATGATAAAAATCCAAATGGACGCAAATATATAACATTCAATCATGACCAGGAAAAATCGGGAGAAAGAGCACATATATGTATGTGTGTATGGGTGCGCGCGCGCGTGCGTATGGGTATATATATATATAGATAGATAGATAGATAGAAAGATAGAATCATTACAAGGTGGCGGTGGTAGTCGAGGAGTGGAGGAGGTTGAAAAAGCAGAGAGAAGGCGACGAAGAGGAGGATAAAAAAGGCGGTGAAGGCGGAGGCGAGAGGGAAAAAGCGGTGGTGGCGGCGGCGGCGCATGTGGACTATCAAAGGGATAACAGAGGTGAGGGTATGACCGTGAACGTGAGTGTTATCCCTTTTCTTTTTCTTCATCGCAGCGGTAGACGGGAATGTCAGACGTTGGTGTTTCGCCTAAAACGGTAGAGCGCCGCACGAGGAAGAAGAACAAGAAGATAAAGATGAAAACATTTCATGAAATTATTATGTTTATAAATAAATAATGATCCATGAGAAGAGAGACGGGCGAGAGAGTCCAGAGGGAGGGAGCGGTGACGGTTCTCCTCCCTGGAGCTGGAGCTGGAGAGCTAAATATTGTTTTTTTTTTTTTTTTTTTGGTCAGATTGAGTCGCATTGATATCACCGAATCGGCTTCCTTTTTCTGTTGATTTGGTAAGGTGGGGACCGCTTTTGTTTGTATGATTAATCTTAAAAAAAAAAAAAGAAGAAAAAATCATGAACTTTTTAATTAAATCAAAACTTATCTCGCGAGTATAGAGTCATTTTTGACTTCTACTCTTCTTTTTTTTTTTTTTTTATGAAGAAATTATATTAAATTTGTACTTTCATCGTATGACCATTATATATAGCACACCGAGTCTCTCTATTAAAAAATTAATGGCATTTATTTATTAAATTTAATGATGTGATAAATTTAAAATTAATAAAAAAATGCGTGCTATTCTTAAGAAAAGAAAAAAGAAAAAAAAAACGAAAAAGTTCACGAATTTTTTAGAATTAACTCTTTATAAAATAAAAAAAAATTATCGAAGAGAATCCCTCTGGTATAACTTCAGCTGAACCTTCCGGGGCTGCTTCGGCCGCCCCGCTCTTTCTACTCGTTAATTTGTTACCCAGCCGGTCGCATCGCGCCTAAACCTCGTGGAGGTTTATTCTCGTGCAGGCTGCTCCTCAATCGACTCGGCCCTTTGGGATGCTCGCTGATCTCGCCACGTGTCCTGTCCACTTGATTTCCTTTGACTTGCTCATAATTAAACTTCTCTTTCACTTTCTGTATGCATTACACACAAAGCTATCTATCTATCATTCATTCATCGGTTGGTTTTTTTTTTTTTTTTTTTTGAGCACTGATTAATTAATTAACATTCATGATTGTTTGTTCCACATATTTTTCATTCTTAGAGTAGAATTGCCCGTAACGGTGATACGATGCATCATCGTCTTATTATTATTATTTTATTTTATTTTATTAACTTTTATCATAAATAAAAATAACGATTTTAAATATATATATATTTTTTATTTATCTATCTAAAATAATTATCAATAGATTTCTTAGTCTACACTATACTCCATTTAATTAATTTAATTATTTAACTATCAATAGATTGTTCCGTTTTCAACTAATTATTTGGGAGATTTCATTTTTTTTGCTCTTTGAGAAAAAATTGACCTTCTCTTCGATGTGATCAAAGGGTAGGGATTCTTATTAATGATTGTAATTGCTTGCTTTATTTAAGCCTACGCTGTCCCTGCCGTTAGAAAAACTGAAGTTAGAACCATAACACAAAGCAAAAGGAAAAGGAAAAAAAAGTGGGATGCTCTGGTCACAGGTGATTCCAGTATTCCACACTCCATTCAACAGAATTCTCTCTCTCTCTCCCTCTCCCTGTGTTCATTTCAATTGCTTCCCGTGCCCGCCCCTCCCAGCCCGGCAAGATCTTTGCTTTGCCTCGCGTGCCCACGCGAGTGCCCGCGAATTCGTTTTTTCTCTCTTTTTTTTTTAATTTTGGTGTGGGGGTGGGGGGGGGTTCTGTGCTTGGACCGGCGTTTAGCCTTACGGACTTCCTACAGGGTTGTTTGTATTGTTGGTTTACGATGACGATCATCATCGTCATCACGAATCATACGATGATAGTTATGCAGCGGATCTCAACAGCCTCCCTCGAAAGTGTAATTTTGAGCATTCCCATGTAAGCTCGATTGGTTTCGTTGTCGTTGTTAAGAGTTGTTGCGGTGAACTATGAGATGAACATTAATCCCTCAGGCCACCCGGTCCCAGCGAAGCAGTCACCGATCCATAAAACGAAATTTCGAAATTATGAGTTTCTCATAACAGTAAATGGTCAATTATTTCACCGCCAACATACCTTCCCACTTTGACGATTTGAGGATAAGATTAATCAGTTGAATTGAAACACTATTGTTTTAGACTCGCATCATCTTTTTAACTTTTTTTTTTATCCTTTTTTGTTTACCCACCCTTCGTTAGTTGATCCGTCGTCAACTAGTTTGATCCAATCCTTCTATATTCCATCATTTATTTTTTGGAGAAATAGTCCAAGGGTAATGTGGTGGTTAAGGTGGCAACGAATCTGACATTATCCACGTAAGCAAACTATAACTTCAATCAATCTAATAGGGAAAAAAAGAAGAAAAGGTCAAACGCATATTCGCTTGGTTTGCGTACCTCGTCTCTTTTACGTACGGAGGCTCTTTTCTTTTGAGTCCTTGCCAAGGCATTTTCCGTTCTAAACATGGGGTCAGGGGATCTTTCGCGCATCGACGTGGGAAAACATGATAATATCACTTCAAATATCAGGCTAACAATTCCTTTGCCCTTCGCAAAAAGATTGATGCTTACCTTCCAATTAACGAAAGCACGTTTGAAATTGAATGCTCTGTCAGTTGCTGTGATAAAGGTGGTAAATTATTGGCAGCAATAATAGTAACAATCAAACCACTTTTATGCTGGTGTTCTTGACGCACCACCCTACCATTGAATAGGTCCAATCGTAAAAGGCCTCCAACAAAATCAAAATGCAATCATCCTCATGATAACTGGCTGGACTAGACACATCTTTATCGATCATTCGAGTCAAGTATATATTTATCCAAACAAATGGCTAAATCAGTGAATCTTTGTTGCTTCCATTGTACCCAACCAAAAAAGAAAAAAAAAAACTGAAATCTTGGAGAAGCAATCCAGTTGCTTTTATCAAAATAGGCACTAACGTATAATATCATGCAGTTCAATATTATATGGTCTAAAATCGTTTGATTTTTGCCGATGAAATGAATTGAACCAGCATCGTGAAACCACAGCCCACATTCTTATTCACACTAGGCAACAAACACCACGTTCTCAAAATTATTATTACTATTTTATTTTTATAGAGAATCAATGGTTTCATGAGCTGTCCACCATAGCAATTCGTGCTTCCCACTTTTTATTAAAAACTATTATTATTATTATTATTATTATTATTTTAAGAAAAACATTTGGTCAGCCCAAATTCCCTCATAGTTCGTGGCCTTTGGATTCTTGGTGTCCAATAATATTTTTCTTTTTCTCTCTTGAGATTGAAAGCTGCCCCTAATCTCCGGTGGCCCCAGCGTCAAGGAGAAAGGACATAATTAATCGAATATGTTTTGTTATACTTTGTTAGTACCTTCTGTAACTGTCAGGTCCTAATACATCATCTCCCTAGCCAATCTCATGTCCCAGCAGAACCATTTGAATTCCTCTCGTTTTGTCCCCACTCAAAAGAAAGTAGAAACCAACTGATATATATATATATATATATATCACTTATTAATATTTTTTATTTAAAATACTTACTGTTTAAATATTTTTAATTACCGATAAAATTCTCATATTTAAATTTAAAATCAATAAATTTAAAATTTAACACTACATTTTATTATAATTTTTTATTTTAAAAAATTAAACTTGAATCAATTACAAAGAAAGTACGTTTCAAAATTAGTATCAAACTATTACCTTGTGGGGTCAGTAACTTAATTTTCTGTTTGTGCAATAGAAAGAAGAAATAGAAGCTCTGTAACAGGTGCTTCGAGAACAGCCGTCAGTCTCGCCTACAGCCTCTAGTAATGTGTTTTTTTTTTTTTTCTTTCTTTTCCCTTACTAATTTGGTTCAGCACTATTTCAGGACGAAGTCCCTTATTCTCTGTTCTTGTAAGTGCATAACATCTATAAAATGCTTTGATGATGCTTGAGACTTCAACGCATCCTCGTTGAGTAGCTGACCTGTGCCGTAGCCACCTGCTCAAGGTTGGATATCAAAGGCTGACAGTTGGCAATTCCTCCAGCCTGGTGACGGTGAACGTGCAATTTTACGCAGTTCAAACTGTTGTATGTATCGGCTGGCTGCAGGGGAAATATTCTAGTGTTTATCAGATCTTGCGTGAGAATTGGAACCTGGTATGGGTCAATAACCGCACAAACAGTGGGCTCGGATCGTTCTGTTCCGGCCATTTCGATACACCTCGTTAACTTAGTAACCCCAGTCCAGTACAGGATCTGATCCATTAGTGCAGTGGCGTCAATATCCAATGACATGTTCTTTCTCACTAACCATTCGGCCCAAATTCCCCTGAAGTCTGCCAGAGGATAAGTCAACAATTGCTGCCAGTTACAAGTCGATGGAAATTGGACAACCACCGCACCACAAGTCAACCTTTGGTACGAATGACAATCTCTGTAGGCCTTTAGGTGGGCCCTGCCATTTTCAATTTAGCGGAGTTTTACGAGTAAAGTAAATAAATATGTGAATCTTATATATTAAAAATAATTTTTAAATTTATTTTGTCAAAAAATTCATAAATTTCATTATAAAAAATAGTTTTTATTTTTTAAGACTTATATGCCAACTTATTCTGACTCTCTTTTAATTTTTTTTTATTTATTTATCAACTCGTTTCCTTTTCAGTTTGGAATTGCTAAAGGTTAAATTATCTAGCATTACATTCTTTTCAACTCAAAATCTGTCTATTGATGGGGGAAAAGGAAAAAAAAAAAAAAAGGAGGAGGGAAGGCGCGAGAAAGTTGCGTAGCAAACTAGAAAAAAATATCAATGGAGGTCAATATAGAGTGCCGTAGTATTCACCGTGTTGCCTACCTCTTCAATTTATGGAGGGAACCCCCCCTCCCCCAAGAAAAAAAAAGGTAAATTTGAAATCGTAGTTAACTGAGGTGGATTAATTAAGAGTTAAAAGGTTTTGAAATAAAAACGAAGTCCCACACACACAATACTCCTGGCTACTACATTAAGAGTAGATCGAATCATTATGGTCAGATTAAAAATAATAATAAAAAAAAGGATTTTATACCAGAATTTCACCAAATCCGGATTTTGGGAGTCCCCGCGGAAATCGATGCAACATCCGCAGACTCCTCTCATCACTATTGTCCCCATAGGTATATACTGTACATTTACGGGCTGCTAAACGGTGAACTTCAGAGAGTTATGGTGAGGGGCGGGGCGAGAGGCGGGCGGGTTTTGACGTGCGCAAGGCGAAGAGGAATTTTTTATTTTTAATTTAATTTAATTTTTTAAACAGAAAAAGAGAAACGAGTTAATTTCCTGAAAATTTCCTCTTTCTTATAAAAATAAACCCCCCCCCCCAAAAAGAAGAAGGGAGAGTCCCATCACCCTTTCATAATCTTCGCATCCTCCAATTTAAAATATACTTGGCTCTCACATCCCGAAAAAAATAAAAAAGAAAAAGAAAAGAAAAGCAACTAACCTAACTGGCTAAGCGTAAACAAAAATGTATTAATTTCACTTGTGATAAAAACAAGTAGAAGAAAATAAAAAACCAAACCAACAAAAAAAAAGAAAAAAGAAAAAAGGATCGTATTATTTCGCAGCCCAGCCCAGCCCGAGGCACCCATAGCAAACAGCAGGCAGCTGACAAAATTTAACGACGAAATTATCTTAATTTTAAGTTTAATCTTATATATATAGATAACGAATTACGCTACAATCGCACCCTTTCCGGGGACGTCTCTCTCTCTCTCCGCGCTTGACTCTCCTCTGTTAATAATAAGAGCAGGACAGCAGTTGGGGATCGGGGGCCAGGGGCCTCGGCGGAGTAGCGAAAAGGCCCAAAAAATAAACAAGAAGAAGAAGAAGAAGAAGAAAGAAAAATGAGTAGTCCGGGGAAACTGAACGCTTCTAGCTCCGATTTAGACCTGGATCGACCCAACATCGAAGATTACCTTCCCTCCGGGTCCTCCATTCATGAACCTCACGGCAAGCTTCGCCTGTACGCTTCTCTTTTCTCATTCTCTCTCTCTCTCTCTCTCTCTCTCTCTGTTTTTTTTTTTTTTTATTGTTTGGATTCGTTTCAAATCGGTAATCGAGAGTCTTACAATTTTTTTCAATCCCTCTGTTTTTTCTTTCTTTTTTTTTTTCCTGTTTTGTTTTGTGGTGCCTCAGTTGCCGAGCAGCAGTCCAGGAGTTTACCCGTTTAATTATTTATTATCATTATTATTAGTATTATTTGTTTGTTTGTTTATAATGAATGAATTTTGTTCAGGCGTGATTTGCTTGACATCTCGCCTACTCTAACGGAGGCTGCCGGAGCCATTATTGATGCGAGTACCCTACCCTTGTTCATTTCTTTTGGATATTCATGCCTATGTTCATGCAAATGCATGCTTGCATTTGACCATCTGTACCCTGCACATCTAATTTTCTCTGGCTGAACGAATGGATTTGAGTTCAATTTGATTTTATCATTTGCACCCGCCTGAACTGTTTTCTATTTGAATGATCAAAACTTAGAACTAGACTATTCTCCGGCGGAGACCCAAATGTGTCCTTTTTCCTTGGTAATATTACTTGAATCTGGCTAATTACAAGTCCTAACATTCCATGACTCAGATAAAAGAAAAATATAAAACAAAATGCATGGGAGAAAGAGAAAATTTTAGTGGAAAATAGTTTCATTTCCGGGGACTGAAAATATTTTCTTCGTAGTTCCTTTTGTTATGCTTTCTCTTTTACGGCTGATTAGTACCCGACAGAAAAATATTGGGGGGGGGGGTTTCTGCGCTTTTAGTGTTTATTATTTGGAGGAGGGAAATATGGAGGATATTCTCATAGGACAACAGATAACCAAAATGGAGGCGCGTGATTGGAGCTTGGGTGACCACAAAATTCTAATTTAAGAGGTTAAATTCTATCGAATTGCGATTAAGCCAGCTTTGTTGTAGTCAGGTTGTGAGTGCTCAACTTGTAAGATACATGTCCAAAAAACGAGGGTGAATGCGATGGGAATGCTTAGATGGGATTGTGATCATTGTGGCAAAGAAATGATGATACTCTTAACAAAGTAGGTGTATTTCCAACTGGAAACAACTTGAAGGAGTGATATTATGTTGGCTTGACATATCTAACTTAGACGTAGAAATTCAATATCTAAGTTGAGTTGAGAATCTTTAGTTAAGAAGGTTTTGAAACTATTATACTTCACATCAAATTCATTTCATAATAAAATGAAATAACGATAAAAGATTCATGTCACCGACCCCCTTAAATTTGGGGTTAAAGTTTTGTTATTAGTATTGTTGTTGTTTCTTCTTTTACCTCTGAGTATATTTTGGTTGAAATCATATTTGATGCTGAACAAACAGGACTCCTTTACGCGATGTTTTAAGTCAATTCCTCCAGAACCTTGGAACTGGAATATATATTTGTTTCCCCTGTGGTGTTGTGGTGTGGTGGTTCGATATGGGATTTTGTTCCCTCTCAGGTTAGTATATCTAGATTAAGAAAGATTAGATTGCTTTTGTGTAGTGCCAGGTTCAAGTTGTTTGAATGCACCTTTCTCCAATTTTGACCCACTTGTGTGTCGAATTTGGAGTTCTCCTCTATTTATAAGTCAAATACTTCCATTTCAAATCTGTGTCTTTCACAAATGCATTGATTTGGATGGTTGTTTACCTCCTATTGAGTACTGATGAGATACTATGACACTTTTTTTGTTCTGAAATTGTGCAGGGTTTTAGTATTGACTCTAGGGTGGATTATTTTCCTTTCTTCCTACATCCCAGTGCATTTTCTATTGAAGGGGCATGACAAGTTGAGAAAACAGACAGAGGTACCAAAAGCTTACTCACAATTAGGATGTTTTGCATATTTCTTGCCTATATTCTTGAGTTATTTGTCCGTGGACTTCTTTCTGAATAGCTGCATGAAATCTGGACTAAAGAATGTTGTATACCATGTTCGTGGCAACATGTGCTAAAAGTTAAAGAGGCTTACTCTTGCTATTGCTTTATGTTTCTGCTCTTTGCTTTTAGTTCCCTGATGTATGCTGCACTGACTTGTTCCTTGTTTCCTGTTTTCTTCTCAGAGGTGTCTGGTGGAGTTAATTTGCAGCTTTTTTGTAGCTTCATGGACTGGAGTTGTCAAGTACCATGGACCAAGGCCTAGTATACGTCCTAAACAGGTTCTTTTGAGTTCAACTCATTACTTACTGAGATGTCTGCTGATATTTCATTTGGTGTGTTTCCTAGAAATGCTGTGATTTGTTGTTCTCTGTTGGATCTGAATCTATCAGAGAATTGTGCATTTTATTTACATGGTAATGGAAACTCCTGTATTATGGGTTGGGCAGGTTTTTGTTGCCAATCATACTTCCATGATTGATTTTATCATCTTGGAACAAATGAATGCATTTGCGGTTATCATGCAGAAGCATCCTGGTTGGGTTGGTAAGTGGTTGGGCATTTGATCTTGTTCTAAACAGTGATATTAGTTGTGATTTTTGTCCTTTAGAAAAGTGAATAACGCAGAGAACATTTCCTAAAGGTTGGAATTTAGACTAGATTATCATATATATCTAATAATGCCAAATGCTTGATTTCTGTTTGCCGGTTATGTAGGTTTGTTGCAGAGCACTATCTTAGAGAGTGTGGGATGTATCTGGTTCAATCGGTCTGAGGCAAAAGATCGGGAAATTGTTGCAAAGAAGTAAGTTTGAATGCAATAGAGCAGTACAGTACACCTGTGCTACAATGTTTCACAGATCATACTTATATTTGCTAACTACAGGTTAAGAGAACATGTACAGAGTGCTGATAACAACCCTCTTCTCATATTTCCTGAAGGAACTTGTGTCAACAACCACTACACTGTGATGTTCAAGAAGGTATGGCTTTTTATGAGGGGTTACCTTGAATATTTTAGACTTTGCTACTTTATGCATCTGACATATGATGGATTATGTGTAGGGTGCATTTGAACTTGGCTGCACTGTTTGCCCTATTGCCATCAAGTACAATAAAATCTTTGTTGATGCTTTTTGGAACAGCCGGAAGTAAGGCACAACTTTTCAAGTTCTTATTCTCAGTGCTTGTGTGTTCTATATTTCCAATTGTTTGGTAGAAAGAAACATACCAGATTTTGTTAAGATCCTGCATGTTAGTGAGGCACTGTCTTGATTTAACGACAATGCCTAGCATTAATGCATAAAAGAAACGGATGCAATGAACATAAGGGTTGCATAATTGGGAGAGTTTGCCGCATGTGATGTTGGACAAGCTTTGTTCAGGGATAAGTTTTTTGGTGTGTACGGTCTTATTTTAGTTTGACAATGGTTACAGGATATTCCTTTCTTCTTCATTCTTAAAAATTCAGGCATTTTTCATTGGCATCCACCTTGTTGTATTTCAAAAATTGAAATGTACTATTCACCTGCTGATGCTAGCAGAGTAATGTTTGGATTACCTGTTCTATCTGCAGGCAGTCATTCACAAAGCATCTGCTGCAACTTATGACATCCTGGGCTGTTGTTTGTGATGTTTGGTACTTGGAGCCCCAAAATTTGAGACCTGGAGAGACACCCATTGAGTTTGCAGAAAGGTAATTAATTTACTTTCTTCCTAGTTGGCCATCAACCCACCAGTATGTTTTTGCTTTGTTGACTTCCTTGGGGAAATACATGTCTATGGGCCATCTTCTTGAGTATGGTTGGCCCTGAATCTTTTTCAATGGATACATGCAGAGTTAGGGACATAATATCTGTTCGAGCAGGCCTGAAAATGGTTCCTTGGGATGGATTCCTCAAGTATTCTCGGCCCAGCCCAAAACATAGAGAGAGGAAGTAAGTCAAGCATCTCCATCAGTCCTTTTTCCTTATCTTTTTTTTTTTTAAATTATTTTTTTCTTTTTCCCTGTGAAATTTCTTATAATTACATTTCCCTTTATCCATTTAGCTTTGCATATGTAAAAAGCTGATGGTCACAACTATTCCTGTGCTTGTCTTACTTTTTTCTTCAGAGTACATAGCAAAGAAAAGTAATTTGTACTAGCATGTAATAATATGGCTATGAACTATTATGTGCAAAAGTTCACCCGCTGTCCTGCCGCTCACATAGATTGTGCATGGCATCTTTGGATTTTGGTTCATGAATTTGGTTAGGGAACTAGTTCTCTGGATTACTGAACTAATTTTCATAATTAAGAATTGTGGCAATCTCAATTCTCATATGCTGCCTTGTATTTCAGGCAACAAAGCTTTGCTGAGATAGTACTGCGACGCCTGGAGGAGAAATGATGCCTTTTTGTGCGCCTTGTTGTTTCTTCCTTGTATTTATAGCAGTTTAGTCATATGATTGTGTACTTTGCATCCTTTTCAGTGGAGGGCAGCATTTGATAATTAGCAACATTGATGATTTTGGTTTGAATTGGAAATAATGTTATATTAAAATTCTAGTGATTCGAATTCTGTGTCTCCTGAGTGTTATGGCAAATCTTGGTCTCTGTGGACCCGTTTCGTTTTGGTCTGTAACTGGTTTTAGGCCTGTATTTTGGGCTCCTGCCGGTGTTACCTTTTCAGATGTGGTGGCGAGTTGACTCGTTTGCACGTTTGCCTTCACTCTGGTAATCACTAATAGAAGGCTTGGGCGAATGAATTGTCAAAATTGGCGCCATTGCCCTCCACACTTCACTGTAGCGCGGGGTGCTTTAGTCATTTTGCTTGTGCGGAGGAAATTGGTATCTGTTGACTGGACTCATCCTATTCTCACCGTGTGAGCGTCGGCCCTGTGGCGTGATTTTCTATTCTATGCGTCACTTAACCTGACGTTGCATTCTGGCGCAAACCCCACCGAATCACGACATTATTTTGATGCATGGTGTCACGGGTCATTAGTCTCCCTCCAAAAAGTATTCTTTTGGGGAATACAGTAACCAACATTTATATGCTATAAGATTATTTTCTTTTTATCCGATGTGAGAGAACGTCCAGAATTGAGACTTTCTCTTAACTACTCTTTTTAGACGAAGAGTTTGATGTGCAGCACCCACATTTATATGTCCCAAAATCCCTTTTTTTTTTATCTGATGTGAGAGATGAGTTTTGTATACCCGTCCGTCACAGTTTGGTGTACAGCACTCATGTTTATATGTTATAAGATCTCCTTCTTTTTATCCGACGTGAGAGACGAGTTTCGTATACTTGTCCGTCACACTCTTTTCCACCGAATTCGATGTGGGAGACGAGTCTCGTACACTCATCCGTCACACTCTCTCCCACCGAATTCGATGTGGGAGATGAATCTTGTACATCTGTCCGTCACACTCTCTCCGTCACAGCTTGGTGTGCAGCACCCACGTTTATATGCCCTAAAATCTCCTTTTTTTTTATCCGATGTGAGAGACGAGTTTCGTATACTCGTCCGTCACACTCTTCCCCACCGAATTTGATGTGGGAGACGAGTCTCGTAGACCCGTCTGTCACACTCTCTCCCACCGAATTCGATGTGGGAGACGAGTCTTGTACACCCGTCCGTCACACTCTCTCCCACCGAATCCATTGACGTTTTCGTCGAGAATTGAGATCTCTTCCACCGAATCTATAGACGTACTCGTCGAGAATTGAAACCTCCTCTTGCCTACTTTTTTCACACGAAAGACTTAACAGAAAACATCAGAATCTCCTTTCACATGAAGCGCTTATTGAAATAAGAATCGAGGTTAGTTTTGATACTACTTGTCACCAGATCATTACTCGCTCCCCAAAAGGTAATCTTTTAAGATGTGCAGCACCCACATTTATATGTTTTAAGATTTTTTTTTTTCTATCTGATGTGAGAGACGGGTCTCGTACACTCATCCGTCACAATGGACGAGGAACGGGTGCATTGAAGCGGTGTGAGACTTCCGTATCTCTCGAAAAAGATGGATGCCCTGTTAGGATGTGAGAGCCAGTGGCCCTCTGCACTCCTGTTTTATCGTAAGCTGCGCTTGCACGGTGGTGTCTGGTAGCAGGAAATTACGTGGGGACCGAACCAGAGAAAGATTAGCTTATCAACTACCATATGGATTATTAAATGGACTTATGGTCTAAGTACCGGACATAGGTATTAAGAGGAGAAGAAATCTAAACCGGTTCGAGGCGTCGGCTCGGGTGGGAGAATGGGTGAATAACCCGAAATGGGGAGAATGGGTGGCAATAAATAATTATTTTTTTTTTTTTGTAAAAAAAAAAAGAGGATGAAGATGTGCGCTGCAGATTAATTTTAAAGGAAACAAAGAAGAATGTCCGGCGAGGGCAGGAGGAGGCACCGACTCTTTGGAAAGAGGAAACCAAACGGGGCGCTCCATCCAACGCTCCGCCGTCGCTGGCGACAGAGTCACGTGAATGACGAATGCAGTAAATTCCCGCAGAATTAATCCACGTGAAGCGACAATACTAGTCAGATCGCAATGCGCTGCGGCCCGTAATCAGCCCCATCAGACTGGATGGTCAAACATGTGTTTTACACGGAGACCCATGGGCAAATCTTTACTAGCGCGGTAAATTCCCCCCCACCCAACGCCCCTTGTTTTTTTGTATTTTTTGGTGGTGGGGGGGGACGTCGTCCTGAAATTATAAACAAAGACGATTTTAATTGGCACCGGGAAGTAGAATCAAAGGCTCAATAATTCCAAGGTCTCCCCTCTGGATTTGGACTGCTCAAATAAAAATGTCAAAAAAAAAAAAAAGTAGTCTCCACTCGGGTCGATGTCTTGTGTCTGAAAATCTCCGATTATTTTAGTCAATATCCAACAAACACTATTTACCACCCCCACCGCCGTTGTTATCGTCTTGCCTATTTCTTCTTCTTCTTCTTCTTCCGGCGGCCACGCACACATCATCAAGTAAAATAATATGGCTGCTGGTTTTAATCCCCTGCTTCTCATTCTTCTCTTATTCTCTGTACTCGCCGTCAAATCGTCGTCTCAGAGCTTCAAATGCAGCTCAAACTCCACTTGCCACGCCCTGGTCGGCTACGTCTCACCCAACAAGACCACCCTCTCCCACATAAAAACCCTCTTCTCCATCAAGAACCTCCGCTCCATCCTCGGCCCCAACAACCTCCCGCTCTCGACCTCCCCCAACCACACGGTGGCCGCCAATCAGACCATCCGGATCCCCTTCTCTTGCCTTTGCAGCAACGGCACCGGCGTCTCCAACCGAAAGCCCATCTACACCGTCCAAAAGGGCGACTGGCTCTCCCGCATCGCGGCGGAGGTGTTCTCGGGGCTGACGACGTACCAGCAGATCGCTGCGGTCAACAACATAATGAACGCGAGCTCGATAGAAATTGGGCAGCGGCTGTGGATTCCGTTGCCGTGCAGCTGCGATGATGTGGCGGGGGAGGAAGTGGTCCATTACGGACACGTGGTGGTTGCCGGGAGCTCGCTGCAGTCTATTGCTCAAGAGTATGGGACTACCAAGCAGACACTTATGTCCCTCAATTCCATTTCTAACGAAGCTTCTCTTCTCGCCGGTCGAGTTCTTGATGTTCCTCTCCGAGGTTAATATTAAACTTCTTTTACTCTCCTCTCTCTTTTTTATTGTTTTTTTTTTTAATCCTCTTATTTATTTTTTTTTCTTTCCTTATGTAGTCCTTTATATATATATATATATATACACTGGCTAATTAAATCGGAAGGAGGATCGGGTCCAAAATTCCCGATGCCCCTGACTGGTATTGGCGCCGGGCCCTCTGTGAATTGACGCAACTATAATGCCGTCTCTAGCAATTTGGCTGTTTATTACTATAGTATACATCTTCGAGACTCTTGTCTCGTAGAACTGTTACAGCCAAGATTCCATTTTTTTGGTTGATGCTCTGTTTAATTCGTTCGGGCTTAATTAGGGGACTCAAGTCTGGTTTGTTAATGCCCTTTGTCTTTATTGGAGGGGGACTCCCTTTCTGTGAAGGAACCCCCCCCCCAAAAAAAAACAACACCAACAATTATTGAATTCGTTTTAGGTCATTTTTCCATTCGTTCTATGTCATTGGAGCGTAGATGCAAATGCCAGGAAGCGTCAAACGTTTTGCGGCCCACTTGCCCTTTAAAAAAAAGGGCCACCCCTACTCTGAGAATTAGAACAGCTAGCCTTGCCCTGACAACTCATTCAGCTTAAATGGGTCCCCACGTTAATGCCTGCTTTCCACCAGACCCCAGTGTGTCGCCACCTTATTAATGTGTGTTGTCTGTATGGCCTCTACCCTTGCGCAAATGTTTCGATGGAACACGCATACATCTTCCAAATTGTCTCACGGGATTGTTATACAGATGAGGAAACATTTTTGTGTCCACAAAAAAAAAAAAAAAACAAGAATACTATCATGGGCAGATATAATAAGCAAATTTTATTTCTTCTGGGTTTGATGTACTAATATATGAATAAAATGTAATTTCCCTGATTCTCTCAGGAATAATGTCTCTTTTTTGAATCGTGCAAGCGAATTTCACAAAATCTGAAAAATTGTTGTTACAAAATTTGGTGATTCCCTCGACTCAGGGGAATGATATTGGGTTTGTGAATGATGCCATTTAGCAATGCCCTTGATCATCAGTCTAGATATAAGCCTCCCCAAAATTTTTCAGTTCCTGCAACTAACTCTTTCGTGTACATATCATCAGTTGCTAAGTTCACAAGTATCGAGCTCTATGTGAACTGGTGATATCCATTAAACTTGATCTTACATTTTTCTTAGCATTCTCTTATAAAGTAATGACATTGTAATGTCAATTGCCAGCTTGCAATTCATTGGTAACGAATGCAGACTCACCAGATTATCCCTTACGTATTGCAAATGGAACTTATATCTTCACCGCTAACAACTGTGTGAGATGCACGTGTGATGCAGCAAACAACTGGATGTAAGTGTATTAGTTAGATGGCTCTCCATGTCCAAATATTTGCTCCGCATTTAATGGATTTCTTGAGGATTCGTGCCAATTTCATAAAAATTGTTCCTCTTCATCGCCATCCAGGTTACAATGCGAGCCATCTGGGCTTAATTCGTCCAACAGGTCAACTTGCCCTGCCATGCACTGTCCAGGAGCGGGTAATTTGTCCCTGGGCAACACCACTACTGGCTGCAGCGGAACCACCTGTGCATATGCCGGTTTCTCATCCAACGGAACAATTTTCACAACCCTCACCACTGAATCCACTTGTCCTGCCAGCAGTCCAAGTAAGTGGAGACACCAAGTCTTGCATTTTCATTGGCATTCATCTTGAAATGATGTAAGCCTGTTCATATGCTTCAAAAGAGTGGAAACTCATATACATGTGTGTTGTTGTTTTTGCTGATATAAACAGCTCCTGCCAGTTATGCTTCAAGAATCAGTTCCAGTTGCGGCTCGCTTTTCATCTTCATTCACCTTACCCTGCTTTGTGCATATATTCTGTAGTATTTCTATCTTTTATTTTTTCGGGGGAGGGGAGGTTGGTGTTGTATGAGTGTGCAACTGGAAATTGGACATGTAGACAATTCCTTATGAGCAGTTGATATTAGTCTATGATTAATTTTTCCCAATTGAAAATAAATTAGTCCATGCCCTTCGGTTTCTATTCTAGTGGTAGGTGGTCGGGGGAGTCTTTTGAAGTCATTCGTGCGACTCAGTGAGTGGTAGTGGGGTTTCAGTGTAATCATCCACAATATTCGTTTTCCTTTTTGTTGGTCTGCACTGATCAGTAAAAGTTCGATCAATAAAATTGATTTCTCACTGGAAGCAAAGTTTATCAAAATGATAGAAGAATATCAACTCATTCAAATTTTTAGCTGAAGTGTTGGGGTACAATGGGCTGCAATCTAAATCTAGAAAGGAGATAGCTGAAACAGAAGTTCATACAGCGACGGTCAGCTGGAGCGTTTTGCAGAGGGCTGGCTTCTCTTTGAGATGGAATGGATTACGTGTCCAATTTGATCTGCATTGTTGCAAACGGGGTGTCGTCCCCGCGTCAGACGGCTTAAAAATATTGTAAGCCCAATTACAAAATGAAATAAATTTCCGACGGCATTTTCACGTAACAGTACCAATAATATGAACCAGCATGTAAAATTGGAAAAAACAAATCTAGCTGACTGGCTCCATGCATGGCCCTGCAGATGTTAACTAACAGAGACAACGTTAACCAGGACAGAGGCTTGGTAATGGCAAGAAAACTCCCTAATGTTGCGAAACATTAAAGAAGTCCCCAATGTTGTTTGATAACCTCCATAATACACGTGCAGACACATATTATCGCCATTTCCAGAAGAACCAGCCTCAAGATACAAACCATGCCCCCAATCATTCAGCATATACATGCAAACCCAGAAAGAACTCGCTTTTAAAAAGCATGTACAACTCTAGTGAGCCGACGCAGGAGGAGCACCAGTGCTGCCCAATCCCATCTTCTGCCCCAGTAGAGAAAGCTGATCAACAAACTCATTTCCAGTGAGAATTTCAGTAGTCCCATATATAATGTGTTTGACAGGCTGTTGTTGCTGCGCAAGCTCCTGCAAGCTACTATACTCTACATAATTACCACCGCCAATCATGAAGACCAGAGCTTCTTTGAACGGGCCTTTCACAGGGCTGCTACCTGAGCCAGAGCTTGACTTGGGAGCGCGAGGATCAAACACAAGGTATGAATCAATTTTTGGATTTGGCTTCCCCTCCATCAATGCTTCCACTGTCCTTGTCAAAGCCAGCTGCTTATCACTGGACAATAAATTCTTCACACCAGCTGTCACGGCGCTAATTGACTGACCATAGAGTTTTTCAGCACAATCAACAATGTTACTTCTACTGGCAGAATTTGCTGATGCCAACGAAACATTCAAGGATTTAATCTTCTTCACATATTGGAATGCACGGGTATCAACCTCAGATTCCCCCAGAGCTGCTTCCACTGATTGTGCTTCCGAATGATTAATGCTGTCAGAAGATATAAGGTAAATGATTGCAAATCTCAGCTTATCCATCTTAGACCCTTTTCCTTTAAGTACACCCAAGAGTTCACTATGATCAATCCCTTCTCTCAACATCATGCCATTTTCTTTTTTTGCATAAGAATCAAGAGACCTCTCTTTGATCTCACCCAACAACACAGTAGCAATGTTTGTGTGCTTATCAATCACCTGCTTTCGTTCCGTCAACTCAGGCAGTGAATTTACTGCATTCATCAAATGTTTTGTGTTCCATATTAAGTCTGTTCCATTAAACTGAGCTCCATCAGTTCCACCAGTTCTCCCATTCACCTCATCAACGTCCTTCTTATATTTATTCAATTGGGTCTCAATTTCCACTGCAACCTCGGGAAACTCCAAAAACCCATTTGCCACCCAAAATGGATCAGAACTGTCCAACACATATGAGTGCATCCCACCCTTTTCTCCTCGCACACTTAACATATTAAGCTTCAAGCCAAGCACATCATGAACAAGAGGATGATATCTAAAATCATGTTGTATCCCAACTGACATCTCAAAAGTACGATCAAATATACACAAAATTGGCCTCTGAAATGAGCTAGCAAAACTCCCACCTTCTGAGAACAAATTGTTCTTTGGCAGTAAATGAAAGATCCCTCAGCCTCTGATCCAATGCCAAAGCTATCATCTCCGCTGGGCCCCCACGTGGGCACCTAATAACTGGCACAACCGCTAGTGTAGCCAAAACACAGAATAATCCACCAACAATCCTATCAATAATCTCCTCAACTTCCCTGTCCCCTGCAGATGGATCGTTCAACTGAACAAAAGTAGACTGCTGGGCCAAGGAAAACAAATTATCCTCTAAAGTCACAAACTCCGAGTACTGGTCATGCACCTTTGCAATCCTCTGCATCGAGACGGAATTCAAGGTCCCAGATGCGAGATCCTCAAGAAGTGGACGAGGTATGGAGGAAGAGAAATTCAGGTGGAAGTTATCGTAGAGAGGGCGGGATGCATCAGCAATAATTCTTTGGATGCTGCCTTGACTGGGCCGGATGAAGTACACGGCGGGAACATCATCGATGGGCTTTCTGCCCTTGTCCATGAGAAAGTAGAGGGTAACCCCGTGTTTGCGTAGATCCTTGACATGGATCAATGGAGAGAGGATCTTTTGACAGAATTGATTATAGATCAAGATCTTGTAAACCTCTTCACTGGCTGTTGCATTTATAGGTTGGTTTAGATTCAGCATGCGCACGATGCATTCTGCAACCCACAATCATAGAAGTAATCATCATAGAAATTTAGATCTTGATTTAATTTAATCTAACAATGGAATGGGACAGAGCCAACACACCCGCCAGCCCCGATTAAACTAACGACAAACGTGTCTCGAAAATAATTAATGGTAACAAGAGACTAATATTATACACAAAATTTTCCATCTTTTTCATGCATTGTTATGGGAACTATTAACAAGGATTATGAATCAATGTTACCGGAATAATAATAGTAATAATAATCAAGGACCTGGCATGTAGAGACAATGCTAAAATGTAGAAACGATAATAGATACCAAGTGGGTTTCCGATTACGGTCCGAGGTCGAACAAGTGATCTGTCTAAAGAAGAACAAGAAAGCAAAACGCGAAAGAACGAAAGAAAGAAAGAAAGAAAGAAACAACATTTACCTGTTTGTTTCTGGCGGAGATTTAGAGCCATAGAAACAGAAATAGAGATCGAAAGGTGAAGGCTTTTTTCTTTTTCTGGGAATTTCTAGCTCTCTCGTTTGTTTCTCTAATGGCGTGGGCGTAGCCCTGCCCCGGTGGTGCTACTGTATGTATAAACTCCCGAGAGAGAGAGAGTGAGAGGGATCTGGTGCGGTGCAGTGCGCCTAATGAGCGAGAGCGATTGCGTGCGGTGAGTTGTATAAGTTGTTTTGGACACGGGCCGACTAGTGTATTTCCACGTCACAAAAGGTCCGAAGAAGGTGCGGTTAGAGGCCAATTACTCGGCTTTGGCTTGGGCACTACGGGGTGACAGTCCACGTCACCAAAAGTGAAGCCCACTGCGTGACGTGTGCAACAGGAATCAGAATGCGACGTGGGAAGGTAAGAGCACATTTTTGGAATTTGGGGGGGGGGGGGGGGGGGGGCGGCGGGCGCGGGCGGCGCAGGGCGCAGCAGGGGGAAGGAAGAAGGCCGAGGAGGAGCGATTCACTCGGGGCACCGGGTACTGGTATCGGTGGTCGGTTGTGGGATGGAGAAGACGATGTCGTTTCTGGGGAACAGGTACTGGGTGGTGAGGCATGGCAAAAGCATCCCAAACGAGAGGGGCCTCATCGTCTCCCATCCTGTAATAACTCTAAATGCCTTCTCTCCCGCTTTTTCTTTTCCTTGCATTTGTTTTTGGTTTTTTGTGTGTTTTCGGGGAACACACGGCCGGACTGCTATATTAAAAGCTTCAAGGTCAAATTCGTATTGTAAGTAAGTCATAGAACCAACCGCCCTAGGTTATTAACCAGTGGCTGGCCTTGGCCCTTGGCCCTTGGCCCTTGGCTCTGCCTTTGCCTTTGCCTTTGCCTTTGCCTTCTGGTATTTTATAGGAAAACGGCATCCTCTCTGAATACGAATTGGCGTCTGAAGGTGTCGATCAGGCCCGTTTGGCTGGACAATTATTCTTCAAGGTACCTTTTCTTATCATCGCAAAAAATTAAAAAAAAAATATATATATATACATATTGCTGCTCGTCTCCCTACTTTCCAGGCAATTTCGAATGTACGCGACGGAAAACGGCCTTCTTTTGACAATTTATGCCCCCCCCCAAACCGCCACCACTGACCCCACCACCAACCCTGAACCCCAAGTTTACGGAATAAAATGTTGTGCAGCAGCGCAGGCCTTTCTTTAATGTTCAGTTTGTCATCCCTTGTTAATTAATTGACCATTTATTAACATGTTAGATATTGGTGTTCCTTTTCTAAGGGGAAATCTAAACAATCTTCTGATTGCTCTGAGTAGGAATTAAAGGAATGTAAAATACCACTCGAGAATGTTCGCATATGCTACTCCCCATTTTCAAGAACAAGTCACACCGCCAAAGTTGTTGCATCTGTTCTAAATCTCCCATTTGAAGGCCCTCTATGCAAGGTCAGGTGCTTTAGCCCTTTATTAGTGTTTCTCTTGATCACTGCAGCCGCCACTTGTGCACAGCAGCACTTCATGAGCTAGAAAAAAAACAACACACGCATTAAATTGGGTCTAGATATCTTAAATTTCAGTTACTTGTCTCCCTGTCAACACCAAGAAGAACAAAACTCTGATCAAAATAAATGGTGAAAAGGGCAGTTATATGCACGGGCTTATGGCAGGCCAAATTAATTTGCAAGGATTGGCTAGATGTTAGGTTCCGTGGTCTACCTCTAGTTTCGCCTTGCAAAACCAGCTCCACTCAGCCTGACTTTTTTGCCTCTCAAGTTGATCAGAAGTTGTAAAATTGTGTCTTGTATTGGGCCTACCAAGCTTGTGGGTGCCTGAAAGGCCTGAATTTAGTTTGCTGCTTTGGCATGAGAGTGAATACTCAAAAATTGACCTACACTCAGCCCAATTATGCCACAATTTTCAAAGGTAGGAAAATTTCTCTCTCTTTCCGCTGTTTTTCTTGGCAGTGATCATAAAGTGAATGTTGCTGGACAGGTGATGGAAGATCTTAGGGAGCGTTACTTTGGTCCTTCATTTGAACTGAAATCACATGATAAGGTAGGCAGCTAATTTAGGGGGTTTGGTTTTCATTTCACTTATCTTAGGTACGATAGAATGTATCTTAAGGGCATATGATCAGTTTATCAGTCCTATGTGATGATAAAGAGATTTTCGGGGATAGTTTCATATGAATGGCCCCCTAATTTGCATCTTCCCACCAGCCCACGCCCCCCACCTTCAAAATTTTCCCCGGTCGGGGCAGTTTCCAGAATCATCTTTTGTTCTTCATTAACAGTATTCAGAGATATGGGCGCTCGATGAAAAGGATCCACTCATGCCACCAGAGGGTGGAGAAAGCGTTAAGGATGTTGCTACTAGACTTGCAAGGGTTGTGGGAGCTATAGAGTCAGAATTTACAGGGTAACGCCATGCTTCTTTCTTGTACGTTGAGAATAAAAAATGAGTCCATTCTGTTTTATACATTGAGCTGAATTTGAAGTTGGTAGTTCTAGAGGTTTTCAAACAATCTGTTGGTTATTTTGCAGATGTGAAATCTTAATAGTTGCGCATGGTGATCCGCTGCAAATCTTGCAAACAATATTAAATGCAGCTAAACAACACGCAGGGTCCACTTGTGATGACTTGACATCGAGAATTCGAGCTGTCATGGTCCCTTCAATCTTGTCACAGCATCGGAAGTTTGCCTTGCTTACGGGAGAACTACGGCTGGTTACTTAATTGACACCTCCTTTCAAAGAAGATGATTCTTGTGTTTTTTGGCCAATTATTTAGTCTAGATTTTATACGTATCGAGGAATAAGGTTCTTTTTGCCGGTCATGTGGGACAGAATAGTTTCCGCTTAATATGAGGCCAAGGGCATTGATCCCAATAGAACTTTATGGCCTCACCATTCAATGTCTCCCATTGTGTTTAACTTGTTTGCCTTTTTCCGGTAAGTGCACATCGGCCCTGATTTTCTTAATGCCTTGGAAGGATTAAATACTGGAGTTTGACACATTTTAAGAGGAAAAGTCAAATCCGGGGCTGATTAACTGCCATAATTAAAACATTTTAACAAGAGAAGATAAATCCTTGGCAAGAAGAACCTGTTCGCATCGTGCGTGAAATGGAAATGGGGATCTCGTGTTAAGTTGCCAAATTTCTGCACTACGTTTTGGCTTGAAGGGTCGGAAAGGGGATTTTGTGAGGGGGTGGAGCCGAGTTCATTCTCCGTAAAGGAAATGCCTCAAACGTGTCCGCTAGCCGTGATTTCAAACACTCAGATTCTTGAAATTTTCCTTTCGGGCAAAAATACAATTCGAAGCCAAGAAAGCTTGGGCATTACATAATTTGTTTATGGGCATCGGTGAAACAAAGCAATACGGCCTTGATCATGCAACGCCACTATTTACCCAGTAATCGAGTCTTACGGAAACTCTATACATCGCTTTGAAAGCCTCAAACGTGATCCGCATCGAGCGGGCCCGGGTTAAAGCCCCTAGAAGACTAGAAAATGTCCCTAGAAGATGAATCTGAACCACAACCTTCAGCCTCCTTCTGACACGCTAAAATGATCTTGTGCATGGAGATCGATGGCCAGGGTTATAAGTGGAAATCATTCCAACGTTACATTTTATACTTTATGCCTGCGCCACCGAGTTGAGACCCATCTCCATTCAAATTGGAACGGTCGTATCTATTCTTTGGTAACCCATCTATTGCCCCCAATTTGGTACCCACCAATGCTCTTTTGGTCACTGCTGCTCTCTCCCCCACTCTCACCACTTGTATATCCTGATTTTCGGCGGTGCCTTTTCCCCTTTGTTACCCCGCTGTCACTAATGCACCCATTTAAGAGTGGGTCATCTATGCCACGAATCACCCTCCGAGTAGACGATGATGTGGCTATGCAACTGTCGTCCTTTGTTCTTCTCCTGTCTTTGTCATGTCTCTTTATATTCTGAGATATCTTATACAGTTTCTCATTAAACTTTGTAATTCCCTTCTCCATGGGCTCCACTGCTTGGTTTACTGTGAACTTCAAATCCTTGACAATCTGCATGGCAAGCCAACACAAGATTCGGCACAAAATACATACAAAGACTAATTAGATAACAACAAGTACAAGGTATCATAATGACCGTAATCCTCACCATACGAACACAAAGATGAGAGAAGAAGATGACAAATCCTTGAGAGGTTACCAACATTCTACCCCATGTACACGTAGAAACATTTGTTTTGGTCACTGAAACCTCGCATGACAATGCTAACAACCACATAAAACAAATACCACAATGACTGCTCTTGCCTACATAGTGCTTTACCAGCTATTGACCACAATATTTCTGTCTTATCAGTGACCCTCCATAGTTTTGCACGAAACAAATTCAGACAGAGGCACTGTTGGAAAATAATAAACTTGAAAAAATAGCTGCCAAAAGAACCATTCATCCAGCAAACAGTGTGGAAGGCATTAAGAATACGGACCCTGTCAACATACTCAACACCCATAAAGCATACTGGTTAATCTAAGCAAAAAAAATGAGAATGCCATCAACTCTGCAGAATATGGACATAAAACAAATGGTTAATTTGATTTTTTTTTTTTAATTGTTTGCCAACAATTTTATTTTGGATAAATCATCCTTTTCCGATAATTTATTACCACACCATGGTATCTCAATGATGCTCCACCCAAAACATGTTTGATATCTGATAAACATAATCTGTTTAATTTTAGATGCCAACAACTGAAACAAGATTAACAGTAATTTTTATAAGCTGCAAAGGGAATTTTCAAACTTTGCTGCAGAAACAAAAATAGTTTCCCAATCCAAAATTTGTGTGCTCCATGTGGTAATTCATGATCTAGAGCAAGCAAAGAAGAACGAGAGGAAAAAACTTACATATCCACTGCCACCTACAACAATGTCCCGGACGCTTTCTTTGATTGTCATTCCAGTCCTCACATCAACATCAGGGTGCGGGAGGCGTAGTTTTGTGGGTCGCTCACTGTCTCTAACCTCATCAGGATCTACAGGACAATCGACAGAGACATAGTCTCCAAGTACTGAAACACTCCCAGGAAAGCAGTCTCCCATAAGCTCATAAGGCTTTGCAGGGAACACATACAGATGAACAAAAGAAGCAATACCCATCTGCGCTGGATGAATAGATAGTCTTGTTAAACTTTAACATTCTGAATACAAGTTTAAGCAGTTAACTGTTACAGAAATTTACATGATAGACATCTCCTCCACTCCCAGAACTACTTTACAAAAATTTTTGTAAGTAACCTTAACAAAGAAAATTTAAACACTTGGAACAAAGCCTGTATACTTTGTTGAAGGACACAACAAACACCAGTCTTGGCATATGCACTTTTGTAGAAAGCAAAGATCACTCGCTAGAAGAGATATAATGGCAATGAACACATCTACCTCTATGCAAATGATGAAATCCTGGACACTTGACTTAAGTTGCAAGCTTTGAGCTATGGAACTTTGGAATAAACCAAGGGAGTAGAAGAGTGCGATTGCAACTCCTTGCCACCAAGTCAGAAACACAATCGATTTGAATGTCAAAAACTTGTATAACGGCTTTATATGAGCCAGTTCGTCCTTTGTCACATTGTAAAATTGAACCAAACAGTACAAAGCCCATGACTGACTGAAATTCAGAACCACTGCCATATAAGGGTACCTAACAAGGCAGAGGAATTCTATGAGTAATTAGGATGGATATGAGGTGCACCAGAGTGATTAGCAATTTTACAAGAGGTACCCTCAAGAAAATGCACTCATTGACAGTTACAGTTGCAAGTTGGAGTCAAGTAACATGATATTAACTCAAACAATTATTAACAATTAGGCCTGCTCACCCGCAACCCCATTTAAACTCTCCTTCACAATATACATTGAAGGCTTCAAGGACCACGGCTAAAATTGCCGTCAAAGCCTTGATTATCATCTGCAACAAAGAGATAGAAATTACAACCTTCCCAATGATGAAGGAGGTGACAACTTAAAAATAAAAAGCCTCTAAAAAGACAATTTCTTCAATGTGAACATACATATTGTACAATACCAAACTTCACGACTTGGTAAAACCCCTGACCAAGCTTCCATGGTTTTAAAAAATAATTCATTGGAAAAGGGTGCTTTACAATTCCCTTTTCATGACCATGTTCCAAAAGAGGGGTCTTAGAACTTGCACGTCCTTGTCTTTCCATAAACTCAATAGTTCTTACTTCCCCACCTTCAAGAACCAGGAAAAAGATTAATGAAAAGCAATATCAGCTTCATACCAGAAACACATATGGAAAAACAATGCATAAAAAGCTGTCAGAGAGGGCTTACCTAAGCAAGCAACCAGGTATCTGCCAAAACAATACATGGCAAATGACTCGTAGCAATCCCGGAGTATCTCAATATCAACACTAATTGATGGATGTACCAAAGATACAAACTGCCCAAGACCACACACTAACAATTAAAGAATACAATTGCAAAAAAGTGTTGTAAGCAACAGGCCCAGTATCCCTTATTATGCTTCAAGTATTTTATTTATTTATTTTTGGAGGAAAATTTGAAGTTTATGAAAGGTAAATAGAATAAAACCACTTACTGATTCTATGGCATAACAAGGAACCATGAGGATAACACCGATTAAAAACTTTTGTTCCTGGGAGGGCAGCAGAAACAAAGGAGTCAAACTGCTGATGGATGAATACACAAAATATGGATAAAATGGAAATGGAGCAGAGTAGGCACGATAAGAGATATGGAAAAGGGGCAAGAAAAAAACCTCACCTCAGGATTCTTGTATGCAGAGAGGTGCTCAAAGAGGAGGTAGAATGACAAGGAGAGGGTAATAAGCACAAAAGCAGCAGCAACTAAAGTTGCCCATATGGGAGGTGAATACGCCGAGAGAGAGGCGATGATGAAATGCTCCCAAAACCTCATCAGCTAAGACCCACTTTTAACAACCCAATGGCCTAGCCAGCATTATGATAATGGGATTTGCCCAAAAGCCCCTTCCCTCTTAACACAGTCAATAATCTTTGACAGATAGTGACTCGACTCGACTCAACTCGACTCAAAAGATGCTGCAATGCAAACCTTTAAATAAAATAAAAAATAAAAAAAGCCAAAAAGCCGCACGATAAGAAGAGGCAATCAACCCATTAAAATGAAATGTATTGGGGGACCCTTCCTTAAATAGCTCATCTCAGGAAGGAGAACTCCCTTCCACTGGAGAGACAATAATTGCGCAATCAGATTGTTCTTCACAACGTAGTAAGAGAGAAGAAGTGTGTTAACCCTACCGCAAAAATATGATTTCGAGGCAAAACCAATCCCAATTGATTCGAGCAGCACCAATAGCGTAGCAAATAAATATATTATTACCAGAATGAATCGTGGCTTCGATATGATTTCCTCTAAAAATTTTCCTGCAGTTTTCTTGACAACCAAACGGAAACGCCCAATCAATCCAAAAGAGTCACAATTTCAGGGGGCTGATCAAAATTTTCATTACGATGAACGAAAACAACAACCGAGAGAAGAAGAAAAAGAAAAGGATGGAGAGATAGAGAGAGATTTCATTTATTTATTTAATCAATCAACCAATCAATTATCGCTTACAGTTGGAGCGCACGCTGCCGGAGGCGACACAGGGAGAGACGGAGCGAGGAAGACGGGAGGTGAGACGGACACGGAGACAGAGAGAGAGAGAAACCGAAGAACAAGACAAAACGCGCCGTTTTGGAAACACAGCAATGCGACAGCGTCTAGTAATTTTACTGCCTTCCGCTTCCAACGGCGGTTGAAACTTAAAAGAGTTTGGGCGCGGGGGCACGATGCATTGGATGCAGATGTCGTCTCCAATTGGACGGGACCCTCCCTCGTTTCAACCCTAATTATTATTCAATTCAAACCTTACGCTATTCGAGAACCGAACCGACCTGCAATTCCATCCTATTCTATGTGTGTGTGCCTCTCTCTCTCTCTCTCTCTTCTTTCCCCCCCCCCCCGGGTTAATGACTATCAAAACTTGTTTGTTCAGGGTTTTGATTGAAAGCGTATTCTTATTTTTCTAATTGTTAATATTGTTTATTTTGGTTGTAACGACTTTAACCTCACATTTCCTTAGCATCTGTTTTATGTTCTGAATTTTTTTAATTGTTAAAGAGCCCCCCCCCCCAAAAAAAACACATTATAGTTATCTCAATCATTATATTTAATAGTTAAAATTGGCATTATTATTTTTTATTTAATTTTTATAAAAATAATTTATTATTTGAAAATTATTAAATTTGAATAATTTCTTTTGTATTTAATTTTGGTATTATCAAATTATCATTTTATGTTATAATTTTGAAATTTAAAAATTAAGGAGTTAAGAGAGATTGCTGAGCCGTACCCCCCCCAAAAAAAAGAAGAAAAGAAAAGAGAAAAAGAGAGAGAGAGAGAGAGAAAAGGGAGGCAATCTAAACACGACGCAATAATCTATCCATAGCATTCGATTTGAAACTTTATTAAACAAATAAACTGAAGTAAAAACCCAGAATGGGATTTCAACGCAAACAAATGATCAATAAATTACTGGTGAACCGGGGGGGGGGGCCTGCGTTCCGTTGTCCATGGGCTAATAGCCCATCGAATGTTTCTCAATCGGCACTAGCCCCGCAGGTTCCTCCTTACTCCACAGTCACTTTACTGTTCAGCCTCCACTAACCCTTGTCCCATTAAGACACAAAAAATCAACCGCGTGGGTCACACGTGTAAACTGAAACACCGTAGAATTTTGATCTCCCCATCTTTTAGTTATTATATGCAGCCACAGACTCAATTTTAGCACATTGTGCTCTCTCTCTCTCTCTCTCTCTGTTTTCTTTTTTTTTTTTTGTTTGACGATTTTCTTCTGAGATGTACAATTCATTCATCATTGGATCAAACTAGCAAAGTTGTATTCTTCCGGTAAGTAGCAATTAAGTTCATTGCGGTGCAGCAATTGTACTCGCGGATAAAAACATCACAATTGGGAAACAAGTTAAAACGTGCCTTAATTTATTATTGATGAAAAGCAGCAAACAGACGGTTGCCACTCCCTAGTCTCGACCCAGGCAACTCTGGGAGGGATAAGAGAAGTACCGAAGGTTGCTGCTGTACGGATAACCACAAACATACCCCACAACCGAAAAACAAAAACCGCTTGAATTCAATTCAAAGATGCGCTCTCTCTCATCTCAATCAAACCCACCCAGGTAACCGTCTGAACGAACTGCGACTACATGAGCACTCCCTCCTCCATTATTACACTCTTTTTTTCCTTTCTCCCTTTTTTTTTTTTTTGTTTTGTTTTGTTTTGTTTTCCTTCCCTCTTTTTCTTCCGAAAAGATTCGATCTTTAACCCAAGAAAAAAAAAATCGATCTTGATATATAGCTCAAGCTCTCTCAGCGTGATGACCAACAACAACGCAGATTCCGACCCTGATTTCTGCTTCCCATTCTCCTGTTCTGTCCCTGCCCCATACCACCACCACCAGCAGAACCCAAAACCCCGCAGAAAGCGCACTAAGATTGTCGAGTTTGAATCCCGTTGGATTCCCTCGGCCACTTCTTGTTCTGCTGCTACGATCAGTAGTAGTAGTAATACCACAATTGGTTTGCCCAAAACTAAAAACTATGTTAAGAAACCTGACCCATCTGCGCCCAAAATCACTACGCCTTGCACCGAGTGTGGCAAGAGGTTTTGGTCATTGAAGGCACTTTACGGTCATATGAGGTGCCACCCTGAGCGCCAATGGCGTGGCATTAATCCTCCACCTAATTATCGTGAACCCATTTCTCCAATTCAACAATTTACTGTTGCAGAAGCCGTCGTGACCGCGGACGATCATGAAGTGGCTGAGTCTTTGTTATTGTTGGCTAATAGTGCGGATGCGAGACTACTGGAAACTGAACGTGCAGATTTTGGTGGTGGTGTTGGTGGAACAAATAGTCCTCAAGTTCAAGAAGAAGAAGAAGGAGGAGGAGGAGGAGGAGGAGGGAATTGCCATTTTGAGTGCTCAACTTGCAAGAAGGTTTTTGGGTCACACCAGGCACTGGGGGGTCATAGGGCTACTCACAAGAATGTGAAGGGTTGTTTCGCAACAACGAGGAGCGATGGCTGCGAGGTGATTGAGGATCACAGTGGCAGTGGTGATGCGAAGAGGGAGAATGTGGAGGACAGTAGTGTTAATCACAAGAAGGTGATGGCGTCAGGGCACCACCAGTGTGGTATTTGCTCGAGGGTGTTTTCTAGTGGGCAAGCACTGGGTGGGCACAAGAGGTGCCACTGGGAGAAAGGAGAGGAGGCTTCATCGTCCATGGCTGCGAATCATCAGGGACACAATGTACTTTCTCCCAAGGATTTTCGGGGATTGGACCTCAATTTGCCAGCCCCAATTGAAGAAGAATCGTCCTCTTCTTATTCATCGGGCCTCACTTTGGACCTGAGATTGGGCCTTTGAAGGGAAACCTAGCTATGTCCTTCCTTGTACTTCTATATATATATATATATATATATATATATTTGACCAAAAGGGTTTTCTTCTATATAGCTAGCTGATATGTGGCTGATTTGATTTGTAATCTGGTGTTAGTAGAAAATTCTCTATATATGATAATACTACTCCCAAACGCCCCGGGGGCAGTTATGTTGGTCACATACACAAACTTAGAGAAACGTTTTTACGTTTGATTGATGATAGTTCACATAGTTTTCTGCAGCAAGGTGAGATTGGCCAGTCTTTCATGTGGCTAGTCAGATTGGTCAATCGTTTATACTCCATCACATTTGTTGTCGTTATGTACTCTATTCTTTCACTCATTCATGTTTGTTTGTGCAATGAATGAAAAGGATTATTGATTTGTGCCAAATGTCTGCTTGACCATCATCACTGGTTACCAGTTGGTTGGTTATCCATTTTATGGACTTGCTGTATGCTTGAGGCCCATTTGGGCAGCTGCTTGCGTTTCTAATTATACGCATGTATTGTGCATCATCAAGATTTTCGACGAATTTGCCAAACCATTTTCAGTCTTGACCAATTACACTATCACCATTGCCCATAATTTCCCTCATCCTCTTTGCTTCTTCTTTTTTTTTTTTTTTTTGATGGCAATGAATGCACTTTTAAACGACGTTCAAGTTTGGTCATTCATCATGGATGCTGATTCTAACTGCACGAGTTCTGGCCTTCCATTTGACCAGTTAATGGATCAATTTTTCATTCTAAAAAATGTGAGCATTTGATTGATTAAAGCTATGCAGCTGCAATGCTTTGCATACGATCCTAACGTTGACTTGGGAACTGTTTTTAGTGGGTCATATCGTAGTATATATTCAATTTAACCAAAATATCGGTCCAGTCTTTCATTTGTTTGGCGGGACACACACCTGGAAACAACTTGCCAATTAGTTTAAGCGAATAAGGATTCAGGCAATGTGTAGGAAGCCACCTCACTGTCACTAAAAGTGCGGAATAACAACTCACAAATGGATTGTGAGGATTCTGCCTTTGACCTATCGGTGCTAAGGGTTACGTTAGATGTTCTTTGGGTCCTGGCTAATAGATTGATCAAAAGCAACACCTCGAGCAGGAATGTTGAGAGGCGCCAATTCATTCTTCGTAAACGTAGCCGGCACTCGACGTAAAAGGGACCCGACCTTATGAATCGAACGCGATCCAATCAATCGGAATTGGAATGGGAAATGGATTTCTCCACTAACCCAAAATTGGGTTTCACCCTGCGGCCCTCAGTACGATTCTTCAGAGACTGGAGGCCTAATAAAAATTTTCCCTTAATTAACGCAGAAATGCTACTTGTTTTGGACAAGAACCATTTCTATCCGGGAGTATCACCAACGTTAAAATGAGCATATTCAATTTTTCGTAATAGTAACAGAACAAACTGGACTTACGAGTGCAGCGCCCGATGACATTGCATGTCCATAGGAAGATGACACGGAAGGCAATTCCGCGTTCGCATTATAGTGCAGATTGACAGAGAAAGTATTGCACACGAGCACTTGCATTAATCATTGGATAATCACATTTTAAGGACAAAACAACAACGACATCAACAACAGTAAGAATAATAAAATTATAAAAGAGGGTCACGAATCTCCTATGCTATAAGTCATCGAAAATGCTATATATGTAATAAATACTTTTACTTTTAGTCAAAAGAAGCTATTTATTTATTTATTTAAATTCGTAATCTTCATGTCATAACAAGATCATCTAATTGTCATAATAGAGTTGTTCTAGAAGATCACGTCAAAATTGAGAAATATAATTGGTGGATGTCGCAATCATACGTGTTTTTGAGTTTTGAGAATACACCTTTAGGATACCATTGGACCCAAAACCGCACTTTACATGGGACCCTGGGGACTGCAAAGCTAGTGGATAGCTGCTTTCTTACTTACGTGGGACCAGACACTGCACACTCACCTGAACGTGTAATGCACACGAGCTAGGGACCTGCGACAGTTGGGACGTGTCCAGCTAAATTTTCAATGATGAACCGGAAAAGTTGCGCGCTAAAATCACGGATGCGTTCGTGGCATTGTCAGGACAGGCCAAGCCAATCCGTCCATCGCCGAAGCATCCGCGTTACGAACATTGAATCTGCAGGTAGTGACTTTTATCTTATGTGACGAGGTGCACATGTCAGAGAAGAGAAACTCTTGGGCTGAATATAAAACACGGAGGACTGTTCAAGTGGATGGTTCGGCGACCCTCGAAGGCCGGAGGGGTCCACCAACAATTATACCTTTTTCGTAATTGAGAAATAAATCTGCTCTTTTTATTATTATTATTATTATTTTTAAAAAGAGCTTTGCGCGCTCAATCTCGTACAAACCAATATAATAATTACGTGATTAATTGAAGACATAAGGTTCATACCCCGTTTAACATATTTTTTATTTGTTGAATTAATTCTTTTAAAAAAATAAAAAAAAGATTCGTAAAAATATTGGATATTAAATTTAAAATTTAAAATTAAAAAGTCATATAATTTTATTATTAAATCTTGTAGTCAGTAATTTATCTGCTAGCACCGACGTGCTTTGTACCGCATCACGGTCAAAAAAATTATGAGACAGGGATGTTCTTGTGAGCTGAATCAGCATTACATTGGCTTTTGATTAAAATTATATTTCGCTTTCAATGACTAAGCAAACCCATTCAAATAATAGACAGATTTTCTATTCGGGTAAACTTGCTCTGATGTTAGAGGCGAGGCTGTGCGTGTGTGTGTGGTGGAAGATGAATAATTGTGACACGTACTTCCAATCCAAGATTGCTTACGCAAAACCCCATGATCACGCATCAATCAATTCTATCGATGTTATGGTATCAGACCGCACTGTCCGGTGGGCACGGTCACGGAAACGCCGATGCCTTGTTTACGCACATTTAAATTTTGGTTCGTGTCATTACGGGGCTGCGTCCTCGTCACCCTTGTTGTGTGTATCTTGTACTCGTATAAACGTGCCCACCAAAGATTTTCCAAGTTCCGTAGATCAGGCACTGGGTCAAATTACTCGGGGTAGGCTGGCAGGATCACTGAGCAGTCCTGCGGTGCTTAACGACAAACCGATGGTCTTGCGTTCTTTTCTCGGAAAACAATCCATTACGTCATTGACGCCAAAATAAAGTGTGTTGATGAAAAGAAAAGGTACGATTAGGGCTAGAGACAATGAATTCTATTCGAAGGTTGAAGGCAGAGCAAAATAATTCAATAAATTTCCTGAATAATAAGAAACGACTTAAAAAAAGAACCATCCGCACTCAAGTAACTTCTGCGGATTACATGTCAACTGTTTTCCTTGGATGTCAACGCAAACCCAAATGGAGAGTAACAAAGGCCCCCGAATCAAATCTGTTCGAGGACGAATTGGCACCAACCGCGAAAAGAAAGCTGGGGAGGACGGCGGACTGACGCCCAAGGACGAATTGACACTCCGTGTTACCGAAGGGATAGCCCCACAAATCTAACACAATTTGGGGTGAGTCGCGTGTCAACTATTGACGAATGGGTCTGCATTTGAAGGTGCGAGGGCCACCTTTTTACTTGCCGCCAAAGAAATAGGGCTTACGGTCAAAATGGTTTCCTGTCGTATGTATGTATGCATGTATGCGTGTGTGCATGTACGTACGTAAATTCCAGAAGAAACCTTGTGGGTGAAAGCTAATGGCCCAATCACACAAATGGTAAGTGGGTGGGCTGTTCGACGCCTTTAGGAGCACCGAGGGAGGGCACTTGCCTTTGCCTACCGGGGGCCCATCCAAAGGAGGAGTCGTATTTACGGCGTCCGTTCCGTCCCCACCCCGTTTCATATTCTCCGCGATAATTATCCCGCTAGCAAAAACTACATTTGTTCTATCACCCCCGAGCGGAGTACGACGATTATTTAGTGTTTTTAAAAGGGATCACGTCGAAAAATTGATGCTATTTAAATTTTTAATTTATTAATATTAAAATTAAATATATAAGTTTATTTATATTTAAATAATATATTTTTATTAATAAATTAACTAAAAATATTAATGAGTGGTCATTGATGTCAATTCTTAGATAAAATGATAAATATTTATGTGACATCTATATATATATATATATATTTTTTTTATTTTATTTTTTTGCTAAAATGAAACTAAATTATTTTACATGCTTTAATTTTCATATTTTCCTTCCAAAACTATGCATGCATGTCTATATATTTATATATTTTTTGAATACACAATTATTATTATCATCATTATTCGATGCCTAATATATCAAGTCACTTGTCTTATTTCTTAGTATATAAATAAATAGAAAAAAAAAAGTAGAAAAATCTTGCCAATGTAATAATCATTGCCTGTTTTATAAATATATAAAAAAAAAAACAAGGAAATTTTATTAATAAAAAAAAAAAAAACTTTTTTATATGGGACGGATCTTTGGTGAGCTGCTTCTCCTCGCCCACGGTTCCAAGGGTTTGACTTCATAATTAAAAGCACCACCAAAAGCGTTGCGGTGGACCTGTGGATGGTTGGTGATGGGGACACAGCAAAGGGGAAAGCGGCGGAAGGGGGCAACCGCCCCCACTGTTGTGGGACCCTGCCTCTTTTACAAATAGTTATCAGTGGGTCCCATTCTATCTAATTTGCCTTGTTATTAGGGAGAAGATTCTTCACGCGAGCATCCGGAGAATATTTGTTTTGTTGCATTCATTCTCATTTATTTTAAGCGGAGGTGGGGAGACAAAAAGAAAAAAGCTGTGCTGTGCAGCCGCGGAGATGAGCTGATAAAACCTCAGACCCCAACTTGCCTTTTCTTTTGTTTTGTTTTTTCTTCTCTCTTTTTTTTTTCGGTTGTTTTCTGCACTCTTTTTTCTCTTCGCGTGGCCATATTATAAGATTTTGATTTGCTTTTAGTTGAGTTGAGGCGCATTCATACTGCACAAGTCACACACACGCCCCAAAAGCTGGAATCCTTTTGCAAGAATCTTCACCCACAGAAAAACAGAGCGAGAGTGAGTGAGTGATCCACCCCTCCTTCTTCTTCCCCTCTGTCTAGTTAACTCTCCATCCTCTGAATTTTGGCCTTGCCCATAAAGCTACTACAAGTGGGTTATTGTTCTTGTTGTTGTTGTTTTTTTTTTTTTTTTTTTGCCTTCTCTATTTCTATTTTTGTAGTATTACTATTCCAGACCGCTACTTTTTATGCTATCATTTGGTGAAAACTGATATGGCGATATCGCAGCATATATTGCAGACACTGCTATGCTATGGTTTTCCAACTTTTAACCCTTTCTTTCTTTCTTTCTTTTTTATTCGCTTTTCAATTCTGGTGGTTGAAAATTGTTTCTTGAAAAATTCTAAGTTTACTAGGCTTTGTGCATAAATTTGACGTCGGAGAGCGGTTCGAACACCTGTTTTTTTAGTTCTTGATTCTGTGAATCGAAGTCTTTATATGATTTGCTAGCTTAACTCGTGTGAAAGGCTGGCGGTAGGTTTCTTCCTCTGAAATGCATTTCTGATTGCAGTTCACAAAACCCAAAATTTTGTTGACGATGTTTCTGCAAGTTGGACATATTGGATTTCCGGATACGAGCAATTGCAGTCCCTCCTGGAAGTTCCTCTTTTTGTTTTTCATCCTTACTCTTCTTTTGTGTTCTGGGTCCTGACATCAGGTTTTCCAAATTTGTTCTAGATAGTAGGTGTCACAGGGCCACCCTGTTTGGATCCCATTTGAATAAACAAGGTCAATATGGATGATGATTGCACCTTGACACCCGATTCTAAGGCTGGGACCCTCTTGGAGACCGTCGTGGATTTGGATTTCATGGATGAACTCCTGGATCATGGATGCCTGCTAGAGGCCATCAGTGAAATCAACTCTTTGCAACCTGGCCCATCAAGCTCTAGTTATGTAATCGAACCTCCACGTTGTTTTCCACTGACCTCTGGCAATCCAAATGACAATTCACAACGTTTTTCTTTTGTGGATTCTAGTATAGGCTCTCGTCAGGATATCCATCCAGAATTAATTTACGCCCCTGAGAACCCACCACAGGATGATCCCAATATAGGGGAACATGTTGAGAACGAACCTCAAAGCCAGAGAGCTGTGGAGAATGGATCATCTGCAGTGCAACCCAAAAGTTTCTCAGTTGCAAGCAGTGAATTGGGGAAAAGACATTGGATTGGGCCAAAGGCTTGTCCGGGGCCATCTTCTTCAGTAAAAGAGAGACTGAAGTTTGCAATCAGACAGTTGAAGGAATGCACAAAAGGTAGGGATGTCCTTATTCAGATATGGGTGCCTACAAAAAGAGGAGGCAAGAAATTCCTTACCACTAGTAACCAGCCATACCTCCTTGATCCAAAATGCAAGAATCTTGCAAGCTACAGAGATGTTTCAAAGACCTACCATTTCTTGGCAGAGGAGGATTCCAAAGAGTCTGTTGGGTTCCCTGGTCGGGTTTTCTTGAGGAAGTTGCCCGAGTGGACTCCGGATGTTCGTTTTTTCGGAAGCGATGAATACCCTCGGAAGATTCATGCAAAGCAATACAACATTGGCGGGTCTCTTGCTGCTCCTGTGTTTGAACAGGGTAGTTGCACTTGCCTGGGGGTTGTTGAGGTCATCACAACCACTCAACAGATCAATTATCGTCCGGATCTTGAAAGTTTATGCAAAGCTCTTGAGGTCTGTTCTTTAGCCTCCTCTCCATTTTCTTGTCTTTGTCTAGTTATAAAAGTTTTAACTATTGAATTGTGAGAGTTATAAAATGCTATGGAAGATCTTTTTAAGTGCCATGAATGGACATTCGGCTCTAATATATGATATCCGACCAATACATGCACCACCTACATTTTTGAGTCTCTAAACTGCATTGGGAGCTATAACTGCACATGTTTCTATCCTCTAATATACGGACTTATCTTTTCCCAAGTTAGGCTAATAAGCATCCTGATATGCAGGCTGTCGATCTGCGGAGTTCACAAGACTTCTGCCCTCCAAGTGTCAAAGTGAGCAGATGACTAAAAACATGAAGTCTATTCTCAGTTGCATTATATATGATCTGATAACAAGCTCGGTTCCTTTTGACAGGCTTGCAAGGAATTTTGCAAAGCTGCAGTTCCTGAGATATCAGAGATTTTGGGTTCTGTCTGCAAGACTTTTAGGTTACCTTTAGCTCTGACATGGGCCCCTTGTTTCCGGCAAGGTAAAGGTGGATGCCGGCATTTTGATGAGAACTATGCTCATTGTATTGCCACTGTGGATTCTGCATGCTTTGTAGCTGATGGAGACCTTTTGAGATTCCATGTGGCATGTTCCGAGCAATACCTTACTCTAGGTCAAGGAATTGTGGGGAGAGCATTCCAAATAAACAAGCAGTGTTTTGCAACTGATATAACTGCTTTAAGAAAGACTGATTATCCTTTTTCCCACCATGCTAAAATGATGGGTTTGTGTGCTGCAATAGCAATTCCCTTAAAAAGCACCTCAGTTGGATCAGTTGATTTTGTCTTGGAGTTATTCTTGCCAGAGGATTGCCAAGATAGAGAAGAACAAAGGCTAATGGAGAACCTACTGCCCATTGCAACACAACAATTTTGTTGGAGTTTACATGTTGTCATGGATAAGGAGCTTGAAGAAGATGCCAACAAGCAAAGGAGAGCTGCATCAAACGGAAAGGAAGAGATTCTGGAATTTTCATTTACCTCACCAAAGGAACAATCTCCAAAGGAAATATCCTGGGTTTCCCAAATGATGGAGGCTCAACAGAAAGGTGAAGCTGTCTGTGTCTCATGGGAGTGTCTAAAAGAAGAACCTAGAGGTGAGTTCAAGCTGACAACTGATTGGGACAACACTCGGGAGGAATCATACCATAAGCAGGTATTATTTGAGCAACACGAGCAATTTTCTGGACCCAAAGATCCTATTGAGAGTGGTAAAGCTTCTTCAGGACATAACTCAGCGCGTAGCAGCAGAAAAGCTGGAGAGAAGAGACGAAGCAAGGCAGAGAAGACAATCAGCTTGCAAGTTCTTCAACACTACTTTGCAGGGAGCCTTAAAGATGCTGCCAAGAGCATTGGTGGTAGGACAATAATTTTTACCGTCGGAAATCAAATACTATCTCTGCTTCTTAGTTTGATTGTGCTATGCATCTTTTTTTTTTTTTGGTTGAAAAAGAAAAGGTTGGGCAAGAAGGTAGGCACAACTGATTATTGGTGCAACTTGAGGTCCTTCTTCATGCGTTTAATTATGGATTTTGGTGGACTGCTCCTTAGGATGTTCATCTAAGAGCTCGAGACACCCGACATCCGCATCAACTACCGGCTGTTTACTGACTGAACATGATAGAAGCCCTTTCTATTCATTATTTGGGACTCTCATTTCGTGGATATTATAATTCCTGCTTTCAGAAGGCAGCAATGCTCATCAAACGAGATTGTTTCGTGCTTATATGATCTAGTGTCGCATTTCACTATTTTGATATTCTCAGTTATCTGTTGTTGGAGCACTGTAAAGAGATTGTGCATGCCTGGCAGAGTAATATTTTGTCACCATTTGTTCTACCAACTTGATTCCCATGCACATTTCTATACATTAGGCTCTATCCAGTTCCTATATACTCCCAAATTTGTTGATTCCAAATTATGGATCATGTGTCTCTCTTTATTCGGGAAACCTTCAGTCTTCGTTTTTCTGTAGGGTTGGCTTGCCTATTTTTACATGATATGGAAGCCTTTCTTTTAAAAGCATCATACATACATGTTTGTGGGTGTGTATCTACTAACTCTAACTTTACCTTTTTAAGTAGAATTAGGTTATAGCCAGCTAAGCGTATATAGCTCACCTAGGTTTTTTCTAATTGCAGTGTGCCCAACTACTCTGAAACGAATATGCAGACAGCATGGTGTAACACGTTGGCCTTCTCGAAAGATCAAGAAGGTCGGCCACTCTTTAAAGAAACTCCAACTAGTGATCGATTCAGTCCAAGGTGCTGAGGGTTCTATTCAACTTGGATCCTTCTATAAGACCTTCCCAGAATTGACCTCACCAAAATTTTTACTGAATGGTCACTTTTCATCACTCGAGATGAATGGAGATTCAGAGCATAAAATGCCTCAACTTGAGAAAGGGATAATCAGTGCTGGAGCCACTCTTTCAAAGTCTCCTTCCTCATCATGCAGTCAGAGCTCTGGATCAAGTAAATATTGTTCCAGTGGAGCAAAGAAGCACACAACCACCAATGATGTCTTGAGTGTTGGAGATGCCTTAATTGTAGAAGAATCTGGTGGTATACTGAAGAGTACACTCAGCAAGGCAGAATTACGTGCCATGAACCAAGAGGAGCCAAAGTTTCTCACAAAATCCCAAAGCCATAAGGTGCTTGGCAACCATTCGAGTCCTGAAACTCATCCCATCTCGCATATGGGGTTCTTTAAAGTGAAAGCCTCATACGGAGAAGACAAAATCAGGTTCAGTCTGCAGCCAAATTGGGGTTTAAAGGACTTGCAGCGAGAGATCACGAAGCGCTTCAATATAGACAGCACATGCACAGTTGATCTCAAGTACTTGGACGATGATCATGAATGGATTCTTCTAACTTGTGATGATGATCTGAAGGAGTGTAAAGACATATGTGGATCCTCCCGAAGCCACTCAATCAAAATATCCATTCATCAAGCTTCTCAACCACGTGTAGTGAGATTTATTCAGTAATGCCACCATTCTAACAGCTTGTAAACATGGTGAGAAATTTCGTTGGGAATCTTTTCGGGCTCATCTTAACACCGTGGCTCAATGGACAGTTTGGGGGTTGAATAATGGTCGTAGGAAATATGGAGTTCCTTTTAGTTCAAAAATGTGCTCATTGGCTGCACGCCAGTCGGTGCAAATTTGAGAGCTTTCGTTACGTTGTTGTGACCAATGTATATTGTGCACTTGCTCAGGGGGAGAGACATTTGACTTGCAAATTTCTGATGATTTTATGAAATCGGAATGGTTCAAACTTATAACATTGTATTGTACAGATTTGTAGCAATCATAAGGCACATGTTCCTTTTTGTGTGACCTTCGTAGTTTCTTTCATATTGCGACTCGTGCGCACTCGTACTGTTTCCAACCGTACAATAAAACCTCATAGATTACCAGCTTTTTGTGCCAGAAATAAGTAGATTCTTCTCGTTCACTTACCCCCCCCCGGCCTTTTTCTTTGGCTCTGTTTTTTTTTTATCGGTGGGGGTAATAACTTCTCTCGTTCAGCAGTAAACGTTTCCCTCTTCCTGCTAATATCCTCGCCAATACTCAGACACATCCTTCGAATAATAGGAAAATAAACATGAGAAAATGGGTTCCAGATGTATTATTTCCAAGTTTGTCACTGTAACAAAAGGGTTTCGAAGATGGTATCCGTGTTAACCGAGGAGACGGATTTCCCTTGCGGAAGAATTCCAAAGTTTTCCATCCCATCAGTGTACAAGCAACAGGATGACCCTCAAGGTTTGGCATAGCCAGTCTTGAACGACGGATTGAAGACCAAACCCACTTAGTTTCTGTTCAGATTGATGGTGTTCTGCCATTCATCCAGCTGTTTGAAATGCGCCATTGGCTAGCGTCATTCCCCCTTATTTTATATCATCCCCATTCCCCATCATGGCTATGATAGCAAAATAGTGTAGCAATCTTTCAATTTCCGGTTGGTAATGCAAGCTTGTAAAGCCCAGACCGGCATGCTTTGGAAGGTTAAAATCCTGCCAAGACAATTAGAGGCCGAGTACAAAATCTTAAGATAAAGGTGCTTGCAGTAGGTAGATGCAAGATAAGCCCGTAAGCCTCAAACATATCTATCTAATATTGACCATAGAACAAGACTCATCTCAACTAATAGGACATGCTACATCTACCCGCTAAAGGCTAATCAGAAATGCATGAGATGTCACTGAATCCACAACTGCTGTCAGGACAGTGTTACAAGAACCAAGAATGATCACTATTCACCTGAAGTGAAAAAACCCATCTTAGCCAACATAGGCATAATGTTAGCAAAGTATTTTCTATCTGAAGCATGTGGTTGTTTACAAGCTTATAACATGATAGGAAGAAAGTGACTAACCAAAAAATTAATTAGGATAGAAAATGTTACCGAAGCGGGTGTCCCAATGCATGGATCCTTTTCTGTTCAACAGCCTCAATCTTGGCGTTTGATAAACCATCTAGAAAATTGCACATCTTCATTTTTTCCTTATCTGTCATTCAGTTTTTATCTCAAGGAACCAAAGCAATCAACGTCCATCCTCCCAGCAACCAAGGAAATCGTTTTTCTGGGCCTGCGAACTTCATATATTTCTGTGGCCCCAGCCTTTTTGCACATGTTTAAGAGCCTTCAGTGCAATTCCACTGCCATCATCTCTGGCAAAAAGCAAAAGAAGGATATCACATGGTATGTTGAGAATAAAAAAATATAATGTAGATTGGGCTATTCATGGTCTGGAGGGCTTCTTAGAAGTAAATGCCATCTTATACCACAAAATAACTGAAAGCTTTAATAAGCATACCTATGCACTATGTTTTGCCAATCACTTTCACTGTCCTTAGCGTTCTTCCCATGGATCAAACTCCTCACATTCCGATAAACCTTGTCTTCTGCCCTGCCAGCGGAGGCCATTTCCATCATCCTTTCTGCAAGTCTATCAGCCTCATGTTTGTTTTCTCTTCTACCTAGGCCATCAATCACTGGCATAAATGATGCGGGATCAAACTGCAGTCCTCTATCAATCAACTTGTACAGCACATCACTGGCATCCTCCAACTTCTCATCCTTACATAGTCTGTAGATGAGGTCTCTATACGGGAAATTTTCCACATTAAAGGATCTATCTAAGGCAGTTTCAAATAGTACCTTGGCTTCAGCAACTTCTCCTCCAGCAAGTAACTCATTGCACATCAGACTAGAAAGAGATTCCTTGTGGCCACACACATTTAGAGCAATCTCAAATACTTCCACTGCTGCTTTGAAATCGGAAGCCTTACAGAAAGCTCTAATCAATATCTTGAATGAAGAAACACTGGGGGGAATCCCACTTTGCAGCATCTCATCCAAAACAGAAGGGGCATCTTTAATTCTCCCTCCTTCACATAGGCATCTAAGCACATTGTTATATGTGCAAGAATTAGGAGAAATCCCTCTTTCTCTCATCTCATCCATCAGTCCATAGACTTCAAAAAGTTGGCTTTTGCTCCCTAACCCCAGGATTAAAGAATTATAAGTTTGTAGGGTCTTGTTGCAACCTTTCTTCTCCATATCCTTAAGCACTCGGAATGCAGAAGATATCTTTCCCTCTTTGCAGAAGCTATGTACAAAAGTGTCATAAATTACTGAATCAGGCCGCAAGTTTCTCCCCATCATCTCAACAAACTTCTTTTTCGCTTCATCCAGCCTCCCTGCCTGGCATAAACCACTAATTATGGTTGAATAAGTAATCAAATCAGGCATGCATTTTTTCCTTGTGCTACCATCATCAACCAGGCCAATAAATGAATTCCCCAAATTACCAAGGGCAGCACTTCCATGAGTCCACATATCACTTACAATTTCAATTGCTTTGTCCAGTTGTTCACTATTACATAGTCCATCAATTACAATGTTGCAGGTCACGATATCCACGCCATAACCTCTCTCATTCATCTTTTGCAGCAATTCCTCTGCCTCGGACAGTCTCCCCTCCTTCCACAGACTATGCAACAAAATATTGCAAGTATAAGTGCTCGGAGAACAACCATTTCTAATCATCTCGTGTAGGACTTTATTGGCTTCAATTACCTTTCCTTTAATACAATACCCATGCAGTAAAGTGCCATAAGTTACAGTGTCAGGTGAAACACCAGTGCCTTTCATCAAACCCATCAGCATTCTTGCATCAGAGAGCATCCCATTCTTGCATAGCCCATCCATAATAATATTATACGAGTATATGCTGGGCTCTATGCCCACATCTACCATCTCTCTGAGAACTCTTTGAGCCTCTAGGAGCTTTCCATTCCGGACAAGGCCCAACAACCAGATATTGTGACTCTGCAAATTCATAAAATTACTGTTCCTTTTCATAGACTCAACCAGAGCCTTGGCTTCCTCCAACATTCCTTCCTTGCAGAACCCCTCGAGCATTAAGTTGTAGGTTGTGATATTTGGACGGGGCAACCCTAAGTCTTGGTCAATTTGCATGTCTCTAAATATTCGGGACGCTTCTAAAACATTACCTGCGCTGCAAAGAGCTGATATCCTAGAATTGAAAGTGACCACATCTGGGGACAAACCATCCTCTCTCATCCCGTCCACCAATTTTTCGGCATCGTCCGTCTTACCTTCTTTACAAAAACTCGAAATCAAAGTATTATACACAACCCTATTCGGGGAAAGACCTAAACTTTTCATTTGACCCAAAAGCTTCAACCCTTCGGAGGCAAGCCCTGCTCTGCAATACCCACGAATAAGAATGCCAAAACTGAAGTCATTTGGATGACAGTCTTTCTCGGACATATTATCAAACAACTCCCGGGCGTCCTCCAAACGACCGGAATCGCAGAGCAAGTCAATCAAAAGATTAAAAGTATAAGTCTGCGGAGAAACCCCAGCAACAACCATGTCTTTATACAACCAAGAAACGAGGCCTACAGAACCCTCTGTTATACAGGACTTGATTAGGACGTTATACAAATAAATAGAAGGCGGGTGTTGTGGGAATCGAGAACGCAAGGATTTGAAATGGGAAATGGCCATATGGGAGAGACCCGATTGAGCCAAAAGGATGACAACGGAGGAAAGGGAAGGAAGGGAGGTTTCCGGGGGCTGGGAGGAGAGGAGGAGGAGCCGGTGAAGGTTGTCGAGCTGGTCGAACATTTCGGCGCGAATGAGGATGCGGGTGATGACAGGGACCGACTGGGAGCAGCAGTTGTTGTCGTTGGAGGAGGAGGAGATGTAGGATGAGGAGGAGTGTGGCGAGGAGAGAATGCGCTTGAAAAGGGACCATGCCAATTTTGGGTCTTTGGTGTTGTGGAGGAGAGCTCTGGTGAGTTTGGATGCTGCTTCCTCCATTTTTTTGTTTTTTTGTTTTTTTCTTTTTTCGTTTCCTGTTTGTGTTTCCTCAACAATTTCTTTTCTTTTTGATTTCCGGATCCCTCTGCCAAATCCCCAGACCAAACCCAACTCACCCAAAAAATAATAATAATAAAAAATGGAGGGGGGGGGAGGTGGCAGTTAGTTGCTTTACCACCATAGAGAGTGGAGAGATAACAGACTCTCTCTCGGCTGGACTTGAGTCTGCGATGAAGCACAATGCTTATCTCAATGTGGACCACGATGGTAACGCGTCTTGACGGCGGGCCACACCCAAAAACAAAAAGACCCTGTACCGTACCACCACCTGCAAATGCACCCAAAGGAAAGCTGTGAGAATTTTATTGTTCTTCCCCCTTTGGCCATCTTATCTTGTTTCACGCTGCAGCTCCTCCTCTCGCATTAAATTACCAAGTCTACCCACTTTTAGTTCGTATGGCACTTCTTCTTCGCACAAAAAAGCATTCCCTCCTTTCTCTCCATTGATGTCTGGCCTGCCGGCATGCATCCAGAAAGAGAGGCATATGCATGCTGTGGGAACGTAAAAAGGAGACATAATCAAACCACTATAGTTAGCATTCCAAATTCATCAGTGATGCTATATCATAACAGAGAAGACCTCCAAGATCCCATTTAGCAATAAATATTTCCAGTGATTATATTGACACGGCCATTATATGAATATCAGCGTGAAGAGTTGCAGCTACTATGGCTCTCCACTAATAAAATCTGTCTTACAATGCATTTAGGGGAACTTTCGAATGTCACTCAATTTCAGCATGGAAAGAAAAGAGCGCAGAAGCCCGCTTGGTAGTCAAAGCCTCTTCTGCCCTATAGCCCCTGTCCCATGACTTACCTGTACAGAATAGCACAGTTGGATATTACTAACCAGGAAAATCTACCATTTTCACATGGCAGCTCAGTGCCCTCCACGATAATCAGTCTTAAACTGGGAATTCGGCCGCCGTCCATATCATAAAAAAGACAAAGAGAACATAAATCACGCGAGCAAAGTAACATATATACGAGAAATAAGGTAAATTTAAATTGTTTTCCAGATAGTAGACGACATTTAAAAAGGAACACAAGTCATTCGAAATACCTTTTTCTGTATTTCAGAGAGTAACTCAATATTGTCGTCTGTAAGGCACCTTCCCCCATTGTTAGAATCCGGCAACGTTGCTGATATAAGCACACGAGAGCATCACATCAAGCGTTTCATAAAAATCCTACAATGCTGGAGAAATCTAAAATCCTAAGATGCTGGAGAAGACACCATAAACCCATTTCCGTAGATACAAATTGAGCTATGTTAGTGAGGATAAATGTGGAGAGTGAGCTTTACAGATGGCGTGACTAGATGCAGTTTGGAAATTTTCCTTGCCTTCTCCGCATGCAGTATTCAGCCGAATGCCCTTTTGCCGTTCAACAGAATTGGAGCCACTAAAAATCTGCCGAAGCACTTCTCCGGATGCAGTATTTAAGATTATTTCTTTCTTTCCAAAAAAAAAAAAAGAAAAAAAAGAAAAAAGAGGCAATTAAAGTAAAAGAAGTTGATAAATGAGTGGACTTACCCATAGGTGATGTCAGGGAAAAAAAGAAAAAAAAGAAGAGAGAGACAAAGAGAGAGAGGGAGAGAACCGGAAGCAGTGTTCCGCAGCCGCAGAAAGAAAAGATGACAAGAAAGTGCCTGCAAAAGTCAAAAGCACCCGCTTACTATTGATAGAGAGTAGGGGGTAGATATAATAATACAATGCAAGAGAATTTCGAAACGAATAAAGGAAAACAATCATATATTAAGCAATTAGGGGAATGTTGAGGGTTGATGATATACAAACATTGATCTTAAAGATGAATTGATAGTTTTTCATTTCATGCAAAGAAAGAGTTTTCAAGAGGAGGAAACAAACATAATGGCAATCGATCAAGCTGCACCAAGTTGGCGATAAAAAGTGATCCAGAACCCCCCCCACACAAAGATGACCAGATTAGAATTGAAGAGATTGGCCAGATAGAAATAGTAAGAAAGAGAAAGAGAGGCAAGGAAGGAATTGTTGTGAGAAAGCGGCAAGGCGGCACACAGAGGACGCCACTTTTTTTCTCCTCCTTCTTCTTCCTATTTCTTTCTTTCTTGTTGTTGATGCTATGGAGCAGGGGCGAGGGAGCGAGAGAGTACAGAGTAGAGAAGAGGAACCCAATAGAAGAAGAAGAAGAAGAAGGAAGAGGAAAAATTAGTGGCAGAGAAATTGTGACCGAGAACACAAAAGAAAGGGTTTCATTTACAAATAAGATGTGAGAGAGGCCGGAGGGAGGGAAGGGGTTGATGAGACAGAGGAGCGCAGAGACGAACGAGGGAGACACAAAGGCTTCTATACACGCTAAGCCCGCCATAGATTTGTAGCCGTTGGAGATCTTGGCAAAATTACGGTAATAGAGTGATATAGACTTTTAATTCTTCTTTTTCTTTTTCTTTTTTATTTTATTATTATTTTATTTATTTATTTTTTTTTTTGAAAAAACACCCCTTTCTTTGAACCCGTATTCAGTGAGGAAAATCTTTACAGCTCGAGATCTTAATCTTCAAATAATAGAAATAATAATAATAAAAGAATTACATCAAATTGGAAATCCTGATTTGGCAAAAAATAAAAGATTACCACAGATGTTTGAACCGGTGAAAGACTTTTATTCAACCCTTTTATTATTATTATTATTATTATTATTATTATTACTTTCTTTCATTTTCACTCTTTTTCTGCGTGGATCATAAAATCACAACCAAAAAAAAAAAATGTCAACACAAAAAGGAGGGAATAGAACAGGATTCAAGTCCAATGGGCTCCCCGGTCAAAAATTGCCCCAAGAAAGAATTGCAGCCACGGTCCTTCTCAAAAAAAAAAAAAAAAAAACCCGTGCCAACTCCTTTTGCACCTTACAACAGGAAATACACAAAAGTCTACAACTACAACAATGTCAGTCCATCTTCTTCCTCATACAATCATGCAGCTGCTGAATCGTACAGCTAATTTTGCCTGCTTCAGGCTCTAGATGAGACGCGTCTCCAGCTACGAATCTATGTGCCTTGTTGTCAATGTGTACCAAGCTATAACCACCGACAACCCTCACTCCTCTCTCCTTTCCTAACACTCTCATCCTCGCTGCATCAACCCACAACCCATCCCCTGCATAAATGCTTGATGCCAGTACATAGCCCCCCCAGTTAAGAGGTTCCAACTCCAGAACGTGAGACGCAGCTCCTTCGCCGAGCTCTACGTTCCCATAGTTTCTGCAACCACTCAAGATTGCGCCCCAACCACTTCCTGCTCCAGCCTTCACATTCGCAGGCATTTTCTCCATCAATTCCATTGCACTATTGAACTTTCCTGCCCGACTTAACATGTCAACCACGCTTGAGTAGTGTTCGAACCCAGGTTCAAGGCCATAATCCTGAATCATTGATTTGAAAAAGGAGAGGCCCTCCTCAACTAATCCACCGTGACTACATGCAGTAAGCACTGAGAGGGCAGTTACAGCATTCAGCTTCACCTGTTGCAACTTCATTTCATCAAGGGCAGCCAAGGCTTCATTGGCAAAGCCATTCATTCCATATCCTGCTATCATTGCACTCCATGTAACTACATTTTTTAAGGGAACTTGGTTGAAGGCCTTTCTTGAGGCATCAATTTTCCCACATTTTGAGTACATATCAACAATTGCAGTCCCAACAGCCACGTCCATCACCATGCCTTGTCGAATTGCAATCCCATGCGCCCAACGCGCCCTGTTCAGATCAGCTGAAACCGAACAAGCTTCAAGAAGATTCAAGATGGTAATTGCATTAGGCATCTCCATTGTCTCGTTCATCTTCTGAAACACCAAAATTGCTTCATCAGGCCTGCCACAATGGGCAAACCCACCAATCATAGTGCTCCATAAAACCACATCTTTCCTCCTCGTCCTGACAAAGACTTCCCACGCAAGTTCACTAAGATAGACCTTTGCATATGCATCAATCAGAGTATTCAGCAGTAATTGGTTTGATTCTAATCCCAGGCGGATGACTAGACAGTGTATTGATTTGCACAGAGATGGGCGTTTCAAAAATTTGCATATCTGAAGGATATTCACCAAAGTCACTTCATCTACCTGAATTCCTTCCTTTGCCATTGAACAAGTGATGGACAGAGCTTCTGTGTAGTTTTTAACAGAGACAAATCCAGACAACATGGAATTCCACGAGACATTATTCCTTCGGGAGATCTCCTCGAAAACATTGAAGGCAGAATAGACATCTTCACAAGAGGAATACATATCAATCAAACAGTTCTGAACGAACAAATCGCAATATAAACCTCTATAAATCACCAAGCCATGCACCAATCTTCCCATGTCGATGTTCACTAAATCAGCGCAGCCTTTAAGAACACTGACCATAAGAACTCCATCTGGCTGAATCCCGGGTACCACTAGCATGTCTCTGAACATCTGCAAGCCAATCTCCGCTTCGTCGCGCTGCACGTAACCACCAATGATGACACTCCAAGAGATAACCTCTCTAACAGGAATTTCATCAAATAGTTTTCTTGCAGAGTCCATATCAGTATCCACGTACACGCCCAGCAAGGAATTTTGCACCGAAGAGAGGGCCCAAAACCCACTTTGAATTAAGTAGCCATGTAATTTCATTGCTTCGCGCATGTCTCCGAGGAAGCGACAGGCCTGAATGAGAAGCACCAACGTAGAATTGTTGGGTGCTCCAAACCCAGCAAACCTTGCTCTAGCAAACCACCGCAAGCCATCTCGCAAGGCGCCGTGGTCAAGGTGCCCGTAAATCAGAATATTCCAAGAAACGGAATCTCTGTTCTTCATGCGATCGAAAGCGGTGACGGCGGCATGTAGGTCCCCGGACTTAACGTAGAAGTTGACGAGGGAATTCCCAATGGAGGGGAAGGAGTCAACTAGTCCTTGCTTGATCAGGGAGGCATGCAAAACTTTTCCCGTATGAGGACCAGAGGTGCGGTTAGAAGAACAGGCTTTGAGAATGGTAGGAAGGAGATCGAAGTCTGGTGGTTTAGTAAGTTTAGGTTGAAACCCCCCAGCCGTCCTCTTCGTTTCAAGGTGGTGAGAAATCACCTCCGCCTCCCATTTTCCATTAGATGATGATGATGATGATGATTCTCTGATTCTCAAAATCCAATTTGCATTGGGCGACACCGTGGTTGAGAAGCGCCGGGTTGCCATCCCAGAACCAGAAGCAGCAGCTGCATATGTCCCCCCTTCTTCATTCCCATGGCCTCATCTGGTAGGTAATGTTTTGACCACTTTTTTTTTTTTTTTTTTTTTTTTTTTTGGGTGGGGGTGGGGGCATAACAATCTGAGTTCTGAGATAAAACAATCTGAGTATTGAGATAAATTTTATAAAAATGATAGGCAGGAAAAGGCTCATCTTTATTCTTTATTATTCAACGACCATCGCAGCGATGGCTTGTTCCATCCCGAAACTTCTTTAATTATTTGCGTTTCCTTTTTCCGTTTTTTTTGGTTAATATATAAATCTCAGGAGGATATCATAGTCTAGTCTACGAGAAGGAAGGGAGGAAAACCTCCGCCTCCTCCTCTCTTCCCCCGACGGTAGGACTTTTTATGAGTTGTTGGGGTGCCCCCGGGGGGGGGGGTTCCACAAAGAATTTCACTGTACTGTTACTAGTTTCGAGTTTTAACTCGTATGGGCTCCCCCTCCCCCCACGCATTCATTATGGGTTGCCCCCCCGCCGCCGGGGGGGGAGGCATATTCGATTTGAATCGAGTTTAAGCCTTCGGGGTGAATTGCTTGTAACTTTGTATTGTAGATTTGAACAAAGTTCTCAATTGAAATTCTCGGCCTCAGTCAGGGAGGGAAGGGCTCAGTGATTCGTTTTGTTTGGACAGGACAGGAGGAGCCAGAGAAGAAGAAGAAGAAGAAGATGGCAAGCAGAGGTAATGATCTGGGCCGTCTATTTGCATCGATGTCAAACCTCTCCCTCCCAAAACCAGCCGGATCCGGATCGGCGACTCGGCGGTCTTCTTCGATTAGGCTGTCGTGCTCCTCGACTCAGCCTCAATCTCAAGAGAAAAGTCGCGGCAGCCTCACAAGAAGAGACCGCCAAGCACGGTCACGAAGCTGAAAGGATCAAAGATTGTCATCAACAACACCAACGCCAGGATGACGGAGAAGACGACGACGATGATGGAGGGGATGACCGTGTGAATAAAGAGACAGGTGAGATCGGTGGGCCCAGAGGCCCCGAGCCCACTCGATACGGCGATTGGGAGCGAAATGGTCGCTGCTATGATTTTTGATCTGTTTTTTTTTTTTTTTCCACTTTTCATAAATTCCTCTTCGTTGCTCGTTTGTCCAGTCCTCTCTCCTTTCAGTGAGTAGTGCGTGGCGTGGGGGTTGCCTTCGCCGGCACCGTAATCCTAATAAAGTGCGCCGCTGGAGAGCTAAGCGTCACGGGTCATTACTTTCTTCCCAAAAACAGCCTGTTGGGGGTGTGCAGTACACCCGTTTATAAGGCCCAAATTCCCCTTTTCCTTAACGATATGGGAGTGGGATGACCGCAACCCGTTACATTCTTGACGATATGGGAGTGGGATGACCACAATCCGTTACATTCTCTCGTACCGAATTCATCGACGTCCTCGTCGATGTTCTTGGACACGCACCGAGCCGGTGAAACTGAGGGTTCTCGGCATTCCGCGCTAAGTCAAGGTCCCACGGCGAGAGTGGTAAGCTCTGATACCATTTGTCACGGGGTCATTACTTTCTCCCCAAAAGACAACTTGTTGGGGTGTGCAGTACACCCGTTTATAAGACTCAAGTTCTCCTTTTTCTTGAAAATATGAAAATGAGATGACTACAATCCGTTAGATAAGTCTGGCTCTGCTTTTCTTATTCCTTATTCAACATTCAGCAATCAGTTGATTGTGTGATGTCAAAAATAAAAACAAAAACAAAAAATAAGGAATTAAAAAATAAAGAATTAATAATAATAATAATAATAATAATAATAATAAATAAATTGATGCAGCCCCCTGTGCTATTTTGTATTAACAACAATTACACCCAAATTTTTATTTAAAGCCAATTTATTCATGCCGAATATATGTGCGCGCGCGCGTAAAGGGAATTCTGAAATTGATATTGCGGGTGAAAACAAATATTTTATTTAAAAATAATATGTGTAAAATTTTATTTAATTAATCCAATTTGTCCCTACACAAACGAATTACCTACCCACACCGTAACGTGAATTATTATCGAAGAATAATACAACTATATTTTGGGTACGGGGGGCTTTTAAGCCCACAAACTTTTATTTTAAGTAACGCCGCATTGAGGCAATTGAATGAAAACAAGGACGAGGATGCTGATGGTCGGCACGGCACCTACTTCGTGAAAACGAGAAAACAAAGGGATGGGTAAAGATAAAATATGTTTTGACTACAATGGTTTTACAATGAAAAATCGTACAAATTATATCATTTGTTCGTACACATATACCTCCCCCCCTTTCTTGTCATCCCTCTGCTACCCATCCTATACTCTTTTTACGACGACGTATTGAATACCTACAGTCTCCCACTCTAGCCTAGTGCCGTACATGCTACTCGGTGCTCTCACACGACACCCAGTCATCCATTATATAACACCACCACCACCACCACCCCCCAGCAGCAACAACAACGACGACGACGACGACGACAAAACCGACTGACGCTGTAGGTTGTCCAACTTTTATGAGGATAACAAAAAATGTCCAATAGCTCCCTCAGCTGCTGTGCCCGGCCTCAAGGCGCTTGCCTCCCTGCCAGCACAACTGCCTGCGGGTTTACGATGATCAAGGACGGTGTTGGTGGACTCGACCCCCATCCTGTCTCGGATGAAACGGAGAACGATGTTGCAATGGTTGTTGGCTATGTCTGTGAGTTGTACGTCGGTTAGCACGAGTTCTAGGCTCCAGGTGCCTCTCATTGGTTGCCTCTATTCGTTCCAACGTCTCAACAACCTCTCTCATCGGCGGCCGGTGCTTTGGTTCAGTTTGAAGGCAGTTCAGAGCAAGCTGAGCCACTCGGAAAGCAGGTTTGGAAGGATACCTCCCCTCTAATCGAGAATCCATCATGCTCTTCAACTTTCTTTTGTCACATAAATATGGTCTGATCCAGTCCACCAGAGTATGTCTTCCACTTGGACGATTCGGATCGAGTGCCCGTAAACCTGTCAGCATCTCGACCAAGACAACACCAAAGCCGTACACATCACTTTTTACGTAAAGATGCCCTGTTTTACTCAAACACCAAAAAAAAAAGAACACAAGCACACAAATATTAACGTCATTATCAAGGTTGACTTTAACTACCGTCCATTCAGTGCAGTGCAAGCGAACTAAAATAAGATTTAGCGAGTCACCTGTTGCAACATACTCCGGAGCCGCATAACCATTGGTGCCCATTACCCGTGTAGTTACATGTGACTGACTAGCTGAAGGCCCCAATTTTGCCAAACCAAAGTCTGATATTTTGGCTGTGTAAGACTGAAATACACCATTCAATAAGAATTAATCTAAAATGCAATTTGTCATCCAAATCCAATGATATCTGAGAGAGAAGCAATGAAGCAATAGCAGATCAATGAAAATAAAAAGTGGGCAGAACCAACAGGGTGTGGGGGAAACTAAAGTGCGATAACATGTGAACCCAAGTTAGGCATTTGAGCATGATGCAATACAAAACCTTATCCATAAGACAATGTTGCAGCAAGACAACTGCTGCTTCCTTATCCATAAGCAGTATGGTGTGGGTTGGGCGCATAAAACTCACCCCATCGAGCAGAATATTTGAGGCTTTAAAATCCCTGTAAATCACTAGACTCTCTGATGTGTGCAAGAATGCGAGTCCTCGGGCAGCCCCTATAGCAATCTTTAGCCTTATGTCCCATGGAAGGGGCTGAACAGCTGATCCCCCTGCACCCATTATAGTGTAACAGTATTATAAAGTGTGAGTAAATAACCTTGTGTATTAGAAAGTAATATGTATATATGAAGTTTGTTCCAATACATATGAAAAAGTTTGTAGGTCAAGCAATAGGAATATTAATAGAATTCGCTTACAAGGCCTTACTTCCAAATAGATGGTTTTCGAGACTGCCCCTTTGCATAAATTCGTAGACAAGGAGAAGATCGTTGTGCTCCCAGCAGTATCCTAACAGCTTGACAAGGTTAGGATGAGAAAGCCGCCCCAAGAAATTCACCTCAGACTGCAGAGACAAATGAACACTTAGAAACTGGAAACTACTTGGAAAAGGCCAATACAAGTGACTGGTGAAGTCTCACCAATCAGAAAAAGAGAAAATCTCAATCCCAATATGTGCTAACATGTGCCACTTGTGTGCATACATGTTTTTTTTCCTTTTTTATTGTAAAAATAAATGTAAGCATGTTCTTTCATGTCACACAGGCAGAGAAAGACACGGAGATCTGAATGTGGCGTGATGCATCAGTGTTTTATGATTCCTAAAGCCTTTAGTTTATGGCTGATTTCATACTCATTCAACTGTAAATGCTAGGTACCAATGGCTCACATCATTATCAAACGACCAACAAGTCCCTTGCCTATGAGGTCATTTACGGTTCTCAAACTACATTCCGTTATCATTCTAGAAAGCTTGGATTCTATGTCTGCGCCAAACTATAGTTTCAAACATATGCACGAAAATAAGATGACCTGTATAAAATGGGAATAAACTGCAAAATGGCTACTCCTTGTGCAAGTTGAGGTTAATACCTGCCATTCTTCAAACCCTTGTAAGCTCTCAGAATTCAATTTTTTGACAGCAATAACAGTTCCACTCCCGCTCTTCCCGGAAGCCTTCTCGTCAAGCCAACCCTTGAAAACTTTACCAAAGCCTCCCTCTCCGAGGACTGAATCAGGTCTGAAATTCTTGGTGGCAGACTTTAGTTCTACAAAAGAGAATATCTGCAGATTGGAAGTGGCTAAGATTTGCCCATTTGGAAAAGCCTCGTCATTGCTTCCACTTGAAAATAGGTTGCTTCCAGAAATGGTGCTGTCCCTGGAAGATGTTGCGTTGTTAGTCCCGAAAGAAGGGGCAGAGCTGACTTTAGAGGAAGTTGCATTGCTGGTTGTATGAGATACTGCTCCTGTAATTATGGGACTGAAGTGGGTGAGATGCTGGAGTCAAAACAGGGAAATGCTCTAAGATGGGAAAAAGGATCAAATTTTAATCAGAGAGGAAAACAAAGGAAAATCAAATTGTTACTTAGATCAGTAGGATTCGAAAGCACACACACACACACACACACACATATATATAGTAAATAACCTTTTGGGGGAGAAGGGTCAAGATAGCTTGCAATTAGGGGAGAAAAGAATAAAGATGTTACTCGACGTTTAAATGAGGGAGATATCTAAAAGAGTCGAGAGTAAAGTCGAAACAATACATTGGGAGAAAATCGATCAAAGAAATCCCACTAAACTGAGAAATCGAGTCAAACAAAAATAGGGATTAGGAATAGAGACACGGGATATATATACATATACGCGAGTGTTACCCGATGAAGAGAGAGAGGGGGTGGAGGTGGTTGACGTGGCAGCAGGAGGACTATGAGCTGAAGAGCCCCAACAAATCCCCATTAGAAGAAACCGTGCTGTGGTGTATTAATCTTTCTTAGGGAAGGCAGCTGGCTGCCTGCCTGCCTGCCTGCCTGCTTTCTCTTTGCTTCTTTAATCTAATCCTTCCGAAATTAAGCTAAGCTACGTCGGTCAACGCAACCCAACTGCCCCACACACACACACACACCCCCGGCTGGCCTAATCTTTAATCTTTCCGTCGGCTGAGGTAATAATTGAAGTCGTTGAAACCAAAAACCTCTTCTAAAGGTTCGTTAAAGACGATACTCCGATCCTTTTTTGAAAAAGAGAAAAAGAGGGAATTGTATGTGCGGGGGGTTTGTTCTTCTGTTGTGGGGTTTTGTGAAAGAGCGAGGGAAAGAGACAGACAGAAAGCGGGGAAACGGAGGAGACGAGACTGAGCGAAAGGGAAGGGAATGGTGGTTTTGCCAACGCGACGGGAGGGGGGGGCGGGATAATTAGCACCCACTGACTGGCCAACGTTTTCCAGGTCAAACTGCCGTGTCTGGAAGGTTTCCTTCGGTCAAATGCATATAATTCAAACGCATACTATTCAAACGGAGAATGCTCTAATTTCAATTCTCCCCCTTTTTCTTCATATATACTGTACGCTATTGTTATGAGTCATCATGAACATACATTTATTACTGCTGTCGTTTTGATGGGAACGCTATGGACATACCTACTCGCTTGCGTGTTTTCTTTTCTTTTCTTTTTTCTTTCTCAAGTAAAAGACAAAATCCAAATATACAGACTCTATTTGGTCGTCCTGGAGACAGCCTGTCTGTAGCGGTACGTAGGCTAACGCGGATGATAAATCATGATCTGAACTCGAGTTTCCCTACTCAATTTGCAGGGTACTTGTCCCATTTTGTAAATAAATATAAAATGCGTATGGATATAGACGTAGTGGTAGACGCGGACCAACGGTAACGCTGGGACGGTCGCCGTCGCCGAGCCTAGGGGGACGAAATCGTCGTCCATATTTCCTTGGAGCTTTCTTTTTTGTCTTTTGACGGATGAGTCACTCGTGTGGGGTTGAGTCCCCTTCCCTGCCCCCTTATTCTGTCAGTTCCACAACTCAACACTCCTCCCGTCTGCCAGTGTCTTCCATCAACAATTAAGTCCTTAACATTTTTTCCCCGGCCACACTGACACTTCCTGGCTGAGTCCCACGATTTTTCACATCTTCTTCTAAATTAAAATTGTAATACTTTGCATTGATCCCACCATCACCATTTATTTCACGACTTGGTATCCGTGCCAGCAGCCGGAGACCGTTAACTACGACACTTCGGGCTCAAATATGTGTGCGTCTTCGTTTATAGTCATACATCAGCTATTGCAGTGACCGCCAAAGGCTTGAATGCCAACTATTTGACGATGTTTAATTGGTTTTCTAGTGCTACAAATGATGCCCCTCTTCCTCTTTTTTGCTTGTCACCCTAGGAATTCGGATCAATTAATCTGTACAGGGAGCATGCTACAGCTACACTTCTACAATTGCATTACAGTTAGGCGGAGGGTGGGATGGCTCCCTTCTAAGAGAGACCCTTTGCTCCTCTTGTATCCTTGGTCTCATACCCCAAAAGCACAAATGCCAGGCCCACCATTCTATGGTTAATTTAATTATCTTTAAAAATAAAAACGAAAAATTAACTCCGTTATTCTTAGAGCTGCAATGCTAAATCTGGCTGCGCTGAATCCACACGAGCAGAACTGGGAGAACCTGGTGTCTGAAACTTGACATTGAGGTCAGGTGGGACCAAATCCGATTTCGGTAGCCGCGACAATCCTGAATCTGATTTGGATTGTGTCGACAACCCTTGCCAAGATGGCCGGTGTTCGGAGTCAAATCTTGGGTCTTCCATCACCTGGCTTCGGGAATTTGGGAATGGACCACTTGAAGTTATTGTACCTTGATTATCTGGGAGTTCTGGGTCTTCCGCATTCAAATTGTTTGCCGTGGCAGGATGTGAACGGACAAAGTTAGTATTAGTGGCAGAAACTGTGCCGATAGCCTGACGCGACTGAAAATTAACTCCAGCAGGCTTGCTAGACCCAATTAGTTTTCCTACCTGGGCTGGCAGGTTATATCCATAAGTGCCATTAAAACCATTCATGCCACGATGAATCACTGGACTCTGATGCCTCTGAACCAAAGGCCTTGGCTGGATCACGCCCACACTACTGTCTAGCACATAATACCCTGTATGTCTATTCAATCTGTCGACTGCTTCAGCTCTATCTTTGGGAGGTTCTGATTTGATGGTACCTGAATCATACGTAAATGTTGAGGAAGATGACAGAAGAGGACTGATTAAATGCCCTTCAGAGCCCAAGCAAGTAGAAGGAATCGGCTTCTCGGGCAAATTATTTTCTTCAGGTTTTTCTGGTGAATTTCCTTCTCTTGATTCAACCGTTTGCAATGGCACTATAAGATTTGAACTATCCCAGAGAGAAAAGGGGCTTGATGATGATGGGCGGTAGAGAGTGGTTGAAGAAGGAAGCAACGGCCTCTGTGCAGGGATATCGTTTTCTCCAACCCATCCTGGGCCATACTTAATGCCTGGGGGCAAACACCTTTCAATCTTTTTTGAAGCAATTTTCCAAGCAACAGGTCCAATATTTGCAGCAAACCTGGCAATGCTCCTTGCATAACCATGCTCTGACAGAAGCCCTACCTGATTCACATAAAAGGAAAGGTTAATCACCAACCCAAAGTAATCAGCTACCACATAAATTGATCCACCAACACGATGGACAGCACATTCGATGGCAGCTGTAAACTGCCCAATAGCTTTACCAAAAGAGGCATTTCATGAAATTAAAGTGGCAATCACTCTGGGTTTCTATAAGACTTAAATAGCAATGCTAAATGTGACAGCCATGCCATGTGCAATTTATTTGCCCAGATATGAGCATAGGCCACATACATAGCAATGAACCATTTCAACTTTCTATCCAAAGAATCAAGTAGAAGAATGGATTTGCTACATACAGCCATTAGCTGCTTCCTCTCTGCATCAAAAGTACTCAAAACAGATGGCTCTTGTCCACCAGCTCTCAGCTGTAATTGCTTATAAGTGTTACGTCTGTTCTCATCAGGTGGAGATTGTTTCTTCCAGTGCTTCATTGAAACACTCTTAAATGCAGAACCTGTAAGAAAACCTAAAAAGTTAATGTCTCCTCTTAAACTAAACATGTACAAAGAATTGAAATCGAAAGGCAAATAAGTTGGCAGCAAATCATGTTTTGAACCTGTGGCTTCATCATTCCTCTCAAACTTAGAGTCATTGTTGCAGGAACCATAAAATCGTGAATCTGCTAAGCCAGGCCTGTCTGCAAGACACGAGCCTTTTCTCAGATCGTTAGTGGACAAGATGGCACCCTCTGCCACAATAGCAGGCATTGCATCAGAGGAAAACTCTGAGCCAGCTCGCTCCAACGGAGGCCTGCCAAGTGGTTTTTTAAAATTCTTCATCGGGGGTCTGCCTCTCCTTACTACCTTAGTTTCTGGTTCATTATCATCACTGTCTTGCCTTAAGTTTTCAAAGTTCTTTTTTGCCAGCTCTTGTATTGATCGTGCCTACAGAAATGGCAGTGTGTTAGAAACAAAAACTCAATGGCCTGAAAATGGCCAATGCAAAGTTCAACAACTGACTGTACCTGTCGAAAATAAATGGTATCTGGGGCATTATACTGCATTGCATTTGAGCATATTAAGAAAACATCTTTCTGCAGGACAAAAGCAAGAAAATTTGGGGTGTTAACAGAACAGAATGCCAAATTTGCCTTCAGAAAGTTATCAGACTGATATACGGGATCAGACTGGTATATGGAGCTAGTTCAGCATCAGGGGCATTTTTTAATTCTTCTTCAGATACATCCGAAGGAATATCTAATTGCTGACAAGCAAAATCAAACAAGTTAAGCAAGAGTTAAAATTTGCTCCTCTAGTGTTTACTAGAACATATCCTACCCTCACCACTGAAAGAATTCCATTAAGGGCCCTGACTTTATAATTTATAATCTCAGTAACAAAAACCAAAGGATAAACTTCTCTGAGTAGGATATGAGGAACTGATGGCCCCCTTGTGCAGCAAAAAAGGCTGCAGAGGATAGCAGTTCCTGCACATGCCCGCACAGAAGGTTTACTGCCCAAGCGTGTTTTAGTGGCATAAATTGAATGCCACCCACAAACCCATCAAGAGTGGAAAAATTCTGGAAATCCTAATGCCAGATTGGCATTGACTGTAATGACTCTGAAGAGCATTCCACAAGAGCTACCTGAGGTTTCCCATTCACTCACAACCCAATGAGAATTGCCCTAATAATTAGGAAAGTAAAATGTACTATTCATTTTGCTGCACAAAATAATGGCAATCCATCAACATTAATGAGAGCCAAAGTGGAATGATCAGCAAGAAATGATAACGGGAAGCATGTAAACCAACCTCAAACTGTTCCAAGTTAGCATAAGAATCGCTAGAAAGTTTCTTCTTGACAGTTCCAAAGTCCATAGGATGCTCTATTACCTCATGGTAGTCTGGAAGCTACAGAATTTAGACGTCACCAACGGAAAACCAAGTTAAAACTGCACAAAGAGAAGACTAGAAGGTTAATTGCGCGTGGAACATCAAGATTGATTTGAAACTAACCTCTTCTGGGTCCACAGGCTCAGAGAAGACCCCATACGTGTCCTTCCTACATTTAAATTTGTTTTTTTGGAGAAATTAAACTCACCCCGCAGATACCCACAAACTACATGGAAAGAATCAAAATGGAAAGTGGCGAAGCTGAAAGACATACTTTTGAAGCCTATCAAGTATGAACAGCAACAGCTTCTTATCAGGCACAGGCGTTGAGGGTCCGGAATCTGCATACAAGTGAAAAGCATAATCAAACAAAAAGTTCATAAATTCGGGCTCCTCAAACAAGTGGGTGTGCGATATCATTAGCGAATAACGAACCTTGGACATCATTTGTTGGATTTGCGTCAGAAGCAGACTTCTCTCTCTGGAGTGTTTAATACAGAAAGAAAAATAACAGAGATTAACGAAACGGGAAAAAAGTTTCTGTTTGCCATAATGGATAGACGAGGAACCATAAGCAGAGTGGATGTGAAAAGCCAGAGTGGGAAGGTGTTCAAACTTCGAAGCGCCGAAAAAAGAAAAAAAAAAAACAAAAAGGAAGACACAAAACTTGAAACCCAAAAAAAAAAAAAAAAAAAAAAAGAGCAACAAAACGAACCATGAGATACTAACTGAAGAAAAAGACAAATTGACACTTTGGATGAGAGAGCAACGACTGACAGCCTAGAATCAATTATTATTTTCAACTAAACCAAAGACAGATTAAATTTCCAACGCCGATTGAGATTGACAACAAAATAATAATAAATTAAAAGTAAGAAAAAACCCTTCCCCTATTTTTGGCTCAGGCGACATTTATAGCCCAAATTTCAAAACAGAAATATTCAAGAAAGGAAAAGAAGAGCACAAAAAAGTCAACGGCTTCACTGAAATTGCAGATATTCCATTCGAGAGTCCCGCAATTGCACGAAAGGGGCATTTGAACAAAAAGTTTCGCGCTTTTTGTAACTCCAAAAATAACAGAAAGAAACAGACAAATAAATAAATAAAAATAACAGGAAGAAGAACTTCAAGACCTTCTTTATTGCAAAAAAAAAAAAAAAAAAACCCAAAAAGGGGATACCTTCTCGGCGGAACCAAACCCAGATCCATCACCGATCGCATCGATTTTTCTCTTTCTATGATTGGAAGCCGTATTTTGATCATCCTCCGACCCATTTGAATTGAGTGAGGAAGAATTGGGGTCGGATTTTTGGGAGGAGGGCAATTTGAGGACGAGCTTGAGCTTCTTCTCCCGGCGCCTTCCGCTCGACTCGGCGTCGTCGTCCTCGTCGACGTGGCTATGGAGGGAGTTCGGCGAGGAGGGGGTGGGGTTGCGGCGGGTGGATCGGCGGAGAGGGGTGGGAGTGGCAGACTTGTAATTAGGGGAAGAGCGAAGGGTTGGATCGTGGGAGTTGTGTTTGGATATGATTCGATTTTGTTTATGTTGCTGTCGGTGTTGATGGTGTTGTTGTTGCTGCTGTTGTTGTTGTTGTTGAAGGGAGCGTTTTTGGAGATCTAAAAGAGAAGGCCGCCCTTTCTTCTTCCTCCTCCTCTCCACTATCTTACCCATTTTTTGGCTTTGCTCTCTCTCTCTCTCTCTCTCTCTCTCTCTCTCTCTAACGAGCAAACGGGGTCTTAACTTTTTTTTTCCCCAATTTTTATTAAAAATAATAGCCTCTTTTTTTCTCTCTCTCTCTCTCTCTCTCCTTTTATGTTTATTTATATCATCACATTTATTTAAGTTGCTCGTATTGTTTATATAGCAAGAGCATGTCAATTGCGACAGAGGATTGCACTGGCACGTGAGTCTTGCGGCCGGTGAGAATGTGCCGTGGCCTGTCCTATGGATATGATGTAGCGTGAAAAATATGAGGCTGCATGCGTGGCAGATTAACATTGGATCAACGACCTTCTCAGACATCGTTGGCCGGACCTCCGTTGCTTCTGTCGCACTGCAATGAGACGTCTAGCTACCCCGATCCCCTCCCGCATCAATTTTTAAAAGGATTTGAACGAAATGACATTGTGAAAGCCTGAGGGAAATGGCAATGGCACCGGCGACCCGTTCCTAATAATCAATCGTGGGAATCGTTTTCAAAAGAAATTTTTTGTGCTGTGCATTTCCCTGGGTGTTTTTTTTTTTTTTTAATCTAAAAAGAACGCTACGAAGAGAAATTTTTTTTTTTTAAATATATATGTGTGTGAAAAAATTTGAGTCTTCTATGCCCGACTCGTATCGAATAGAAATATACATTTAATACGATATATAAGTACATGTTTAACACGATTAAATGTATAGTCTTCTTTTTTTTTATTTATTTTTTTAAGAAATCAAATACGAGAGTAACAGTGCCCTAATGAAAAACGAATAGTGTTGAATATAAAATAGAATTTTATTATAAACGAAATTTTATTTTAAATTATATATTTAATTTCATCCTCTTTTATACAAATTCATCCTCACAATAACAATACAAATACATTATAATAACTTCTCTCGGAAAACAAATAAAATAAAATATATTTAATTATAATTTATATTATTAAAATTAAAATTTAAAAAAATTTATGCATCGTGTAAAATTATTTTATAAAAAATAACATATTTTTAATTATTTTTTTCATTTTATTAAAAGAAGGTCATTATGTGCATAATAGTTTAAAAATTATTTAATAAAAAGATATTTTAGTACCAATAAATGTAAATCTTTCTGTCATATTTTTATGTAAAAAAAAATTGTATAAGTATCAAATAAATAAATTAAGAGATATGTCTCATTTTTATTTTAAAAATATTTCATTAATCTTTTGATATTTTTAAAATATTTTAAATATAATAAACTATTTGTAATTTTATAAATCAAATATATAAATAAAGATATTTTATAAATAAAATATTTATACAATAAAAAACATATTACAATAAATTTAAATAATATAGCAAATAAATTTTAAACTAATTATATTATTTTTATAAATATTTTAAAGTTCAACGTTTTACATTAAATATTTTGTATTTATATAGGCAAACTAAATTTTTATTATAAATCACTTTTTTAAGTTCATTGGTAAGTGATCCTAGATGAAAATAATTTTTATAGTATTTAATCACACAAATAATATATTTTTACTAACTAAATTCAAGATTTGACATTATATTAAATATTAAGTTGAGTTTTTGTTACGAGTAATTTATAAATATAGATTGAACTCCTTTTTCTTAATATCTTATTTATTAAAATTCTTGTTAATTCTTTAATTTTATTTATTTATTAATATATAATAATTATCACTCAGTGACTATTAATAATATTTTTTAACAATCCTTTTTATATATAATACGGTGAATATTATAATTATTAAAAACTAACTTTGACCAATAAATTATCTCACTTTTAAAATTTTTATTTATTTTAAATAATAAAATTTAAACTCATTGTTGTCTTTTTTTATTTGTTAAATTTTTATTTTTTTAATTGAAATGGTGGTTAAAATAATTAATTATTAAAATAATTGTAGTTAAAATTTGTTTCATGCAGCGTGACCGTGTTAAATATATATATGTATGCATCGCCTCTTAAAAAACGTAAAAGACTCTTGTCATTTACAGAATACCAGTTTCAAATTGCATAAAAATTCATGGAGGTTACAGATCATCTCCACTCTCTTGATTTCTACCGTGCCTCTTCCTCCCGGTCTTAAACCCAGTGTGCCCCCTTTTATTTTCTATTTTAAGTTATATTCAAAAGAATCGATTCTCCTGGAGACCACCTAACGGCAAAGCCTCTTTCTTTATGATTTTAAGGAGACGCTGTTAAGAATGCATGAACTTCATGCATGCACGCGAGATGCCATGGAAGTGCCCCTAATATTACTGTATACAGAGACACCATTTGCATAAGGAATTTACAATTCTTTAGTGATTTATTTGGACTAAAGTGTTAGGATTTTACCACACGTGAAATATGATTTCAAATTATGCGCAATCAATTTCACGTTATCAAATAATTAAAAAAAAAAAATAAAACACGTCCCACAACAAGTTTTAAGAATTTAACGTTCCAATAGCAAAACATATTTATATTAAAATTATTGGACGAAGTTAGGATTCTACTGAAAATAAAAAATTTATTTTAAATTATTCATTAATATCATTTTTTTAAAATAAGATTTGCTCTTATAACATATAATTAAGTTGTAATAAATTTTTTTATAAAATAAAATGAAATATCTTTAACTATTATTTGTACAATCAAAATTAAAATTATAAAAAATTTATATATTATTCAGAACTATTTTATTAAAAATAATATATTTATATATTTTTTCTTCTTTTATATATATATATAAAAAATGACTACTATATAGATAATTCAAAAATTATTTGATTAAAAAGGATATATTTTAATATTAATAGATATAATTTTTCTAACATGTTATTTTATAAAAATATATTTTTTAAATTTACTAAATAAATAAATTAAAAGACATATTCGATTTATATTTAAAAAATGCTCAAACAAACAAGCTAGTCGGCTGGGTTTACTTAGCTTTATTGTTCCAACAGTCATGCGCAGGCCCTTTGATTGGCAGGCTTTAACGATTTATCAAAGAGTGACTCCATTCACAAAGCAAGAAACTTGAAAACCCAGAGAACCGAAGAGACGAGTAGAAAAAGAAAACGAGAAGAAAGGTGAGCGGGAGGGACGGTTCGGTAAAGAAGAAAGAGAATCGGAGTGGAGACTGAGCGAGTCTAGAAATTTGACTTTGACTAAAATATCTAAATTGCCTAGACGATTTTGCCCTTGGCGAGACAACCCCTTAAGTTTCAACATGGGTTCGGCCCGAAATTTCGAGCTCAAAGGCCTCTGCATGATTTCTAAAATTTATGGGGTCGGACTTATTTAGCTTCGCTACTAAGAAATTTAAGTTTTTACTTTTTAATTTTAATTATAATTTTTATTAAAAAAGAGGTGTATAATTTACATAATTAATATATATATATATATATATATATATATATATATAATTCACAATTCAATACATTTTTTAATAAACTTTATTTTTATAAGAAGAACTCACCAATAAAAAGTATATATACACGGCTATATCTTAGTAGTGTCTATATTTTAATTTTTTAGAAATCAGTGTGTCCCAATATTGTACTGGTATAGCCTTGTCCATGTCCGTGTTTCGTGCCTTCCCAAAAAGCAGATAATAAATCCTAATTACATTTTCTCGGCATTCTGATATTATTTGTAAGCTATTTAGCAGAAGAAATGGATTATTTATAAGCTATTTATAATCATGGCGTTCTGTTGGATATAAATTTTGCGGAAATCTAGAGAAATTTTTCGCCGCGTCACTTTGGGGTGGGGCGCCTACTTGATGACGAGGTCCGTCATGGCGTTCCTTTTTGACTCGAAAATTGGGAAAGCCCATCGAGGGGAGGGTGTTGTGGGGAACGGTGGGGAGGCGGGGACGACGAGAAGTTAGATGTCTTTGTCGTTGGCTCCGCAGAGCAGCAGGCGACGGACGAGGGTTTAACAGAAGAATCTGTGCTGTGCATTGGGATTGGGAGGGAACATAAGCGGGGGATAGTCGAGGAGAGTAGAGTAGGGTAGAGTAGAGTGGAGAGTTGCAATCAGAAAACCAAATTGTGAATGTGAATATGTGCGCAGGACTACAACCGGAGGATGATCTGATAACAAAAACGAGAAAAAAGAACAACTTTTTTCCCAATGAAATAAACAGGCAATTGTGACGATCTTTCTTAGTTTTGTGTTTTCAGTTCTTAAATTCTCTAGGTTTTAGCTTTTAATCTGAGAATCACGTGCATAAAAATTTCCAATCGCCAAAGTGGATGGGAGAAGGGGGAAGAGAAACAAGGTTCGGTCACGTGGCCGCGGTGTTAGCTACAAGTTAATGCAATCTCAAGGTTCAGAAATGTGCATTTATTTCTGTTCTTTTAATACTCTTATGCTCCTTCGAAAGTCTCCATAGGATTACCCGAGAGGACTTTGCTAAAGATCTTTGCAGAAGAAGCACGCCCACCTGAGTACGTTGGTTTTAATCTTTTTATGGCGGCCGACGCTTTCTTCAAGATCCATGGTTTACGTAAGCAATGGGCCAAAATCAGAAGAATTCTGTGGTAGAACTCTGTTGTCACAGGGGTATCCCTGACACGTGTTGTCAAATGCAAGCCTACACTCCCCTTGGCATATTAAGTTGGGATGTCTGGCTCTTTATATAAATCTTTGCTACACCTGCATCTCTGTTTTCTCTGTTGCATTTGCTAGCCATACATCTCTTGTTTTCTGAGCAGCTTGGTTGCCGTGAAGTTGATGAGTCGATGCTGATCTATATGTGTAACCGGTGCACTTCTTGTTGAAACAGATTTAATTTTCCAGGCTCAACGATTAGGCCACAATTTCTAACGTCTACTGGATAAATATGGTGACGCAGAACTTCCATCGGAAGAAATGGCCCAAGTTTTAATGACGAGCACAGTCGAAGATGATGAAAGCATGCTACCTCAGATTTTAACCTGCCGAGTGGGAATGCCATTTTAAGTTCTATATTACTTGGCGTGGACAATCCGCTGGTGAATTCTTTTTCCCTCTCAAGGATTCATCCTGTGCCTCCTCCATTCTGGTGAAAATGCCGATTTCCTTCTATGCACGTGCTCTATGAGTAGGGGCGGGATATATCGAGGCCAAAGCACGTCTGTTTTCCATCAGAAGCATCTCGAGAAGGAACGGTGGAAGGAGCATTCGGTGAGTTACCGCATAGAAAACAAGAATTATGCGAACAATTGAAACGGATGCAGTCACCCCATTGAGAACGTACGCAAGTGGCCCTAACCATCTGTAAGATTTCTCGGTTGAATATTGCAGAGCAGTTACGTGGTCCTGTAACAGATGCTAATTTAAGGGTAAAATAGGGCCTAACGACCTTCTTTAGCTATCGGCATTTGACATCACAGAGCCTTCCATGCATGCTTGATGGTGCAGCTAATGAAGGCTCAATTACTGCAATTGCGGAAGACCATCTGTGCAACATATGCGATCATAAAATAAGACCCAAAACCCGCTTTTCTTTTGGCATCATTGTTTCATCGAGAACCAGCTGGATCAATGGCCAAAGCCACGATGCAACTATTCCTTGATATATCGCCAAATTGGTAAGCCACTTTTCAGTCTATACAATTCCTTGGGATCTGCTCTACGAACTCATGTGTTCCTACACGGCAGAGCGCCAATCCTGACCCGGTAAGCTGGCTCTAAGGCTAAGCGTCACAATATGCACAAATGCAACCATCCCCGCACGTGCTCTTGCAGCGAGACGCTATGCACGCTCAATAAGGGCAATGGTAACCCAATGTCTGCCATTTTTTATCGCAAACATACGTGGCAGTTGAAGCTGCCTTGGAGCCGCAGAATTTCATGCATCTGCTTTCAAATGCAAACCACCCGTATCGATCACCATGGGTTATGAAGTAAATCCCAGCAGTAAAGTGCCCCTAGTGCTATCCCAAACTTCCATTGAAAACGGCGCATGTGGCTCCCCGGCTCACCGATTTCGACGTTCTTAATTTTATTCGATGACAGGTCGTGCTGATGGGTCCTTCCAAGAGATGATGTCAAAACACAAAAATAATAATAATTATTATTATTATTTACTGACAATACGAACGAGGTCATATGGTATACATAGATATTTCCGATTGTGCCCTTTGGTTTTACTTTTCAGCCAACCCTTTAATTTGTCTTCTTTTTAACGGGGATTAACTCCAAGGGAAAAAAGAAGAAGAAGACGGGATGTGGAGGAGGATGGGGATGGAGGTAGTAATATCTTACCTGCAAACATGATTTAAATGAGATATATGGATATAAAAATATTTAAAATAGTTAATAAAATATAATGGATTTTTTTCCGTACTTAGATTCCATAATTTCATTATATTTTAATAATTTTTTGCTTTTCATTCATATATCTTTGTCTACGTCATCTTACAAATGCATGGTTTTAACTTGGTGTACTCTGAGCTACCATGCAAACATTACGAAAGTTTTAGAGCGCAGGAGCAGCAGAAAGATCATTGTGTTTTGGTCGTCATGCTTTAGCTTGATAAGATTCAAAATCTTATTTTAAATCTTTGTCACAGAAGGGCCTTTGACGGAGGTCTTCAAGATTTAAGATCTTGGTCCCCCACCTCACAAAATAATTGAAAACAGCCAAAAATAATAATAATAAAGTTTTGTTTGGATGAGTAAAAAAGGTAAGATAAGCCTACTCAGGAGAATCTACTTACTTGAATTTTCTTTACTGTTCCTCTTGATCTATCAGCCAACTCTAATATTAAAAGACTTCTTCGGAATCAGAGAACATGAAAGTGCTAATTCTATGTAAACGAAAGCGTAAGTCTGCAGTGGATGTATGATACTTTCAAAACTAGCCCCCGTGACTTTATTATCATTATTTTTCTGGGAATTCTTTAATGGACTCCGCTGCAGGAGGGCAATCATAGGATGGCTTCCACCCACTTTTTTTTTTTTTTTTTTTGTGAAGGAATCTTGTAGATTTTACACAATTTTTTTTCTAATATGCGATATGTAAATATACAAAATAAATATACATATAAATAATATAACATGTATATAAATAATATAATTTTATTAATTACATGTATATTTTTATTAACTATATCTGCATTTTACTTTAATATACGTACATTATACCTTTTTAATAAATAAAAAAAAGGTGGAATCCACGTGGGCCTCATCTGCCACCTCGACCCGTCACCTCTCGTCCCCACCCTCCACTCCCGCACCTGCCACCCCAACTTGTCTGCCTCCCACCCCCACCTCACCACTTTTTCGAAAACTCATGCAAGTCTTACATATTTAAAAAAAAAAAAATCATATGATATATAAATATACAAGATAAATACGTATATAACACGTAATACACACACACACACACACTAATAGTGTGTAAATGATATAAATATATAAATTTTTATTAATTATATGCACATTTTATTGAATTATATATATATATATATATATATACAGAAAGAGGGAGGTTGGACTCTCGCGGGTTCCACCCTGCCGCCTCCACTCCTCAGCCCCCTGTCCCTCACTGCCGTCCAAGAAACTTGTTCCTTCTTTAATACACACGACAAGGCCTAACTTGTAACATTATAGCTTATTTATTATACATATAGAAGCCCTATAAATTTTCTAGTAAAGATATTTCAATGTTATGAATTGGCGCATTTTACTGGCTACACTTAAATCAGAATCACTTGCATCAGCCAAGGACGAAGAAAAGCCATACCAGTAGGAAAATAAGAGGTGATGGATTGCCTTGGGCGGGTTTATTTGGATTCCCGAGTTTGGTCATCGAACCTTCTTGAACTATGAATAGCACAGCCCTTATCATGGGACGATCAGCTGCACACCACTCAAGGCATCGAAACCATTTCGTCTGAGTTGCCAGATGGGTCCCACGAGTTTTAAGGAATGGCCTGAAAAATCCGGGCAGGCTGACTAGTCTCTCCGGTTAACCTTACTGTATGCGTCACTTTTGGCTTGGGTCCCAATCTTAGCTGTGGGTCGCAAATGCTCATTTATTTGAGGAGGGGGGGTGGCCTAGCGAGTCTCAGCCACCAACTGGACTTTTTTTTGGCATTTGTTTCGTCATAATTTCACGATGTCTCATCCAAAATGTTGACCAGGACAGCCGAGAACCCTCGACTTCCTGTGGAACAGGGCAAAGCCAAAGAGTTAGAACAAGTAATAAATCGAATAAAAACACCAAGATCACTGTCCCGATTAAAATGCTTAGGGGTAGGAGTTCACATCCATCGTTCATGTGTGTATGAGGATGAGTAGAAGTACGAGTTCGCCATTTGAGGGCAAACATTATTTTGCTTTACACGAGATTGGACTTTGCCTTTGTGGTGGAATGACAGCATTAGTATGTACGGAGATTACACTTGCTCAGCAATTTTTTTTTTTAGCTTAGAAAAAACCAATCGATTAAGAAATCAGAAAAGACCTTTACAGGCTAAATCGCACTTTTCCTCCTCTGGCTCGTAGGTGCTGTTGACTGAATTTAAGCCGCAAGACTTCGGTACTCCTACTGTCTTCAGCAGGTGTGCTTTTCAAACGAAATGAAGTGGGGGCTAGAGGTGCTACGTACAGCTATTCTCCACTCGAGATCAGATCATAACATATCATATCAAATCCTCGGTCCCAAAGTATGACCATTAAGCTACAGATCTAATTTACTTGCGAGTTTTCACAACCCTTTTGTGGCCTTGAGTCCACCTTGTTGCGGGATGTAGGCCTTTCTTAGCTGTAAAAGAACAAAAGTCATACATGATAGCAACAACAGCTAGTCAACTAGTGATGGCTAATTGATTCTCACTCATTCCACCGACCTCTTACGACCGACTCCATAACCATAATGATCTGCGACAAAATATCGGAATACGGAACCAGGCATACACAAATATCTCTAACAGCCTGCAATTTGAATAACGCATCGGAGGGCCACTGAGGTGGCAACCCGAGGATATATATATATATATATATATATATATATTAGTTTTAATTTTAATTTAAATATTTTTATTTATATATTAGTTTTAATTAAATAAATAAGTTTTAACAATATATGTGATGTGATTTTATTAAATAAATACAATTTTAAATTTATCAACACTTTGATTAAAAAATTATTTAAATTTAATAATATTCAATTATTTTTATTAACATTAATTAAATAAAAATATCAATCCGATAATTCTCAATTTTGATTCACAATTAAGATGACACACACACACACGCATATATACACACGATGTGCTTTTTTATAATGTGTAGATAAATAAAATAAAATAAAAAAACATCAAATCAGATTGGGAATACCCTACATGTGTGAAAGGTCAATAAATTAATCGCTGCAAATGACAATGGGAACTGGAGACTTCGTACGGGTAAAAAGGGCAAATACGGGTATTAGTCCATAATTTACTTGAAAAGTCATGGCATATGGAAACGCCGATCCAACCGGTAGACTTCCAACCAAGTTAATAAAACATCTCTAGATTCCCAATGGAAAGCGTTGAGCGCTTTAACATTTTTATTTTGACCAACAAGAGCCAATCAGCCACAAAGTTTGTTTTCAGCCAAAAATTTCAAATCAGCAACCGGGTACAGTGGCAGCAGCAGCAGCAGCTAGTCAAGTAATAATTAAGAATCCGAACTTTCCTCGTATGGAAAATCCATTTAAAGAAAGAGCAAACACTGCAAAAATGATATACCAACATGAATGCCTCACCACAGCCCTCCCCAATCCAAGCTATAATAAACAAGAAAAATTTAAAAAGAAAAAAGAGAATAATTAATTCCTTCTTCTCTTTACTCCCCCCCCCGGCTCCAATTGCCTCAAACCTCCCTCTTTCCCATCCATCTTTGCTTCCAACAAATTAACCAATCACTGAAAATGAAGAAGATTCAAGAGCGTAGAATCTTCCTTGATTTAATAGCGCAAGAAAGTAATCTTCTTTTTTCCCTTTCTCCTTAATTGGTTTTCTAATCCAAAGCATTAGGACCAGCACATGCCTTCTTTGCAGAGCTCCAGATCCACTGCACCAAGAACCTCCTCCCTCTCCTCCCATTCATATTAAAAGTGACTCCTTCCTTGTCCCTCATTACCTGCCCTATGTATCCGCCGCCGCCACCAGTCCCGTACAGCCCTTCACACAAGTCCCCAATCTCGGTCGGCGCCGTGGGGTCCTCCCCTGCATACCAAGCGTTGATGAGAGGATTCGAAGCCAATTCCGCAAGCTCGTGCCCTATCACACTGATCATGCCGTCCACACCCACGTCTCCATTAGGCGGCTTCAACGCCCCTGTGCCTCCTCCGGCCATGTATCCGGGGACTGCGAATGGGTATGCGCAGACTTCGGGACACTGTTTGCCTGAATTGCCGACCCAGGCGTAGGGCAACGTGTAGCCAACCATGGATGGGAATGTGAAATAGTGGAAGCCGCAGACTGCACGGCAAAAGTCCTGCATGGTGACGTCCTGAGCGGTGAGGATGAGGTAGATCCCATTCTTGTGATCAACTGGGAAGGGCGCGGACTTTACGGCGGTGGCAATTACTTGCTGGACGGAAAGGCGGGTCAGCTGGGTCCCATGAGAGTAGGCCTTATCGGCGTATTCTCCGGCGATTTTGATGGAACGAGAGACATTGGCACCGGTTTGATCGGTGTAGAGGGAGACGGTGCTCCACCACTCGGAGACGGATGGTCTTGGTACGACGGCAGTGGAGGAGATGGAGTGGAGGAAGTCCTTGATGAGGAGTTGCTGGGAAGGGGCCCAACGGCCGTACCAGATGAGGTAAATGTTGATGGGGTTGGAGGAGAGGACAGGGCCCATGTGGTAGCGGAGCTGTACTAAATCAGATGAGCCCTCGAATTTCTTGGAGGAGGAAAGGGTTCTTGGGGGTAGTTTTGGGTTAATGTAATCCGCCTTGGTGTTCAGACTCTGCATTTTTGGGGAAGAAGAAGAAGAAGAAGAAGAAGGGGCGGCGGAGGCATAGCTAGAGGCATAAAATATGAAGATGAAACAAAAACAGGGAAGAAGCGACAAGTGAAGTGGCTGCATTTTGGATGTTTTGAAATGCCGAGGATGCGATGGTTGAGGCAGGCAGCGGCGGTGATTCTGAGGAATGGGTGCAGTGAGAGCGTTTGGGGGTGGGGTTTTTTATAAATAGGAGAGGAAGAACGAGGCGGGATCTAGAGGAGTGGTTGGAAATGGGCTGGAGACAGCTGCACCGTGTGGGCGCGCCACGCTTTTCCACTTTGCTTTCAGGCTTTTATTGAATTGAAATTGAAACTGAAAGAGGGACACCCACTCTCTCCCAGAATGACTAGAATACCCCTCCCAGACCCCAGTCCTGTCTTCCACGCAGCCCGGCAGTGTGTTGTTGTTGTTTACCTTTGGGCCGAGAATGCAGAATCATCATCATTCACGGTCAAGATTAAAACTAACGGCTTTCCTCGTTGAAATGGCCTCCTTGTCCTTGTCCTCGGCCTCGGCCTCGGCCTCTTAAAAAGGAATTTTTTTTTAATAATTAAAAAAAAAAAAAAAAAAAAACAAGAAAAACTATCGTTATCAGATCAGTCGCCGCCCCCTTGTCTCCCACTTTTTCTAACATTTTCCACTCCAATCGATGAATTCAAAAGATATTTTATGCACGAAAAAAATGCACTCGTGGTGATCTGTTTGTGTTCGATGGCGTGGGGGTGGGGGTCGATGCGGCTGCTGCGGATAGACTTCCCATGGTGGCCAGGCACTGATTTCTGTGGCTATGCTTTTCTGGTGGACCTATCTGACTTCACGGAATGAATGAATTGGACAACCCGCCGTGTGCAGACGCAGTCATGCTTTCACAGAGGAAAGAAGCACGACGATGGTGAGCTGGTTGCTGCTTTTAGCATAATGAGTCAAATAATGATAATAATCATCATCATGAACAGGCTCTGTGTGTGTGTGTGTGTGTGTGTGTGCGCGTGCGTGTGTGGGAAGAGGGAAGGAGATGATCTCAGGTTCTGCCCGATTGAGATTACCGTTTACACCCGTTTTCGGCACAGAAGCGTGGATTTCTTGAAAAATTAAGAAATACTCACTTGATGCGAGAAACGGAAATTACAGGGATATTTTAGACAAAGAAAGTGGACAAGCAAGCATGAAGCTACGACATACGCGTAAACGGACCACAATGTAATTTTCACAGGACCTTTCGACAACCCACATTCAAGATCAGTTTTTTTCTTTTTTCTTTTTTGTTTAAATGCCTCTCTCTCTCTCTCTCTCTCTCTCGTTATTCCTCATCTTCCCTAGCTTTATCTTTAGCCTAGATGTAATCCCCTTGTTTTATTTCCCTCTCATTTGTTAGTAGCCATACACTTAGAAAATAGAAATTCACATATTTTCACAACCTTTTCCATATCAATATGAAGGTTATTTTTGTTTCTAAGACAAACAAAGGGATTAATATAAGTCATTAATTAGGTGTTTTTCTGATTAGTCAATCTCCCAGTTTTCATTTCTTTTTTTGTTAAAAGAGTGGTGGACTTTTAAACCCCCATCTTCTCGAGAAAACAGACCAATCCCCTCTGGTCTCATCACGTGACAGATCCCAAATATCTGGTGGAAGAGGCATGATGATTAAAAATGGCGGTTGACAACTTTGAGTAAATACGCTCACAAAAAAAAAAAATAATAATAAAAATAATATATATATATATATATATATATATAAGATACGATGTAAATAAAAAGGAAAGAAAATAATTAAATAAAAAAGTGCAGGAAAACACATAATCTCCGAGGTAGCCATTTACCATATTCGCACAATTCGCGCTCCCTTCCATAGTAGTTGGTTGATAGCGAGAAGTCTCTAACTCGGGGGAAGGGGGGAAATTGTGATGAGAAGTTGCCAAAGCTTACATATATATATTTATATTATTGGTTTATAGGGATAAAAACCGAATTATAAAATTAAAATTAAGAGTGTATGTGTCTTATTATTAGGCGTTGTGACTAGTGGCACCTAAATCTTATAATTTTGATAGGGAGGGAAATTAAAAAAAGGAAAAAAAAGGCTGAATGAAGCGGAGCGGTGACGCGCGTTTGCACGGTGGACTGTTATCAACTAGGAACAAGAAGTGGGTCTACAGTCATTCAGTCAGTCAGTCTACGGCCCTCCCCCGAGTGGGAATTCGAGGGAGAGAGTCCAAGCAGCGGGAGCTGACTCGATCGTTCTCACATGGTCAAAGCCCAAGCAGCGGGAGCGGACTCGATCGTTCTCACATGGTCAAAGCCCCAAGCAGCGGAACTGGGGTTGTATAAGACCCAAATCTAAACTGGCCTGGGGCTTCGAAGCCATTCCTTCCAGTCCTCTGTCCAATGACCGTATTCCGTATGAATGAATGAACTGCCTCCAACTCCAAGCATGTGCTTGCTTGACGTAAATGATTATCGGGTAATCTCTAATCTATGAGTAGAGATGCCAAAATCAATTTATTTATTTATTATTTCTTCTTTTCCTTTTTAAAAGTAAAATGAGAGGACATGGGGTAACACCTACAATCCGCTCAAAAAAAAAAAAAGAAAGAGGGTTAGGATTAGAGAGTTAAGTCCCGAGAACGATACGAACCGCTCCAACACCTTGCGGCCCAAGAAAAAACACGGGGTATCCATCGTGGATTACTTATGGGCTAAGACTTATTCCATGTCATTGTTACGGTGATAATAATAATAATAATAATAGTAACTTTTTCCCTTTCTTTCAATTGAATAGCGGAAGAGTAGCCAGAAATTGAATTGAATTTCGATCGGTTATACTTTTCTGATATTTGAGATTAAGGAGCATCCTTGCCTGTGTGGGTAGGGCAGTGCCCGGAGGAGGAGGAGGAGGGTTTAAGTGGTTTTAGAAGGAGAAGCAGTCGTCTTCATATTAACTAGAAGACATGGCAAAATGGTCGTGCAATTTCCGATACCTTCTTCTCCCCGCTGCACTTGCTTTCATCTACATCCAGGTCTGCTCCCCCCACCCTCTTCCCCCGCCCCCTTCTCTCTCTCTCTCTCTCCCCTTATTCTTGCTGCTTCTTCCTCGCTTTCGCTGCCTTTGAATAAGTCAACTTTGCTTTGCCTTCTCCCTTTCCTCCAGTTTTTCCTCACAAATTTTTTTAACTTCAAGAAATTTCTTCGTTCTCTTTTTTTTTGGGGGGGGGGGGTTTGTCTTTCGACCCGTCATCTATTACCACTTCACAATCCTAAGTGAGACGAGGTTAGCTACCCGGTCCAATTTTTCTGATTTTTTATTTTTATTTTTGGTTCCTCTCAAATCAGAAGAAACTAAATCTCTCTGCTCTATTTTAATTGGTGTGTGTCCCCCAAGGTTTGGGAAGGGCTCCCTTTTTCCTCTTCTAATTTTTTTGTTTCCCCCCCTTTTTTTTTTGTTTATAATCGTAGATGCGGATTTTCGTTACACAATCCGAGTATGCCGATCGCCTCGCCGCTGCTGTAAGTATTAGTCTTTTGGACTACTTCATATCGGTACTGGCGGTTTAATCCCCCCTCCCCCAACCCCCAACCCCCGCTTCTGTCTTCATTAATCATCTTTTACTTTTACTACTTTTAATTTGATTTGGCTTCAATTAATTTCATCTGCCTAACTAATATTTGCATTATTGATCGATCACTTGGCCGCGCACCATTGAGCATGTGCTGGTTTGCCTCTGCATCATCATTGTCGCCTCATTCTTCTTTCCAAATTTCCTCTTCCTTGCTTCTTCTGTTGTGCTGTTTACTGCCCGTTAAACTTAACCTGTCCCCGGCATGTTTTTTTATTCTTTTTTCCCCCTTTTCTTTGATGCATCCACACTGCTTTACTTTCAGCTCCTTCCCCCTCTTACCAATTTTTATTATGTTTCCTGCAGGTGGAATCAGAGAGTCGCTGTTCAAGTCAAATGCGTCTACTAATCGATCAAATAAGCATGCAGCAGGGACGGATACTTGCCCTTCAAGGTTTTAATTGTTCTCTTCAATTCCTTAAAATTTTCCCTTCCATTTCCTTCACTGATGCGCATTCAACAGCTTTAAGGGCCCTGGGCTTAAACTTAAATTGGTACCTGAGTGGGATCATCCAAGGAGTGGACTGAACTTGCCTAGGCTTTAGTTCAGTAGTTATAGACAATAATTAGTGAGAGAAACTGGGAGCCCTGTGTAATGGGAATGCCCATTCAACATCTACTGACAATTCCTCAATTTATGCTGTATGGACAACGTGATAGTCACAGAAACTTGTCATTCATAACATGTGTAGTTGTTGTTACATCTGGCCTAATACTGTAATTCCATGCTGTTGTCAATACTCTTGTGTTTGCACTCTTTGAAATCTGACTTGACTAATTACCGTGAAATACCATGATCTGTAACTCTTATCCTCTCTTTAAACCCTTACCATTGTACGCCAGAAGATGGGAAACATCGAGATGAAGAGTGCAGACAACTGAAGTCTCATCTCGAAGATCTGGAAAGTATGCTTGCTTCTTCTACGTAGTGCTTCTTAATGTGTTCTTTCTTATCAACATATTTAACAGGTAGCTCTTTTTGGTTGAAGCAATATGAAATTCTTAAACAACAAAAACAGCAATTCTTGAAAGTCCAATCACTCAACAGTTTTGCTTCTGCATAATTATTCTCTCATTCAATTCACACTTGTGCCTTACCCCTTTTATTTCTGGGTCAACTCTTGTCAACGTAATAGTATATCTCCTGTACCTCTTTCATGATCGAAAATTTCTTTCAGTAGACTTAGCATTCCCCCAATGCTGATATTTCAGGAAAAGGCCTACAAAGATTGGTTGACAAGGTACACCTGTAGATATTGTAACTGCTTCTTGGCTTGTTCTTTTATTGACGACATCCTGTCAAATTACGAAATACATAGTTCTGATTCATATTTTAGGAACCAGTGGCAGCAGTTGTGATTATGGCATGCAATCGTGCTGATTATTTGGAAAGGACTATCAATTCTGTTTTGAAGTATGTAATCTGTTCAGATTTTTTTCCTGCTTATTTTCCGTGTATTTAATTCAATCTTGTTTATTCAGTTTATCACAATCTCTATTTTGCAGGTACCATAGCTCTGTTGCTTCAAAGTATCCAGTTTTTGTCTCCCAGGCATGCTCATTTCTTTTTCTTGTAGTGGTGGGGTATATTTAGATGTGTTACAGAAGAAACCATATGCATATGCATATACATATTTCACTTGTTTTCTACTTTGTTTTGTAATGTTGGGTATGCTGTCTATGTCATTGAGGAAATTAAACACCTTGTTGTTTTTTTTTTTTTTTAAATTTTTTTCGGGATTTCAGGATGGATCCCACCCAGATGTTAGAAGCAAGGCTATGAGCTATGATCAGCTAATGTACATTCAGGTGGTTTTTATATTATCAATATTGATAGTTAATAGGTCAAACTGTATACCAAGAATGTAATTTGTTTAAATCATGTTGTCTTCCTGATGACATTATGTTCTAATTGCAGCATTTGGATTCTCAACTTGTGCACACAGAGAGGCCTGGGGAGCTGATAGCATACTACAAGATTGCACGTGGGATTTTTATTTTACTTTATTTATTTATTTATTTAATATCAATGCCTGCTACTTCTTTCAAAATTCACCATCTTAGCCATTGGCTTCCTCTAGGGCATTACAAGTGGGCATTGGATCAATTGTTCTACAAGCATAATTTCAGCCGAGTAATTATACTTGAAGGTGGATTTTGCTGGCTGCAGCTAGCTCATTCTGTTTCTCTTCCTTGCTTTGTTTGTCTTGTTGAGTATGTCAGATAAAATGTTGCTGCAAATGAAATTATGCAACTTATGCAGATGATATGGAAATAGCCCCCGATTTTTTCGATTACTTTGAGGCTGCAGCCGCTCTTCTTGACAAGGATAAGTATGTGTTCTTTATGAAGCCATATTTTGTAAGTAGACTTCTTGCTGGTCTTATTTCTGTGAATTCCAACTTTTTTCTCAATTTTATAGGTCCATCATGGCTGTTTCCTCATGGAATGACAATGGACAAAAGCAGTTTGTGTATGATCCTTGTAAGTTCTTTCGTATTTCTCTAGGTGTGTGATTAAATTCCAATGGTTCATCTCTTTACCGTCTCTTATGTGCTGGCTTCTACACTATGCAGATGCACTTTATCGGTCAGATTTCTTTCCAGGACTTGGATGGATGCTGACTAAATCTATATGGGATGAACTATCCCCCAAATGGCCAAAGGCATATCCTTCTTGGTTCAGTGTGCATGAATTTATTTGCCATACTTACCAATATTATTTGATGCCTATAGTTGTGTGTACAATATGATTTAACTCTTTCATCAACTTTCCTTTACAAAAACTTCACTTACTGGGATGACTGGTTGAGGTTAAAAGAAAATCACAAAGGTCGCCAATTTATTCGTCCAGAAGTGTGCAGAACATATAACTTTGGTGAGCTGGTATATATCTTACTTATACATACATTGAAATGCCTTTTTGTTTAGATGTATCAGCTCCAAACACTAGGATATATTGATTGGCATTCAGATTTTGAGCACTGTTTATGAGATATTTTTATGCTTTATTTATTTGACCCATGGGTTAGGAGTTGGCCCAAGTCGAAATGCCATGATGTGGCCATGAGGACAGAAAGACATTCGCTTTTAGTGTAGTTACAGAAAGGACTATGTCAGAACAACAAATGGGTTCCCTTACACCCCATGTCAGAGGTCCTTGCAAGAAAAGAAATGAAAACAGAACTTCAATAAAACATCCTGACAGCAATGTCATGACTGTATTTGTGTTTGCAGGGTTCTAGTTTAGGGCAGTTTTTCAGGCAATACCTTGAGCCAATTAAGCTGAATGATGTCCAGGTAATTCTCAGTTTTAGATTTGCTTCATTTACTTTAGTATGAAACTTTTGCAACAATTTTGAATAAGGAGTGTTTTTCTCTCTTTTTCTTGTTCTAAAAGGTCGATTGGAAGTCAATGGACTTGAGCTACCTGAGAGAGGTAATAAAAATTGCAACTCATTTAAGGGGCTCTTCTTTCTAAGATCTCAATAATTGTGTATTATCTTAGGATAAGTACCCAAAGCACTTTGCCAATATGGTGAAAAATGCTAGACCTCTCCGTGGAATGGATGCTGTCTTTAAGGCTCATAATATTGAAGGTGATGTGCGTATTCAGTACAAAGACCAACCAGACTTTGAACGCATTGCGCGCCAGTTTGGTATTTTTGAAGAATGGAAGGTATTTGGCTCTGCCTTTGGTCATTGTTGCTTAAATCAGTGCTGAGTTAGTGAACTGGGTTTGTTCTTTTTGGTTTGTTCATTGAGTTCATTCTCCTGCCTTCAATATATCTCTACTAAGTTTGGCGTGTTTAGTTTTTATTGTTTACATTCCTTACTTGTGCACATGGGTCTGTAACTGGGACTGTTTTCTGGTGAGCTCAAATTGGAAGTCGATTTTATTGAAAGCAGAAAAGAGTGGCATGATTCTAATGTGAAGCTAACACAGTAACAGTATATTTGAAGTTGATATTTGATATACATGAATTTTTTGGATATGCTGTATGTGGCTATGAAGTGTAACATGGCCATGATGATCGTCCTATAAGCTAAGCAATAATTCCACTTTCTAAACACATTCAAAGAGTTATGCCCAGAGCTGTGAGTGGATGCGATGTTACCTCTGGCCTTCTCACGCATCTGCAATGCTTGTGCTGTTTAATGTGACTTTGTTCACCTTCAAAGAGATTAATTTTCTTTCATTGCTTCGGGTAGAATACAAGTGCACCTATTTGTTCGGTTTAAATTTGCATCTGTTTTGTCCTTTTCACTTTTTGATAGGATGGAATACCAAGGACCGCATACAAGGGAATAGTTGTTTTTGGACACCAGGCAACAAGACGCATATTTCTTGTTGGTCCAGGCTCCCTGAAGCAGCTTGGAGTCAAAGATGATTGAAACTGAATGGAGTTGGAGTTTAGTGAACATCTAGGGTCGCTTCCGTAGGGGATTGTAGTTTTGTTTACCACAAAATATTTTGAGTCTTACGAGAGAAGGTGAGAAGTGCCGTATGCTAACAGAAGGTTTTGAGGTGAGAAATGGGTGGAGGAGAGATGCCGTCGTGTGAATTGCTCGTGTCGAAAGTATTTCAAGTACATTGGCATCTGGCATGTCTTCTTTCTTCCTTCCATGGAACCAAATTTTTTTTTTTTTTTTTTTGACATTCTGTTGTGAATTGCTCGTGTCATAGTATATCTTCTTCAAAGCATATTTCAAGGACATCCACATCCGACATCCAGTATGTTTGCCTTTTCACCGCATTGTTTATACCTTTTCAAAATAAGTGGATTCGATGGAATTGATAATGAGGAAATACTGTTAAAGATAGAGCTATCACAGAGGAAATTTGGAGCCCAAATGACGTCCACTGAAGTTGCAGCATTTTTTACGCTGAACGGCGTTTCTTTTTCTCGTTTCTTTTCTCGAGGCTGCATTCACGCTCGGTAGGGCAATCCACTAGGAGGGTGCTGGGAGTGGCAATCCAAGAGAATGGAATGGAAGTACTGCGCACCCACTTTTTTGAGTGTTCGGTTGGGTGGAAGGCGAGTTGCGAATGGTGGATCACCGCCCCTCCCCCACCCGCCAAGCCCAATGGCATCAGATGAGAGATATTGTTATCAACGGTTTTTCTCCGGACAAGTCAACGCTTTTTGTGCTCGGGAATCCTTTTGGGCATAATGTGTGAGGTCAATTTTGGGAATTCTCACCATGTGCTGTGTTTCTCTCTCCGCAGGCGACAGTCATGAATGCAATCCACGTGGGGGATTAGATAATGACGACGCGTGCCTGCTATTGTGAAGTAGGCATCTATTCTAATGTAATGTATTTGTGCATTTCCAACTCTCAAACCGATCGTCATGGCTTGCGTTACGGTGCCAGCAGCTTTCTGTGCCATTCCTTTCGAAAGCGGGACTGAGGAGAAGAAGGGAGAGGGACAGAAAGAAAGAAAGAAAGAAAGAAAGAAATCAACCGACATATACCCACGAGCGGGGTAATTTTATTATTATATTATATATTATTATATAATCATGAATTGTTTACAGCAAACGTTAAAACATCCAATCCAATTCAAAGGATTGAACCGAACCATTCATAGGGGAATTAAATTCGACCGTTTAAAGCATCCAATCTATTCTTAGTTCGAATCGCGTCGTCTATCACAAAGCTCCTCAAAGAATTGTGTGCCGTGCAAGAGCCGCCGGAGATTTTACTTCTACTTCTACTGCCCATAATATATATATATATATATATATATATATATATAT